>OZ023263.1:106615411-107215411 GCA_964006375.1 Tillus elongatus | reverse complement strand
AGGCAAGTAAAGCTTTTTCATTCACAGACGAAGTTTCTTTATTATTTTTGATTTTCATTTGATCTTAATTCTAATTAGAAGAATTCTCAGGGAGTGCTACCGTAATCCCTATGAAGCGTTTCCAAATGTCACTTAAGCTTATTAGATTGTATGCTGTCTGTTGGCAAAATTTTTGAGCAGATGACACACAGGGTCCTTTCTTCTTCATTTACTTCAGTGCTTGTAAACCAACGTTTAAACACCCCTGAGCATATTTTTTTATTTTTGTTTCAGAAGCATTATCGTCTATGCACTTGATGATTCACTATCGTCAAATGCTCGCTTACGCCCACTTAAAAATGTATCCAAGGTTCTGTGTATACTGCATAAATAAACTGCTACTCGAAAATCGTAAATTGCATTTAACACGCAAATTTCAAAATACACATTCAAGGATAAACTCGACTGATGGCTGGAACTGAACAATATGAAGCACTTATACACTATTACAGGCAATAGAGAATTTTCTTCTGCATTAAACTATAGGAGTTTTTTTTTTTTTTTTTGATAGATATGTTCAGAATTACGTACTGAATGTAAAAACACAAAATCCTTACAAATTAGGAGATTAGGAGGGCGGAAGTGCCGCCAATTTAAGAAAAACCGTTTCGACCTATATCTCCGTAACCGTGCACTTTAGACCAAAAATGGTAATGACCTTTATTGTACATAATTGCATTTATAATCTTTTTTGTTAAATATGTTTTTTGTATCACCCACCGTTTACAACTTATACGACTATTATCATTCATTTATTGACTTTTTTACCTATATCTTTGTTAATAATTGTTTAAAAAATAAAATGCTAATAGCTCAACTTTTCAATAGACAAATTTTCTAGAACTTTTACTTAAAGCTTTTTTTCTAAAATTATTATTAGTGCATTTTCTTTAAAAAAATTCACTAATGAGGAGACCCCGACTTTTGAATTTTGAAAAAAAATTTGAAATAGGCGCTATTTATGCCCCCTAGAACACATATCCGCGGTCAGTTTCAATTTATATATATATATATATATATATATATATATATATATATATATATATATATATATATATATATATATATATATATATATATATATATATATATATATATATATATATATATATATATATATATATATATATATATATATATATATATATATATATATATATATATATCTGTGTGTGTGTGTGTGTGTGTGTGTATCACACCGATAACTCAAAAACTAATGGGTCGATTTTAATTAAATTTGGTGAATACCTTCATCTTGTAAGTGGCTTGGATAAGTTTGTTAGCCAAGAAAATCGGCCCAGGTTTTCCCGGAAAATTTTGTGTTTTCTTTCGAAAAAAAAAACATATCTCCGGAAATAACAAAGTAAGCGCAACTAAATTTGGTACATGATTTTATGTCATTATAGGTAAATTACCTACCACAATTTAGGTCTGTAGGTTTAAAGACAAAAAAGTTACAGGCATTTAAAGAAAAATAAATTGGGGTTTTCCTTAAAACGTCAAAGTCGCGAATTAAAACGTCAAAATTGGCAACATTTACGCAAAGAACCTGAAACTAATATAAGCTATGGAAAGAAAATGTCTGAAGAAGAATGTTTTACAAAGCCTGAAGTCTTAGCTTCAACCGTCATTGTACTTCATTTTACTAAAATATTTCCAGAAAAATTTGTCGATTGAAAAGTGCAACATTTAACTCGTTATAACTTTGAAAATATTGATTTAAGAAAAAAAAGATTTTTAGTAAAAATTGTTCTCCGTAACTATGCACTTTAGGCCAAAAATAGTAATGACCTTTATTGTAGATAATTACATTTTTGATCTTTTTTGTTAAATAATTCTTTTTATATCACTCACCGTTTACAACTTATACGACTATTAGCATTCATTTATTGACTTTTTTACCTATATCTTTGTTAATAATTGTTTAAAAAATAAAGTCCTTATAACTTAACTTTTCAATAGACAAATTTTCAAAAACTTTTACTTGAAACTTTTTTTTCTAAAATTATTATTAGTGCATTTTCTTTAAAAAAATTCACTAATGAGGAGACCCCGACTTTTTTGAAATATGCTCTAATTATGCCCCCTAGAACACATATCTCAGTTTCAATTATATATATATATATATATATATATATATATATATATATATATATATATATATATATATATATATATATATATATATATATATATATATATATATATATATATATATATATATATATATATATATATATATATATATATATATATATATATGTGTATGTCTCACACCAAGAACTCAAAAACTAATGGGCCGATTTTTACTAAATTTGGTGAATGCCTTCCTCCTGTAAGTAGCTTAGATAAGTTCGTTAGCCAAGAAAATCGGCCCAGGTCTTCCAGGAAAATTTTGTGTTTCCTTTCCACAAAAATTAATATCTCCGGAAATAACAAAGTAAGGGCAAGTAAATTTAGTACACAATTTTATGTCATTATAGGTAAATTACCTACCAAAATTTAGGTCTGTACGTTCGAAGAAAAAAAAGTTATCGGTATTTAAAGAAAAATAAATTGGGGTTTTCCTCAAAACGTCAAAGTCGCGAATTAAACCGACAAAATTGGCACTATTTACCCAAAGAATCTGAAACTGATATAAGTTATGGAAAGAAAATATCTCAAGAAGAATGTTTTACAAAGCCTGAAGTCTTAGCTTCAACCGTCATTGTCCTTCATTTTACTAAAATATTTCCAGAAAAATTTGTCGATTGAAAAGTGCAACATTTAACTCGTTATAACTTTGAAAATATTGATTTAACAAAAAAAAGATTTTTAGTAAAAATTGTAGGAAATGTGTGGATTGAAAAGTTAAGTTATAAGCATTTATTTTTTAAACAATTATTAACAAAGATATAGGTAAAAAAAGTCAATAAATGAATGCTAATAGTCGTATAAGTTGGAAACGGTGAGTGATAAAAAAACTTATTTAACAAAAAAGATGATAAATGCAATTATCTACAATAAAGGTCATTACCATTTTTGGGTTAAAGTGTACGGTTATGGAGATATAGGCCGAAACGGTTTTTCTCAAAATGGCGGCATTTCCGCCCTCCTAATTTGTAAGGATTTTGTGTTTTTACATTCAGTACGTAATTCTAAACCTATCTATCAAAAAAAAAAAAATAACTCCTGTAGTTTAGTGCATTATGGACAAGAGTAACGGGCTCCTCTATTGCCTGTACTACACGCCGCACAGACGTTTTAGAATTTTCGAAACAAATTGGAACTTATCGCGGGGCCGCGGGAATGTCCGATATGGACTTACGACGGGAGGAGAGGGGGATGATTAGAATTGTGGTTGATAATCGGGTTGCAAATACTAAAAGTTTAAGAAACGCTGTCCTGAAACACGTTCATCCAATAATGCTAGAGAATACACAATTTTGGGATATGTTAGTTATTGTGATCCAATTACTTTTACACGTAAAATTTCGGCACAATGAAACGCGGACCAAAATACTGAGAAGGAGACTTTTGAAAAAGTATAGATACCATGAATGTATGTTCATTTATGTCAATCTTTATATGCCAACGACTCTCATTCTGTAGGTCGTTTAAAAACAAGATTCATTTTGACGGTGATTTTATCAAGTAAATTCTCTAGTCAGATGATACCTGCCCTATCAATAACGGTGTGTCCAACTGTAATAACTATCACTATTGTTCAGATATAAATCCAAGACACTGTAGAGAAACCAGACATCAGTCACGATTTTAGGTCAATGCTAGGTGGGGAATACTAGTAAATAGTAGCCTAATGGTAGCATATTTTTTTAAGGTAGCTCGACTGGTGAAAGGTTACCTTCACTTTCTGGTAAATGGTTTACAATTGTTTCTAGAGAAATTACCTCTAAGTGAGTTACGAAATATTGTTTTATTTTCTAACACGACAGCTAACAAAATATAATACACGAACCGTAATCAACTACCGTAATAGTGTTTTGACAACAACTGGATTAGTACTAGTGGACCAAAACAATTTGGTATAAGAAGCCTCACAAACCGTGTTTTCCATATGCGGTCACGTTCGGCTGTAATCTACGCGCGTTACTTCACTCTCTGGAACTTTATTTATTTCATTATAGATATCGTAATATCAATAGTAGAGTATCTTACCTTCATACCGCCCTTTATTAGATAACTCCCTTCGATGAAAGTTGTCGCAGCTTCCATACCTCAATCTAGAGAGTCTCTCCATGGCAGGTTGTGAATAAGACCTGATCTGGTACTTGGGATAAGGCTTAGAACCCTCATTTTCTCTTTTTGGTCTACTACAGCTGCGAGGTTTTCTGTTGGGGACACCATTTTTTCTGAAAACGTTTCTGTCACTCAAACGGCATTGTTCCTGAAACATATTTCCGTTATTATTGTTTTCTATTTAATGGGACCGCATTAAGAGCTTCGCTTACATAATCATATTCCCAACATAATAGCTAGTATCTTTTGTGAACTTAGTAATGAAATGCAGTAAATACAATTATGTGATAAATATGATTAAACCGATGCTTGATGTATACGTAAGGCTGTGTTGAGAGGTTAAAAACAACAAGCGTAATAAGATATCGGACATGCCAGTGATTTTACCAAAAACATGGGCTAGTATCTTTTGTAAACTTGATAATAGAATGCAGTCATTGGAATTACTGTGGGGTAGGGTGGAGTGAAAAACGCATTTTTGTGAATTTAAATATCCCATTTTGGCATAGTAGAAAGTTGCCTATTAGTATCCCAAAAAGAAACCCTAAATGATGCATAAAATTATATTAAAATTTCTTCTGGGTGTAAAATATTTTTTTTTCAAAATTTAATTTTGTAATATTGGCAAAAAGCTGCCTATCCCAAAGAGAAAAGCTAAATGATGTTTTGAAATAATGCAATATCCTGTGCCCTCTACCACCTCTCAAAGATGGTGTGGAGGTGTCTATTAGACTCGTGAATTATAATAACAAGAAAAAGCGTCTTTTGGGCTAATAATACAAATATAATGTAATAGTAAGGTTACAAAAACACCAGAGTATCTTCTGTGTAGAATAAACATGACTTTTAAAGTGAGAATAGCAAATTTTATAGACTGTGAACATTGAAATTGCATGGTTTCGAAGTAACCATTTTATTTACGTTTCGATTCTGTCATATTACCGAGCCGAGTAACTAGATTTAGCTGGTATGGTCTTTATTTATATTTTCACTCAGTTCAAGTGTTAACTTCAAGCAAGCCTCAAGTATTGCTATTCTGTGCGATATGTGAAGTGTCTTTTGCTTTTTTTAAGGTATTTTTCGATTTTTTTCCGGGATTCAACATGTCTTCGTTCAAAACATTGTTTACCAGAAAATTTATCGAGTGCCCTATATTTGGTAGTCCCTTGAACATCAGTGATAGTGTGATACCGACTCCTAAAAAGTATTAGGGTGTTTTTTATGCATTGGGTATGATTTAAAACTGCCGAACTCAGGAAAAGGAGCAACAAATTTTATTTTTATTCCTACAGTTTCTCGCAGGCAAGTCCTCTAACAAATTGAAGCATATCACGATATATATATATATATATATATATATATATATATATATATATATATATATATATATATATATATATATATATATATATATATATATATATATATATATATCCCAAATTATTGAGCTATCTGAAAGGAAAACGAAATGAAACTATAAATTAAAGGAGAATGGGTGTCTGAGAAATAGTAAAAAATTGTTCGGTATTAGTTCTTGCAAATGTGAGACATTTAATGAATATCTTTGTACCGCAGATAGGAAGGTGCCTGTTATAGAGCAAGCTTTTTTTATTAGTCAAAGAAAAATGATAATTGGTAGCGTGGATTTGCATGAAACAAGGAAGTTATCGAAAAGAGCAAAAAGAAAAAAAAAGGATAGAAAAAGAGAGAAACGGGAAAATACTGTACCGAAAAAACGTAAATCAGGCGAAGCAGATCATAATCATGAAAACATTTAGAGAGCTAGAGATAGATCATGAGGCACTAGGTACTTCTAGATTCAATATTAGAACAATGGAGAATTTACAGAATAAAATAAATCTTCCGACTGTTGCTAAATTATGCGATAGATTTAGACTACCTGACAGATCTGTGGCCGCAATTACCAGTGCAGCCTTAAAAGAAGATGTTCGAATTTTCAAAAACGATGGTACCAAGGTTATTGTCGGAAGTAAGATAAGAAGGGCTAGGACCAAAAATACACAGAACCAGCCATCACAAAGAACTTTCGAGTCATTAAAAGCCATGTTCTTTGATGGTGGAAAAGATAAAAACTCTTGTGATGAATAAAATTAAGAAGCCTCATAGAAGAACAATAGTAGAAGAGCATATTTCATTGATACAGGAACCCGGCTCCTATTTCATGGACCACACAAAATACATATCCGGCTCAGCAAAACAAATTTTCGTTTCTATTTTTATCTTGTTCGAAAGTAACAGTTACAGTTCAGGTAATCTTAGAGCCATAGGATGTGATGGGTCGGTGGTCAATACAGGATCCAAAATTGGGGTGTTACTTCACATTAAGTTGCAGATAAAACAACCTTTATAAGGATTCATATGTCAACTTCATTTAAATGAACTACCCCTGAGGCATCTATTTGCATATATCGATGGAGGCACGAGTGGTCCTCGTGAATATTCTGGTTGTCTACGAAAACAAATAGAACATTGTCAAAATCTGCCACCTGTTTAATTTAAATCTACCAGTTGTGATTTATCAAACATTGATTTTACTGAATTGAGTAGCGGTCAAAAGTATCTCTTTAGAATTTGTCGTGCAATATCAAGTGAAAATTGTTCAGATGATTTATAAAACCGCGTTCCTCTAAAGCTAGCACATTCTAGATGACTTACTATGGCAAATCGGATCTTACGCCTCTATATAGGAACAAAAACCCTAGTTAAGGTTTGAATATTATTACCGAGTTTATTTTGAAAATACATGCGCGAATGTGGTCTACGATTAAATTTAGCCCGTCATGTAAAAATGGCGCAAACCATGGTTGGCAACGAATTTCACAGAAACTGAAGGATATAGTAGATCCGTTGATTCAGCGAAACACTTATTTTACGTACACTGAAAATCTTCTAATATCTATCTTAAATGATGGTAGGATATATATATATATATATATATATATATATATATATATATATATATATATATATATATATATATATATATATATATATATATATATATATATATATATATATATATATATATATGATAACTTGCTCTTCGACAGAGTCTAAATGCAGAAAGGAATGTAAGTATTGCAAGTACACCAACGCGAGCTTTTAGTATGCCAGAATTAAACTTTGATGCTGTCGATTACATAGACCCCATTGCCTGACAAGTATGCGAAATTTCCCACCCCCAGTACTTCATAGCTATCATAGCTAAGAAACAGAGGAGACAGTTATTAGTCGACACTGGATCTAATAAAATGATAGAGATAACTGCTTTTCCTTGTGACACCCAAGCAGTACAAATATCAGTCAAGTTAGTTAATGATACTTCAGTTATTGTATCCGTTATTTGTATTCGTATCGAAAAGTAAAATTTTTGCTCCACCCTACTCTGCGGGCACTGTCACTATTAAAGAAAATGCGTACATGATGTGCCTATTCTTGGTCAAATTTGCAAAAACTCAGTCTTCTGTTGTATCGAAGTATTTGGCCGCCCAATGAATAAACTATTGAATTAAAAATAGTTCACAATAACACGATACTTTTCTTGAAAAAATAAAAAAGTCGCTTTTCAGCCCCTTAATGGTGAACAATGGTGAAATAGCGCCTATCGCTTTAGTGACCTGCAACTGGCAAGCTATTTACCAGTCTCTGGATAAGCCAAATTTTTATAGACGGCTATCCACGCGATAGAAAAAAACTAGGTGTCCCTAAATGACCGTTATCGTGTTGTCATCCTCAAAAACCTAGTTGGGTGGACGCAAATAGGATAAGTTACATTTGACGCGTGCAAAAGTAATTAAGCAGGCGCTACTTTACTCGCACCTATGAACATTACTGCGCCCATGGAACATTTCTTTAGTGCATCATAGATCACTATAATACCGACTATTTATCAATTTGATTGCCATAATTTCGATGCTGGAACCTTGTTAATCATTTAACCACCAAGACTCGCTCAGTTTCCGGTAAAATAAACGTGATTGCAGATGCCTTTTCAGCTTCAGCTCCTGCGAACTGCCTCCTCAGCATTATCAAAGGCCCATGAAAATGTTGGCCACACCATATCAACATTTTGTAGCTTGTTTGGGAACTTATTACATGATTTTATCATAGCGATTTTTAAGGTTTATTGTCAGACGCCCTCGTGGCGCAGGTGTATAGGTGCCAGCCTGCTAAGCGAGAGGTCCCGGGTTCGATTCCCGGGCGAGCCAATTTGACTCTGTCTGGAAATTTTTAAAAAATATAAAATGATGGGAAAAATGTGCTAATGGCCTGAGATGCCGCAGCCAATAATATTAAATTAAAAAAAAAAAAAGGTTTATTGTCACCTGATTGCGAAACTTCTGAAAATTTTTTACTTTATTTTGTTTTTTAAATGTCAGCAATACATCACAAGGGCTTACAGCCTAAATACTATCGTACCGTAGGCGTCGACAAGGAGGAAAGAGGCAACTTGTTAATTCTTGACTTGAAGGTTTGGAGGTTCGGAGGAGAAGGAAAAACATGTGCCGGCAAGGAATTCCACAACTTGGATGTCCTCGGGACAAAAGAGTGGGCATAACAAGATGTTTTATGTCTGATGACCTGGACAGTAAAGGGGTGCATTCTCTCTGTTCCCCTGGCAGATCTGTTGCGGGCAGCAGGTGCCCATGCAGATATCTATAAAAGAGAGAGAGGTCACCAACAGCACCTCGATGGGCAAGGGATGGCATCCTTTGGGTGAGGATAAGGTCTCCGATGAGACGTATAGCTCTCTTCTGCATGGAGTCCATGATAGCTGGTGTAGAAACGGTAGCTGCACCCCAGATGTGGGAGCAGTCTTCGAGGTTTGGCCTTATTTGTGAAGTATATAAGGCATAGAGACTAGCTGGTGAAAAGTATTTGCGAGCCCGGAAGAGAAGACCTAATTTCTTAGCAGCCGCTTCTGCAATTGATGTGACATGTTGGTGCCCATTGAAATTAAGATCCACAGAAATCCCAACAAGTGAAAAGGACTCATTACTTTGAATAACGTGGTTGTTCATTGTGATGCGTCTAGGGCTGGTGTATCTCTTATGAGAAAGAAAGCAAGACTGTGATTTGTTGGGGTTGAATTGTACAAGATTTCTACTTCCCCAGTCTAATATTTTTGGAGATCCACGGAGACAGAACCCTCCATGAGTCTGCGATTCTCATCTTATTGGGCTAAAGAGACAGGCTAAGAATATTGTATATTTGAGTGGAGGGTTCTGTCGTCCGCGTATACTCACAGCTTGCAAATTCACACCACAAAAAACTCTTGGATATCGTGCCCAGGTAAAAGTTCTCCTATATGGGATGCTATCTTGGAATTCAGAATAACTGAAAAAATGACTGTTGTAAATAAGTAAATACACTAACTCAACCTGAATATTGCCGTTTCCCAAATCAAATTTGCATTCAACAAAAGAGGTTCTTAGGTGCTCATTCAACTAAGTACTGACCGTGCCCGACGGTGATCGCACAGATGTGTTGAACGTCCTGGCACCGTGGACGTGCCTATGACCGTTTTGGTTGAAATGTTAAAAAACAGTTTGTCCTTAACGAGGTTTTAGCTATACTTTTCAAAAATATTTTGGATTTTACCCGCATATAGTTAATACCTACATCTAAAATAATCGACATATAAATAAAACCCTCTAAAGCAAAACATATATTTTTTAAATTGGAGAGTTTATTTACTGCACAATTAGAATATGTTGCTGGTTAAGCAAGAAACACTTTTGAAAGTCTTATCTGTCCAGATATTATTACCGTGCATCATTGAATGTAATACCTAAAACAATTTATATTTCAAGTCTTAAATTCACTGAAATCCAATGACATGACAAAAAAGCTTTTTCCAATGTTTTAAGGATATCCAATAAATTTTGAGACCTGGCCTTTCCGTGTATACAAATTTTAATGTTTTTTTTATTAAAAAATGAATAAAAATCTTTCGGTGATTTGGCAGAATATTTCACGGTGTTTTATGAAAATTTTCAGTGACATGCTGGGAACCACTTATGTATCGATAAACTGCAAGAGAAATGTTGTGGCTTCAACCTCGAATGTTATTGGACCTGCAGCAAATAGAGATGCTGGACGTGAAACAACATTTGAAATCAACTCCTTTAAACCCCCACTGTCCTCCAACCGCCCGTCTAACCAACAACTCGGTTCGCCCCAAGAGACCCTTGTAGTTACAATTAAAAGGCTAGAGAAAAGGAAAAACAATGTACTTATGCTGGGGAGATTTTTGCAAAAATAAGCGTTAGAGTGAGGGCGGTTTGTATGGGGGTTTTCCATTTCCTAGATTTTTGGAAGAGTGCATTGTGATGTGGTTTTTTTTATCCAAGAGAGCAGCCTTTTTTCGCGGAGAAACTGGAGGTGGGTTAGAGGGTTGATTGCAAAGAAACGGTTGGCAAGGGTTTATTTTATTTTATTGGGTTTCTATAAGGTGCTTTTTTACTTTGGGCGTTTATATTACTCTTTTGTCCTGCCCAGGACCCCTATTCACTCCGGGTGCCGTAACTTTCTGTGGGGTTGAAACCACAAAAATTCTGATGTGGTTTATGCATACAGAAATGTTGCTAAGCGTACTTCTGGAAACAGTTTTCATGGGGCTGACCGTGAGATAATCTGCAAAATTACCCTTTTTTGTAAAATAAGTCTGACTGATATTACAAGCATGATAGCATCATATTTTAGACTGCACGAATTATTGGCACACAACCATTTTGGAGACATCAAATCTGATAAATAATAATGTCTAATCTGCCAACATATGATTACAATTATCATACCTCTAGATAAATGCTTAGTCGTATCTAAACAGCAACCAATTATCGCAGTTGGAACACTCTTATAATTTTTATAGCGATCGAGTTACATATTTTTGGCCGATTGGGGTTTGGGTACGAAAACTAAATGACAGATGCCAAGTAAAAGTCAAATGCAAAGTGCAAATAAATTTAATGCGTCTTGTTTAACCTGGTTGGTAAATATTAGTTGTAAATAGAAAACAATGTCAATTTCGCATTGCTGAAGTTAACAAGTTAAATAAATTTGCATAGAAATAATTTGATCAATGAACTGCGTTAAAAGATTTACGCAGAGGCGTTTGAGTATACAGATCCTGAAGATTTTTAGATCAATTACCCAGATCGTTTAATTTGTAATGTTGCTTATACATTAAAGGCACATTTATAACAAAATTGAAAAAATAAATACTGACATTCGCGTTCAAGATAGCGGCACTAAAATTAGGTAACGTGTGTATAAACTTAAGCGGTACAAACTAAAATCAAATCGAAAATATGCGACAACTACATTAAATTAATATTCTTTCAGTGACCAAGTCTTATTTCTACACAAAGTTCTAGTTTCTTTCATAAATTACATTATGACAAATTAACATAAACGTGACGTTTTAGTTGTCAAAACTTGCGTTTACATTTTGAGGCAGAGTAAAGGCAGTTTCAACGAGATAACAAGCACATAATGAAAGGGAGATTTAAGAATCACTTACCGTTGGTTTTGGTACTTTCGCCAGAAGATTTAAAAAACGCGAGGCCATTGTACAAAAATTTTGTCAAACCCAATGCATGAAACAAGTGAGTTAATCAACATTTCAAATATAAATGAAGTCAAAGCAATTTTGATAATAGCATATACACTCCAGTTTCAATAGCCGTTAGCAATATGCATTTGTAGTTAAATAATACCAAACTTCTCAAATTATGATAAATTAGTTATGGTAAGAATTATTGACAACTTTTCAAGCTATCATCACATATGATTACAATTTCTTGGGCTAGAAAGATAATTTTCAATTTACTAAGGTCCGTGCGTCGATTCATGGACAAGCCAATACTGTATTGGTCTGGATTGAAGAACAATAATTGCAGTAAATGTAATGCAAAATGATTACAGATTGGTTAAAAGAAGCTCGTGTTCCAAGATGCCACAGAAATAAATTACTGTTCATTTCTTTATCTATTGTCATTAGGACAAATAAAATATTAGGGAACAGCAAAATGAAATTCAGAAAACATGCATCAGTTCAAATTTTAAGGTAAATCAAGCTACAATAACCAAGTTTACATACTTTGTTGCCTGAATCGACGATAATCGTGTTCAATCTGCAATCTGTGTTCATAAAGGCTGTGGTGAGAACCTAGTTTCTGGTACATGCGCGGGATGTCATTATTTCCTATAATATTCCACTACAGTAGTTTTACTTTTATAAAACCATTGTACATTGCACTAGGTAAAGAGGTAGTAGCAAACTCTAGAGATGAGGTAAATCAATAAATTATTGCAGAATGGGCTTCTGAACCTGCAAAAATAATATTGCAGATAAGCGACATGACCGCTTACGAGAGAGCTACAAGAATAATGTTCTGGTTTCAACGCCCAAAAAATTCACAAGGCCCGTGGCGAGAAAATATGCTAGTTGCTGGTTAAGAAGAAGATTAAAAAAAGGGTCCATGCAAATTTTTTTAGAAAATCACCAATTGAAGAAGAAACCCACCAGCAACCGTTCACGCCATACGACCAACCTCCCAACACACCATACGTTCCTTGACGAGGTAGACCCGTTCTTTTAATTGGAAACACACATCACAATGCACGCCCTCATAAGTTCAGGGGAAGCATAAACCCCTCATTAATGGCCCTACAACAGTCCAAGCACCTTATTAACATAACAGAAATACCCTACATCATTTTTCCAATAGAAAATTTAAAGGGACGGAGTGTGTGTGTGTGTGTGTGTGGGGGGGGGGGGGGGGAGAGTGTCATATATTACACAGTTGCAGAAGTCTGGATGGAGGAGAAACCCCTTACCAACCGTTCCAAACGTCACGAATAACTACTTTACTCGCCTTGGTGCGCAGTCTTCCTTGCTCTACGAAAGACCTTATTTTCGCCCAATTAAATAGAAAGGGTAAGGGAAAAGACCACAAGAGAATGTTTTTTTCAACTTAGCAGATGCGGCCAGATTTTTGTTGGGATCTAGGTACCTACCAAACCAACGGGCTTATTTAGCAGTTCAATTATAACAATGGAAAAACAGGACCGTACTGGAGAGTATTGAAAAAGCGCAAAATTATTAAAACGTGGTAATGTAAATAATTTTGTAAAGAGACATAACCACAAGATAAAAGCACGAGTAGTATGAACGTAAAAGTAATATGGACGACACATCTACCCAGAGGTTATCTTAAACTAATATTTCGCTTATCTGCAAAATGACCCAAGTACTTCGACCCGAACCTTCTTTACAGAAATATCCCACTGAGCAAGGTAATATGCATTTTTAGTAACATTGCATAATCTTTCCCAAAGCAAGTGTAAGTTTGATAGATTACTTGCAGAAAGCCTCCTGCAAGTTTGTTGCAAATGGCAAATCTTCTCCCCAGTGACTTTACATATGTAACTGTTTCTTTTGTAACGTTACTGCAAGTTTACTGTAGTGAGCTGTTACAAACTTTCTTTATACTTTGCAATTGCATATATTATATATACAGTGCAAGTGTGTAACTTGGAATAATTCCAATTAATATACTTTAGCTTTTTTTCAAAAATGCTCGGAGTCAGATAATATTCTCAGTTACAATCCTTTCAAAAAAGTATTATACAATTTGTGTCAAATGTCATTGATTATTTTAGTAAATGACAACTTAGATTTTTGTTGACTATTTTTAAAGTACACATCAAGCGATACAAAACCACCAAATTTCAAATTTTTATTACAAATCTTGAGATGAAAGCACAAAAAAAATGTGTAGTTAATCAATGAATAAAAATTTTAAATCTGCTGCTTTTTTTACAACTTCACATGTAAGAACTTTAAAAATAGTCAACAAAACGTAGGGTTGTCTAATAGAAATTATTGATGAAGTCATTTTTCAAATATGGTACATACCGTATAGATTTTTTAAAAGACCAACTTGAAATACTAATCCATGTGTCCAAGCATTTTTGAAAAAAAGAAACTGTATTTGATTAAGTGAATTTATTTCAAGTTACAAACCAATTCTGAATATATGTATAGGTATATTTATACATAATATATATTTCTTGTAAAACTGTAAAAAATGACTTAAGACAATTTTAATTAGAATAAAATATTTATTACATAAAAAAATTAAATACTTACAACATATTATTCATTTCTGCTGATATATATATATATATATATATATATATATATATATATATATATATATATATATATATATATATATATATATATATATATATATATATATATATATATATATATATATATATATATATATATATATATATAGATTTTATTGACCATAAAATGTAC
The DNA here is from genome assembly GCA_964006375.1 of Tillus elongatus. Taxonomy (NCBI): domain Eukaryota; kingdom Metazoa; phylum Arthropoda; class Insecta; order Coleoptera; family Cleridae; genus Tillus; species Tillus elongatus. The sequence goes on along the minus strand of OZ023263.1, from coordinate 107,200,776 downwards.
ATGGTAAGTCACTGCCTTTATAAGTACCACTATATTCACTAGATAGAGATAGTTACGACATATAGCGAGAGTGCCCATGTTTAGGCTAAAATGCAGTTCTAGGCAAGACTCGACGACAAAATAGATAACTTGAACTTGTGATATCGTTATTAATTGACCGATTTCAAAAATTCTTTTTCTAAATGAATACCAATTAATTGTTTTTGATATTGTTTTACTAAATAACTCTTAGTCGTCTAGGAAAACGTGTGAAACACCAATAACAACATTACTTATTTTAAACTGCAAGAATTTTTTTAGCTTCTAAAGTATATGGTAACATATGTGACATAAAATCAAGCCAACATATCAAATACTATTGTTAAAAAAGAAATATCTAAAATGATGCATTCATTTTGATTTTAGATAAAGTTTTATTAAGCAAACGTAAGAATATGCAATGGATAAATCAAGCGCAGGGAAACGAATACAACTTCAATGCGAAACTAGCCTAAATATGGTGTCAGTCTCTGAAGGTGTTCACGTTCACGCATGTCTTAACTATCCTTATCGAGTAAGTATAGTACTGTCAATGTATGTGTACCTTCAGAAACATTGAGTTAAAATAAAGCAAAATTATGACTACAATGAATTACGTTTATATAAAAAAAGTCTGTGGCTAGTGGAACTTGCATTCCAAATCTTTTCCTTAACACACACACTCACACACACTACAAAGAATAAATACAAATAGTATGTAACACTATACACATTAGTTTAGAGCACCAATAAATTCCTTCGCCTTGTTTTTTGTTTTATAACATCCACCAGCGCCTACTTTAATCTTGTTAGTGGAAGCATATTAATAACATTAGTTAGAAAATTGAGGAATTTGATTCCCAAGTAATTAAACATATGCTTTGTTTTCTCCTTTTTGTGCAACCGTATTTTTAATTCATGCCTGCAGCTGGTATTGATGTTGCGGGCTTCACCATTCACTAGATATTTTTAATACATATACTGAAGAAGAATATGGCTGTAAAGGTACCTAAGTATCCCATTGGCCTCGAATACATCAGGACAGCCTTTTCTTGGACCTACACACACAATGTCCTTATTGCTCTTTTTTGCATGATAAACACATGTTCCGCTGCTGACGAGTTAACCCATATGAATGTTCCATACGATAGGATATTGCGACAATGTACAAAATAAGCAATCCTGACAGCTTGGTGGGTATTGTACTGTTCCACTGTTCGTATGATGTCAATTGCTCTGGATAAGCCTCGTGCTTCCATAGGTCAATCATGTTTAACGTTTTAAAATGGATTGGTTTGACCAGGTAAGACATCTCCAGGCTGCTTCTAAGGACATAACAAAATTTGTATTTAGTAATTAGGTTTTCTTTTTGGTTGAGTATATTTCATAAAAAGAAACAAAAATATAAATAGGAACAGCCATTTGAGAATAATTCACCAATAGCGACATACCAAAATTTATTTATGCTACAGAAAAGTGACTAATTTTATTGAATTCACACATGTATTTAGTATATAGCTGTTTCGGGATTATTTTCATTATCCATGCTCCAGACAACGAATTACTTAATCACACCAAAAATCTAACAATTCAGGCTACAATAAGCTTTTTCAATCTTTAAAAGTTCCAGAAAAATAAATAGACATAGATCAAATAACAGCATATCATAAATATAAACAACAATCCGCATTTATTCAGTATTGGCGGGCGCTTTGTCACGAGTCACGAGTCAGTTTGCTGTTGGAGTTGGTGTTGCTATGTTGCTATTGGACGACGATGACATACGATCGAACATACACGAACACCGAAACGGGGGGAATTTAAATAAATGTTTACAAATTAAAACAAACTTTCAGAAACATTACAATTGTAAATTTACGTGAGCCTACAAATTGAGAAAAACAACAAGCCTGCAAAGGAGATATTACATTTGAAAGTTATGTTAAAGTTTCATTTGTAAATATGCATTGGTTTTTTGGCTGCAAACATTTAGAAAGGTTACAAACTTAACTTGCCTAATGGTAAATTATTTAACGTTGCGGTAAGCATTTGTATGTTACCATGCTTAGTGGGATACGTCCAGATAATTTTAAAAGATAAACGTTTCAAAAAAGTTGTTGGTGCAAGATATGACAATAGAACTAGTTGGTATAGTGACAAGTAAACACATGGTTGCAAATGACTTGCAGGGAGAAATAACAAAGTAGGACGAAGATGAAAGATAATAGACAAAATTTGTGCTTTTATTTCTTGTACAGATCATAAAAATTTTAAAAGTGGACAAACGAAAAGAATGTAAAGTAGGTTGGTGTAAGTTAAACTATCATCCGCTCTTACCATGACTATAAAAACAAAAGAAGAACTGGAGTACTGGCCCTCACATACACACACTACAGTCGGTGCATTACCATTACTTCAAGAAAATATATTTTAGGTCCCAAAATACCTGTGAACAAATATATTAAGACCAGAAGGAGTCAGGAAAATAGTGGCACCTTGTGACTAAGCTTTCAATTGTTTGTTAGGCTCTAAAACAACAGAAAATTTAGGCTTGGCATGTGGTGTAAAGGAAATGTATCTACCTAACCGCTAAATGAAGGCTAGAAAATCAGACTAGAAAAATCACCACGGGTAGGCTTAAAAATGTCCAGGTAAAGCAAAAAAAAATATATATATATATATATATATATATATATATATATATATATATATATATATAAATATATATATATATATTTATATATATATATATATATATATATTCCATGTAAACGCTCAACATTGATTTAAAAAGAAATTAAAGCAACTGGTAGAGTTGTGTGTGTGTGTGTGTGTGTGTGTGTGTGTGTGTGTGTGTGTGTGTGTGTGTGTGTGTGTGTGTGTGTGTGTGTGTGTGTGTGTGTGTGTGTGTGTGTGTGTGTGTGTGTGTGTGTGTGTGTGTGTGTGTGTGTGTGTGTGTGTGTGAATAGTGGTCTGGCCTCGAGCTTGTAGTCTCATTGGCCACAGACTTTTTCAGTTACTTTGATATGAAAAAACATCTTATGTTTCATTTTCATTTCCTGTATATAATGATTAGACTAATGCAGTTTTAATTGCAATCTTGTATCTTCACTGTCAACATCTATACTAATTAAGCTCTCTATTTTCTAATATTGATTTGATTAAAAAAAGGAACATTCGCTAATTGATAATATAATTTATATGTCTTTACTTCATCACTAGCAGACTTTTCTTTGTGAAAATTTCTAAAAACAGCCATAATAAGTGTTGGATAAAAATAGTTAACTGTTCATTTTGTTCTTTTGCAGATATGGCGAATGCCCCAGCCAAGTTGGAAAAAGAAGCTGCACAAACTGCAAAATAAATTATATTTATGGATAAACTGTTTGACAGTTTAGATGGACATATTAAGTCACCCCTGACAGTAAGCCATTGAAGGAAGGTGTAACAAATAGTTCTTCTTGTAAAAACTTTTGGAGAGAGTTGCTGCAAGTTTTATAAACTACGAGGTGTTATTCTAATGAACAAATGCAATTCGTATTACCATCAGACTGCTGTGTACCTGCTGATAAGAAATGGCGATCTATACTTAATTTTACTTTCAAAATTAAAGTTGCTTTTAAATAAATAACGTCATAGTAATACTGTTTTCTCTAATAAAACACAAGTGTGAATTATTTTGTTTGATTTTCCATTCATCATGTCAATAATAAATATCTAATTATAGCTGTAGTGTTAGACGGTTCAACTTGTAAATTAATTCTTCCTGTGATTGCAATGCTGAAACAGACGTACGTGTGTTACTAAAACATCTCTTCTTATGCTATCATTATTAAAACCATTTAAAAAGTTATATGACTAACTTCACCTCTTTACTGCCAGCGGTATAACATTTAATAAAACGAATTTGGATTTGACAAATCAAATAAAACTTCCCGCCTGTTACTTAGTAAGTCATCGCGTCCGCCAGAAGCTCTGTAATAGTGTTTAAAACGTCAGCACTCAAGGTTTATAGATTAGACAGGTTGTCTGGTAACTCCGAGAGGGGTGAGACGTGAGAGGAGGGTGACACGTCATGTGAAGTCTAAGTGCCAAATGTTTAAGTTTGGCTTTGGTGCTTTAAATGATATTTATTAGAAATTTAGCTAACTTTTCATGTGTTTGCTAAAAAAATTTCTAATACGATGAGTTACGGATATATTTTAATGCTTATTTTGTAGGAAATAGCAGTTAAATCGAAACTATTTTCTTAAAGACTGTATTTTATTTTTTAAGGTGTTTTGTTGTAATATTGTAAACATATTGTAAACGTAGGACGAATTGGACTTATTGAATCAAGAATTAAATCGGCAATTCATCATATAGGTATATATGTGTTTAATTTCAAAAAATAAATTATACATACTTAAAAAAAGAAACCAATAGATAACTTAACCTAAACATCTTTTTAGATGCCCAGTGGAACAATTTGTAACGTATCAACGTGCAAAAATAATGCTAAAACGGCAAAGGAAAGTCGAGAGACACTTTCCTTCTTTTATTTTCCTAAGCTTAAGATTCAAAAAGAATGGGTAAGAAAATGTTAACGCAAAGGTATCTGGCATGTTGAAAAAAAGAAAATTTGCAGTAAATATTTTAAACCTGAGGATTTTGAAGATGAGTTGCGGGCTGAATACACAACGGACGCATCTAAAAAAATCAGGTACAAAGTTTGTGTTTGTTGGTTTTGATTATTTATGTATTTTGTGTAAAAGTATGTAGTACCTACGTATTATGTGAAGTTTGCCTAAGACCTATGAGGGTACCTATTATACCTACTTGTAGTAATTAATTAATATTTTAGCTGTTCTCTCATTAAAACTGTTGAACGGACAAGAAAAACACAATGAGAGTGAAAGGTCCAAGAGAATGACGCATAAAGGTAGGAAAACTATTGTGGAAAGTTTAATTGGCAGGAATGAAGAACCATCATTGCACATCACAGAACCAGCTAATGGAATTAAGCGTCAAGAGGAAATTTTGAGCATATACTTGTCAGAAAGAGCACCCCTTAGTAAAGAAACAGAGTATGATATCTTAAAAAGAAAATATCAAGAATTTCAAATTGAAAATCTGTGTTTCAAGAAAAAAATAGATTAGTATGAAAATCACCAAACTTTTACTGCAGCAACATATTTATGATCTAGAAAAAGGGCTAAAAGAAGCTGGCATTAATTTAAATGATAGAGTGCAATAGCCTTTAAAGATCTTTTAACTTCAAATCAAATAGAAATTATATAATAGCACAATATAGTATTTTAATATAAAATATAAAATGTACAAGTTTTTTGCGTACAAAGTGATTGCAAAAATTATAGAGCTACGATTTTATATGTGTACAAATAGATACCCACCTAAATATTATATACTAAAATTATCTGCTTATTGTGCTAACCCAGTGTACTATTTTACTATGAGTTTTTTGCTTAGGACTTGATTGTAAAAATTATAAACCTACGACTTTGTATGTGTACAAATAAGTACCTATCTAACTATTGTGCGCTAATATTATTCACTTATTATACATAGTAGCCCAATGTATTATTATTTTACAATCCGTAACAAGATGTAAGGTTTTTTGCTTTGAAATTGATTGTAAAAATTATACACCTATGATTTTGTATGTGTACAAATAAATACCTCCTTAAATATTATATACAAACATTATTTACTTATTGTGCTAACTCAGTGTACAATTTTACAACTCCAAAGATGTAGGAGTTTTTATTTCAAAAATTATAAACCTACTATTTTGTATGTGTACAAATACATACCTACCTAAATATTATAAGCTTCAAAAATCTATTTATTGTGAAAGTTGCATGTTATTAAATGAAGCCTATCAAGTAAAATATGAAAACAATTAAGAAAAAGAAACCAAAAACCTAGATTGCAGTTCAGAGGAAGAAAATTATGTCCAACTTGAGGCATTACAAATTTATAATTTTATAAATATTATTTAATTTTTAGTTCTTTTCAAGATACACCAATCAACTGAATCCATTACTTTGAAATCGAATAATATCCAAAAACTTCAATATTTTCTGTTACTATGTAAACAAAATCTTAATTTGAACTTATTATTAAATTTTTAATCTTACTACAAGTTCAAAAAGAACATAACTTTGTAATGACGAACATATAAATGCCGGCTGGTTTCTATATTCAATGCACCATTAATCCACTAGATTTATAATCGGACTTCATGTGACGTATAGCCGCGTCAGTTTCTGATTGGTCGAAAGTTACCAGACAACCTATCTGATCCATAAACCTTGGTCAGCACTGGCGTTTCCCTTTTATAGGGAATGTGCAGCTGTGATTTGGGGTTAATAATACTGACTAAACTAATTTGAACGTCAAGAAACAGAAAACACTGACACAGGAATGACAGAAGTGAAAGTGACATTTTTGTACATACTTAAATCTGACGGATGGTGCGTAATATATTAATCGTGTCTCTATATGGTCAAGATTGATAATAACGACTCTGTGGGTACATCCAATAGCTTTAGGTCTCGAAAAGATGCAAGAAGCGGAAGTAAAGAAGCTAAAGCGTTCACAGGAAACAATATTTCTGGAAGGTACGCAATATGCAAGATATAATGACTTAGAAGATATATGATATTGCGCATATGCCCCGCCCCTTCCAATGACATCACGTGGTGAGTAACGTTATAGAAGTCCAACTACACACTAAAAACAAAGCCATTCGCAATCAAAAAGTTTCTCTACGTCAGTTCAATGCGGTTGAAGTTACATTCCACTTCGTCGTCTATATTGTCTTTTTTAGATAATAGAGGTCGCAGCACTAAAATTAATTTTTTCATTTTTACATTATATATATATATATATATATATATATATATATATATATATATATATATATATATATATATATATATATATATATATATATATATATATATATATATATATATATATATATACGCACAAGATAAGTAAAATACGCAATTTGTTAAGAAGTTGTGATGAAACGTCAAACCCCACTGCACGACAGCATATTATTATTGCTATTATTGCATTGGATTCACCACTTGACACCATGCGCGTGAGTTCTAAAAATAGGTAGTCTCATTATCAAATCGTTATTTGTATCATGCGCAATATGTACACCTTAAAGGGATCTTAAGTAGAAAAAATACTGACGCAGCAAGTGCTTTATGGTACCAAATTTTTTTTTTTCAATTATTCACTTAAAAGTTTTATTATTTATTATCGCGCATTTAAATTTTCGCAACATGCGAATTAAAAACTGCTAATATATTCCTTATTTATCTAAAGCTTACTGTTGATTTTGCAGATGCCTAAGTTAATGTAGGGGTAATACGTTTTCTATATTTAAAAGCTGTGCTTATTCAATAATATAAAATATTTCGTAGAAGTTGATGTTTATCATTTTTGTATGTGAAAGTAATAATTTTCACACCTTCAGTTTAATTTTTAAATAGCAAGTTTTCAGCTGCACTTTCCCCACTGAAGATATTTTAGAATATTCTAGTAATTTATTTGTTCAATATTCTGAAAAACATAGTGTGGTTAACAAACTCTATTAAATATTTCTGGCAAGCATTAGGTTTCTTTTCGCGAAGAAAGATCAAGAAGTATAAGAAATCTTACTTTCAAATTTTTTTAGTTTTTCTTCTTAAAACACCAAAGTCGCGAACTGAAACTTTAAGGTTGGCAATTTTTAAACAAAGATTCTCAAGCGATTGCCGGTTATGTAGGAGAAATGTGGTAAGAAGTGTGTTTTACACAGCCTCTCTCTCATTTTGCTAAAATATTTTCAAGAAATTTATTTCAAATAAATACCTTCTTTATTGTTTAGGCATTAGTTTAAGTTATAGAGTTTCAGAGTTAATTGCCTAATTCTTTTTATTTGACTCTTGAGAAAACAAATCGATAAACGAACAAACTGATATGCAATACTAAGAGTTCGAACGTAGCAATTGCGTTATGGTAGCGTATTTTCATAAACAAATCTTTCAATATCCAATAACTAATTTTCTATCTGTTCATTATCAAAAAGGTTAAGCTGGCAATTTGGTGTTTTAGAAAAATGATTTTTTGACGTGTACGTGTGCCTGTGTGTGAGTGATAAAGTGTATAGCCTGGTTTATTTCCGAGTTACTAGAAAATTTGCTAAATATCTTTCTTTTATTAGTCGCTTGGGCAAGTCCGTTGGTCAGCCCAGAGCAAATTTTGAGTACCCATCAGAATTTTTTTTATCTAAGAAAAAAGCTCTATAATTTTGCCAACAGCCAACAATTTCCAAGAAATTCAGGTGATGGATTGCTCTTATAAAGCGTATAGTACATGCCAAATTTAGATCCCTGAGTTAAAAGAAACTATTAAAAGAGAAAAAATTGGTAGCTCAAAGGGTTAAAGGACGGAACAAAACAAAAATATTTTGTAGGGTAAAGAATATTTTTTAACATTACAGATATTACGTTTCTTTGGCGGAAAAAGGTCAAGAAATACCAAAAGAATTTGGTTGCAAATTTTATGGTTTTTCCTCCCAAAGCACCAAAGAAACGATTTGAAAGTTTAAAATTGGTGATTTTTAAACTAAGAGTCTGGAACAAATGCGAACTGCGGAAAACATAGGATGCAATAATTGCGTTTTATATGGTCTTGAAATCCTTTTACGGCAAGCTTCTTCCTTATTTAACTAAAGTATCTGTAAAAAAATCGTTGGAATAAACCCATTCTATGAGGTTTTAGCAGTACGCTAAGTTACAGAGTCCGATTTAATGTTTTTTTATGTGACAATATATATTTGAAAAAGTCTGGAAAGTAGTGAATTTTCATAAAATGTTATAATAGCCAAAATCTGTTTTTATAATGAAAGCAGGCACTAAATTTAGTTACCAGCATAACCTATATAGTAGAGACAATGAAGGTACCATATCTTATCAAAATAAATTTTACTGTTTACAAAATTTAAAAAAATTCCGAAAGTAAACTAAAATGTCCCTGAAAAAACTGTTCGGATTTTCCAGGGCAACGAACCTCTTCAAGGTACTTACCCACCTGCCAAGATATAATTATTGACAAAAGCTTTTCGACCAAACTTACAAAAAAAAATGCAAGGAAATTCGCAAACAATTTTTTCCCACAAAATTGGAATTTTTTTTTACAATAACTTATTAAACATTTATTATGAATTACCAAAATTCCACAAGAAATTGCTTCTACGGAAACACAAAACATTTCTGCAAAAAGTGACTAACTATTTTGTACACAAAAATTTTCTAAAAGAATATATAAAATTCAAATTATATAACTAGTCTGTAATTAAAAGTGAAAAAAGAAAATATAAAATATCTTTTTTAATTTTTAACCAAATTTGAAACCGTAGAGGTAAAGAAAAATATAAGCAAAGAATCTTCCATAAAGCCTGTTTGTACTTTTCAATTAATTAATAAAATTGTTAGTTACTTTTACAGAACATGCATATAACTTAATTATTTAGAACCTATACAGTATCCTAGTTTGTGTTAATTTTTCGTTGCATAGAACACGCTTTATTTTCCTTTAATTATAAAGGGTAATTTTAAGTAAATCCGTATAATTTTCTTTCTCCAAGTGTTCAACGCATGCGAAGCGGAAGAGGGAAATTTTATTTAAAGTTAAAATGACGAAGAGGACTGTAGTAAAAGCGCGGGCTTTGTCTCCATTTTTAATATTTTAATATTAATAATTTATATACGTGAATTTGCAGATCATCACAATGTTCGGTTTTCGGCAAAAATTCAGAAACATGCTTAGAGGAACTTCTGTATGCATAAACCATCAAACAAATGCTGCGATCTCAACTCCACGATACAATAAAGCTACCTAAAGCAAATCTAAAATACTGGGTGGGGTAAACAAGGTGCAAATGAGTTAGAAATCCAAAGCGTAAAAAATAACCTTACAAAAGTCCATAGGAAGGAGAAACCCTCTACCAACCGTTCCTGTTCACCAAACCAAAAAAAACTGGGGGAAAAGAAAACTACATCACATTAGTTACATAAAAAATACCAAATTATATCTAACTCTATGGGTAAAATTGTGATGGCCAAAAATTACGATAAATATAAAGAAAAGCACCAAGAAAATATTTCTTTTCATGTCTCGTTGAAAGTGGCATTTGTTTGTCAAAATAATTTGTCAATAAAATGTGACATGTAATGTTACCATGGACTATTATGCTCCTATTATAATACGCCTTAGAATCTTGGTTTGTTTTGGAGTACGAAAGTTTATCTTACTGTTGTGATATTTTTCGACCCCTTCACCCGAAACAATTTTCCTGCCTATAATTACATAAGTTGTGTTTATCATAGAAATATTTTTGTCTTGTGTGCTCCTTTGACTTCCAGCGCCAGCGCGATTTTTGAATTAAATGCCTATACCTTCTTTCTTATTAACTACGAAATTTAAATGTTGGTACATAGTTCTGTTTTAGTGAACTTGCTTAAAAAAAATCACTATTAAGGAAATCTCGACTTCTGAATTTTGAAAAAATGTCTTCAAATGAGCGCGAACTAGAACCACTCTGACCAATACCAATATCTAGGGTTAGTTTCAATTTTTATATGTTTATATATATATATATATATATATATATATATATATATATATATATATATATATATATATATATATATATATATATATATATATATTGTCACGAAGTGACGTAATTGCCATTAGAAATCTAATTAGTTAGCGGGGAAATAGATCCGTACCATCTGTATTTAATTTAATTTATTTTTGTTATTAAAACATTCAATAAAGTATAATTTCAAGAAAACGTCGCGAGATCGGAGGAAGGGTAAGGAGTATAGCGGGTTGAGGTCGCCCAGGCGGGTCCTGCGGTATGCGAAGCGATGAAAGCAGGGACGGATGGGCTGGTCCACTGCATACCTATGCGCACCTCGCAGCGCATACTTTGCGAACCGTGCGAGAGCCAGGAGATCCACCGTGACGCGCTGAACAAGTTAGTTCTTTTTCAGCAGTCGCAGGGGCCGTCACGGAGAGTAACCAGCCACCGTCCGCGTCTTGATTCTTGGTGTTTGGTTGTATTGTGTATTTCAGGAGCAAATCCAGCGGAGCCAGGTCACACAGAGGAAGCAGCCACCGTCCGCGTCTTGATTCTTGGTGTTGGGTTTTATTGTGTATTTCAGGCCGGCCGTGGAAGAGTACGCCGCGATTCGTTAGGTGCACCAGCTTAGTAGAGTTAGCAGCTGTGGCAAGTGGAGAGCGCCGTCTTCAGCAGGCCGCTCATTTCCGCTTCGTTTGGGTAGGTCGCTGTCTCTATCGCTGTACGGTGGAGGGCCTGTATGAAAGGGGTTTTCCACGGATCGACGACTCTCTCTGGCGGCGAACAACTAGGCGCGCTTGGTGGCCTTCGCCAGAGGCGACGTTAAAAGTCTAGGTGTGGACAAGATATTGAATGTTGTTGTGTTTGTTAGTGGTTTTATTTCAGAGAGACTGCCGCAAAGGAGCTTTGGATAAATAGGTCCATCGTTCGCTTCTGTCTGTATCCGCGGGGCGACCTGGGGGAGCCGGGGCTCGCGTTCCTGGGCTGAAGTCTTCCCGAGAGCGCGAGAGCATTAGCAAAGCGGCCGACTGCATGTTGATTTGAACCCGGGGCGCGGTCTAGCCACGATCAAATCATCCCAAAGCGGTCTTCCGTGGCGCAGCTCTCGTGCTCCTGGATCTGGACGACAGCAGGGATATTTGGGGCTGCAGTAGGTCTCCACCATTCCTGGCGATCGAAACAGTCTGGCGATACCCGGTATCCCGACCGTCCTGAAGGCACCGTCTGGAGGCTGTGTTTTCTTTTAACTTGATAGTGAGGACTTCCTTTATTTTGTCGAGGGGAAATTTCCATCTCCCTAGGGAGACACTTCCTCCGGTCGTAGAGAGTCTGTATGACTGCAACGCATGCTTGAGGGTCCGTAATTAATATTGCATGCCCGCGTAGACCGACCACCTGTCCGGTGCCTTGCTTTGGCGATCCTGGGACGCTTCTGCCCGCTTACAACCCGCGAGTTTACCACCCCTATTCGTGATACCGTCCGTATAACTCGCGAATATTTCAGTTTCTGCCTCTGGTCTCTAATAAATTGATTAGTTGTCAAATAAGTTAGTTTAAACGTGGGGTATACCGGGAGAATCCCTTGTGTAAATATTTCTTTGTATATATTTTGTAAATATTTCCCCACCAATACTTTTGTAAATAGATTATTTGTTTTATACGGTATTTCATTTAAAGCTTCCCAACCAATCCATCCCAACGTAATACGTAACATCCTGATCTCTAATACATAGGCCATAATTGAGGAGTCCTGAGGGACTTCGCCTGAGGACTTAGGTGAACCCTGTCTCCACTGAAGTTTACCCCGGGTCCGTGTAGCTGTAAATAGCAACCGAGGACAGATATATAGTCCTGAGGGAGCGCAGCGTCTTCCTTTAAACCCACGCTACTGGCGCCTGAGCAAATCCCGTAAATAAAGCCGTATTGATAAGGTTATCCCGTGGGAACCTACCCATATTAGGGAAAGATAACCTTATCCCGATTTGACCCCACACAATATATATATATATATATATATATATATATATATATATATATATATATATATATATATATATATATATATATCACACCGACAACTCAAAAAATAATGGGCGGATTTTAATCAAATTTTCTGAGTACCTTTCTTTTGCAAGTGACTTCGATAAGTTCGTTAGCCAACAAAATCGGCCTAGTGAAAAATGCTTTTTTAGAGACAAACTCAATCGAAACCAGTTTAGTCTCTTGTATTTTTTGGTGAAATGTATAGTTTTTGAGCAAACAAATTAAATGCATGTCAAGAAAAAAACAAGGTATAACAAATGTCGGTCTCAAATTAGTTTTCACTGTCTTTGCAACATTAGTTTTTAATTAAAAGCCTAGATGCAGCAAGTGCGTTATGGTAGTGAATTTTCATAGAAATGATCTGGCAGAAAATATTTTATTATAACTTTTTTTATTGTAACATAAAAATCTAAATTTTGATGTGTAGTTTACTTTTTATATCGTAAACCTACCTACCAAATTTGGTTATGATAGTTTTTTTATTTTTTGAGATAAAAATTTATTTCGAATGAAAACTCAAAATTTTCCCGGAAAACCTCGTTCGATTTTCCTGATTAACGAACTTATCCAAGCCATTTGCAAAAGAAAGGACACGACAAATTTTATCAAAATCGGCCTATTATTTTTTGAGATAAAAATCTTTTTCGAATAAAAACTCAAAATTTTCCCGAAAACCTTGTCCGATTTTCCTGGCTAACGAACCTATCCAAGCCATTTACAAAAGGAAGGTACGTGCCAAGTTTTATCAAAATCGGTCTATTATTTTTTTGAGTTATCGGTGTGATATATATATATATATATATATATATATATATATATATATATATATATATATATATATATATATATATATATATATATATATATATATAAATTGGAACTGACCCCGGATAAAGTCGGGATCTCCCCATTAGTGAATTTTTTCTACGAAAATTCACTAAAAAGATAATACCTCATCAAGAATTTTAGCTGATAATCCTTGCACGCATATTCACTGTGTAGCGGTAAAGCCAATTTACACGGGTATTGTCGTGTGCAGCTTATATGGTCTTTACAATGTATAGCTACACAAATAGTGAAATGTACAATATGCACTTCATTTATGGTCTTTCTAACGGTACGGCACTAGCAGCCAGGCGCCTTTATGAAGAACATTATCCTGATTGCGTTATTCCGCACCATATTATGTTTAGTCGTTTACATCAACGTCTCAGTGAAAGTGGCAGCTTGAAAAATACTGCTGAAAACGGACACCCTCCAACAGCTACTCTTCAAACTAAACAACAGGTATTTAATGAAACCAAATATAACCCCCACTGCAAGCATCAGAAATATTTCTAGTACATTAAATATTATCCAGTCAAAAGTTTTGAAATTTCTAAACAGCAGGTTTTGTACTGCTATCATTTCAACGCGTGTATGCACTCTTGACCGATTATTTTCAAGGAAGAGTGGCTCTTTGTCGAGAATGCAAGAAAGCACACAGCAAAGTCCTCAATTATCAACCAAAATTCTCTTTACCGACGAGTTTAAGTTTTCTAAGGACACATAATTTTCATAACAACCACATATGGACTGATGAGAACCCACATGCGCTGACAGATAGTCGTCATCAACACAAGTTTTCTGTTAATGTATGGGTGCAAATTGTTGTAGACTTTCAGATTGGCCCATTGTTTCTACCTAGCAGATTGACTGGTGAGATTTACCGCTGATGTCTTGAAGAAGATTCACCAACAATGCTTGAAGGCGTTTTTATTCGGTTAAGACAACAAATGTGGTTATGCACAGTCGTCATCAACAGGAGTTTTCTGTTAATGTATGGGTAGGAATTGTTGGAGACTTTCAAATTTGCTCATTCTTTCTACATAGCAGATTTAGTGGTGAGATTTACCGCTGATTTCTTGAAGAAGATTCACCAACAATGCTTGTAGACGTTTTTATTCAGTTAAGACAACAAATGTGGTTATATACAGTCGTCATCAACACGAGTTTTTTGTTAATGTATGGGTGGGAATTGTTGAAGACTTTCAAATTGGCCCATTATTTCTCCCTAGCAGATTGACTGGTGAGATTTACCGCTGATTTCTTGAAGAAGATTCACCAACAATGCTTGAAGACGTTTTTATTCGGTTAAGACAACAAATGTGGTTATGCACGATGGTGATCTGGCACATTTCAGATTGGTTGCTCGGCAGTTTTTGAATGTTTTTTATAAAAAAAATGGATAGGTTGAGAAGGGGCACAACTTTGGCCTCCAAGATTACCAGACCTAAATCCTCTCGGCGCCTTCCTCTAGGGGCACCATAAAAACAATTGGTTTATATAACTACAGTTGGATATGTGGAGGAATTGCGATATCGCATTTTCGCGTCTTGTTCGCCAATCAATGCGTAGCAGGATAAAAGTTTGTATCGAAGTTGAAATTGGTCATTTCCATCAGCTTTTGTAGATGAGTTGTGTAATTTTTTCACACTAATTAACTCTGCATAAAATAAGAATTAAATGTTACACTTTTTTCCCTTAGGCCTCGTCCGCGTCTTTGCCGCCCCGATAGCACCACAGCCTTTGGCTTATTGCGCATAATGTTACTACTTTTGTTTTTTTATTGCATGACTTGTGTTTTCTTTTTTTGCTCAAAGACGGCACATTTCACAAAAAATGCAATATGCTAAACTGGCTTTGAGTGAGTCAGGCTATAAACGGCCATTTTTTAAATTAAAATTTTGAAATTCCACAAAAATTGACAATGAAAAAGTTATAAGCTTTAAAATTTTCAACCGCTTCTGATAGTTAGACACGAATAAGAATATTGAAGTAGGAAAGGTTTTGCCAAAGTAAAATTATATGGAAAATTTTATTATTACCGTTTCTTCAAATCTGAGAAATTAAGTAAAACCCTCCATTTATGCTACACATTTGAAGGGGTGCAATTCTTAATGGAGACGTTTTCGCAAATAATTCTATATGAAAAACCCTCTTTAGTTTTTGACAAGGAACTGCTCCTTGAAATTTTTTGCAACATTAAGGAATCACCCTGTATATGTATACAGTCGGTCCAAGATAAAGAGGGACACTTTGGGGATCTCCAAAACGGTAGCAGATACAGACTTGGTTAAACTTATGCACTGAAAAGCCCAATAAATTAGGGTTAGACATCTCCAAAAAAATTGGTTTTTGAGTTATTTTGAAAAATTATTATGTTTTGATTTTTTGATTTTACATATTGGTTTTTTCTGGCCGTAATAGTAAATCCACACCAATACCTATGATACTTCTCCACAGCAGCTTTTCTTTAAGGTAGCATTAAAATTTTTGAACCCGACGTTTCTTTTTGCGGGACCATCAACAACTTTTTTTTAAATGCGGCTATCGTTTTCTGATATCATATTCTGGAAGCCCTTTTTATTCCAAATTAAGCGATGTATCACGCTTCGTGGTTTGGTACCGTTTTCGTTTTTTTCTTTTGCCCTTGCTCAAGAGAATTCCTATAACGGACCTGTGCATAGCTTTTAAACTTAAGTACTAAACAACTAGTTATATCAGTTAACACTTTATGTTATTTAAGCGATTAATAATAATCCAGTCGATGAACTGGGGCAATAATTTAATGGAATAACTACAGAGCAGATAAAATTACATTACCAGAAGACCTGAACATTTAAAAAACAACAACAAAGCAATAGGAACAATACAACTAAATTTAGATTACCTATGTTCCGAATCGTTTTGTAGCAAATGTAGGTAGCGCTCTGGTGTTAAAGTCGTTTAGAACGGTCATATAATCGTTGTACCGAAGATACAGCCCATATATTGAAAGCAAAACCGTGTTAATGCCTGGACGTTTTATTTGAGCGTTGATTAGTTTCAGAGCAATAATAAATATTTCTTCTATTGAACAATACAACTAAATTTAGATGATACCTATGTTCCGAATCGTTTTGAAGCAAATGTAGGTAGCGCTCTGATGTTAAAGTCAGGTGATAAAGAACGGTCATATAATCGTTGTACCGAAGATACAGCCCATATATTGAAAGCAAAACGGTGTTAATACCTGGACGTTCTATTTGAGCGTTGATTAGTTTCAGAGCAATAATAAACATTTCTTCCGTTGAAAATGCCATTATTTGTAATCATGCTTTCATCAGACCATATTATTTAACATGGAAAATTAAAATTGTCCCGGCATTTTCTTTTAGACCACTCATAGAATGAGCGACGTTGTTCTAAATCACCTGTCCTGAGTGCTTGACAAATTCCTTACTTGTACGGATGTAATTTTTGTTTTCGTAAAATAAAATGTGGCGTTGATTTTGATATTCCAACGTTTCATTCAATCCGCCGGACGAATGCATCGGGAGCATCAGCAACTGCTAACAAAACATAATGTGCTGCTTTTACATTGCTGGACTCTTTACAAAAAACTACAGGTGTTTTAAAAGAACCATATGCTTTAAGGTTTGTCACTAATTTGCTATAAGTCCTTTTATTTGGTTGTCATCTTTCCGGATATTTCTGCAAGCAGTACAATTTCGGATGAAATGAAACATCCCAACATGTCAAACTTTTCTTCGTTAGAAAACACATTTACTAGAAACAGTTACTTATTATTACACAATAAACTAAACAAGAAACTGATGTGCCAAAAACTAGTGTTACTGTCAATCCAAATACGGCTATTGTCACATCCATTTCTTTTCCAAAGCATACTTTTGTCCTTTTCCTTTAAGTTTATTTGTTCTGTGTTTATTCTATTAAATTGTTGCCTCAATTCATCTACTGGATTATTATTAAACGCCTAAATGACATACAGTGTTAATTGATATAGGTAGTACTTAAGTTTAAAAGCTATGTACAGGTCCGTAATAGGAATTTTCTTGATTAAGGTCGAACAGAAGACTAAAATGATACAGAACCACAAACTGTGATACATCGCTAAATTTGTAATAAAAGCGGCTTTCAGAAGATGATATCAGAAAATGGGAGCCGTATATAAGAAAAAAAAAGTTGATGATTTCCACGCAAAGACGAAACGTCGGATTCAAAAACTAGTAATGCTACATTAAAGAAAGTTGAAAGTTTCTGTGTTGTGCCATCCGCATTGGCGTAGGTTCACTATTAAAGCCAGAAAAAAATAATATGTAAAATCGAAAAATCCCAATTTTTCAAAATCCAAAAAAACTTTCGACGATGGCTAACCGCCAATTTGTTGGGCTTTTGAATGCGTAATTTTTGTCCCATTATACGAAGTCTATATCTGCTACCGTTGGGGAGATCCTCATAGGGGCCCTCCTTATCTTGGACGCACTGTTTATATAAACATATAGAAATTAAAACCGAGCGCAGATATGTGTTCTAGTGGGCCTAGTTGGAGCTGATTTGAAGAAGTCTTTTTAAGTTTCTAATGAAGTTTTTAAGAAAATTCACTAAAACAGCTCTCTTCTGTCAACAAATTGATAAACGGAAAAACATATATAACCAATGGTAAAACTTCGGAGGCATGACGTACATTATGGTAGCGCATTATGATTGTTTTTAATCTCAAAAACATAATTTTCTATTAACCGTAAAAACCTGCTGCTGACTTATTTTCAAATGATGCCGCTAATCTTTACTTCAAACAATTCTCGACAGAAGAGGGTACCAAAAGAAACTATTAAAGAATTAATTATGTGAGGGAGTGTTTTTAAGTTATACTTTCCGAACTACTTCAGTGAAAAAGTTATCCAGTGACTTGATGCCAAAAGTAAACAGAGCTGAAAGAGGAAGTTTAACTTAAGTGGCGTAGGGAGTTTCCTTTAATAATAAACGCCAGAGTGCTGAGCAAACAGCTTGTGACAATATATCACTTCTCTGTTTAGAATGTCATTACAATTAATTGATAAGTTTCTGTTCGAAAGCCCTCGGACAAGGTTAGTCCAAATATACCCTCTAGAAAGTTTATTTATGGTAAGATTAAAGCTCATGCAAAACAATTATGCGGTAAATTGCAACACTGTGTGTGTTTTAAGGTAAAATATTTGCCGTTCACGTTCACACACACTTTTATCTGGTTACTTTTGTATGCTATGAAATAAAACCTAATAGTTTTACAATTACCTGTTTCTACATATGGGAAAACTGATAATTTTCTCACCATGAAAATTTTGTATCGCGAGAATTTTATGGAATAATAGTTTAAGTGTTACCTGGAGGTTAGCCTCTCTTACTTGTTATACGGCTTTGTCACGAGTATGTTAGGTTACTGAACTTTTATTGAAAAAATGTAAAATGTTTTAACAAATGTTTTTACTACAAACTGGCAATATTAAATCTTTCCACAAGAAAATAGTGCTGCAAATTTAGTCATAACTTTCACATAGTTGTGGTAATCTGCTTTCCTCAGAAGGACATTTTCGTAAAATGAATTTATGCTCAATGACTTGACAACAAAGAAAAAATTGGTATTCCTGTACCCATAAACTTCTGAAACGTTACATTACTCTAGTTTTGAAAAAAAAAATCAATTTTCCCCAAATCACCCCTCATTAATTCCCCACCCACTGAAGCGATCTTATTCAAAAACAATTCGAAGCATTTCTTTATCGGTTGCTAAATGGATACCAAATTTGAAGATGATATCTCAATTCGCTCGAAAGTTATTGCGCCCACTAACAGACAGAGGTTCAGGCCGATGGACTGATGGAGAATCAATTTTTTTTCCAATAACAAGTTTTATATATTTTTGTGACTTTTTAAGACGTTTTAGCAAAAAAAAATTCGAAATTTCTGACACCGACATTCCACCCCCACATACTCAAACCCTAATTTAATTTTAGCACAGAATACCAGATATTCGATAAAATTTAAGGTTTTCTAATAAACAAACCCTAAAACGTTTTATTACTCGAGTTTTAACGAAAAAATGTCAACTTTCACCGAATCATCCCGCAGTCACCTCTTATCATAGAAGCAATTTTACCCAAAAACAATCCGAACCGTTCGTTTGTCGGGTGCTAACAGTATACCAAATTTGAAGACGATATCTCTATTCATTCTAAAGTTATCGTGGCTACAAACAGACAGACAAACAGACCAACAGCCCGTCAGACCGACAGACCAAAAGACACCAAAAATTGTCCTTCACAAATCATGTTTTCTATATGTTTTGATGCTTTTGACGACGTTTAAGCGAAAAAAAGTTTGAACTCTTTTTCGCGAATGCCATACATCCACGCGTCTTTACGATGTGGAAGTAGAATGGAGAAAAAATTAATATTGTGAAAAATCACCTCCTTCAATTGGAATTTATTATTCAATTTCTTACCAAGTTACTCATTGGAAAAACGTGACAGTATTTGTAGTTGCCAACTGCAAAGATTGTTTCTTGTCAGCTTTCTGTAGTTTGTAATATTTTAGAGCAGTATTGAGCGAAAAGCCAGAATTTGAAATATTGATGATGGTGAGCTATAGCATCAAGGGTTACAAAGAATTGTGCATGCTTTTTTAGTGAATTTTTATTTAAAAAATTCACTAATAGAGAGGTATCGATGGTGAGACTGTGTAAAAAATTTTTCAAATGAGCGCGAATTATAACCCCTAGAAGCCACATCCGGGGTCAGTTTTAATATATATATATATATATATATATATATATATATATATATATATATATATATATATATATATATATATATATATATATATATATATATATATATATATATAGGTATCCAACCGATAACTCAAAAATAACTAACCGATTTGGATGAAACTCGGCAGCTACCTTTCTTTTGTTAATGGCTTCGATGAGTTAGTTAT
Source organism: Tillus elongatus (assembly GCA_964006375.1). NCBI lineage: Eukaryota > Metazoa > Arthropoda > Insecta > Coleoptera > Cleridae > Tillus > Tillus elongatus. The sequence goes on along the minus strand of OZ023263.1, from coordinate 107,180,264 downwards.
CCAGGAAAATCTAACAAGGTTTTCTGGGAAAATTTGGAGTGTTCTTTTCAAAAGAATTTTTTCTCCGAAAACTACAAAGCTATTTTAATGAACATACCAAAATTCAACTTTCTAAGTGTATATAAAATTGAGTTATTCAAGTTCGAAGCATTTAATGAAAATTCACTACCATAACGCACTTTCTGCGTCCCGAACTTTTTATTAAGTGTATTCTATCCGTCACAAATTATCGAAGGGGATGTTTCCACATTATTGAAAAATGGACGAAATTTATATATATATATATATATATATATATATATATATATATATATATATATATATATATATATATATATATATATATATATATATATATATATATATATATATATATATATAGACGACCGAGGCCGGAAAATGACTGAGTGGATCGCAAGCAACGATCTCTGCATTTTGAACAAGGACGATGAACCAACTTTTCAGAGTCAAGACTAGACTTCCATCTTGGACATCACCTTGTGCACCTGTGTTGTACAACGCAGAACTATCTCCTGTGAGGTCAGCAAAAATGAATCGCTGAGCGACCATAACTACATAATGTTTGAAATCGTTGAACAGAATAGGGTCCAAAGAGGTCACCAACATTCGAAGGCTTGGCAGATAAAGAAATTGGACAGACCAAAGCTACAGCGTATGATAGCCGAAACAGCTGAAAAAGAACTGGTACCTTCGGCAGAAGCCTTTTCTGCACTGCTTGGTCAGTTTTGTGACAAGGTCATGCCGCGAAAAACCAAGATGAGAAAGCCACCAGTATACTGGTGGAGTAACAGCATTGCTGAGATGAGAAGAGCATGTGTCCTTAAAAGACGGAAATATGCAAGGAATTCCAGAAGAATCCCACCACAAGAGAAACAACGCCTCTGGGAAGAATATAAAAATGCAAAAAAGGCGATAAAATCCGGTATTAGAGACGCCAAAAGGGCCAGTTGGAAAGCAGTGTGTAACCAGGTCGACAGGGACATCTGGGGAAACGGATATAAAATCGTCACCAAAAAAATGTTTGGATACCCGTTGTGTACGATGTCGATGCCCATGGTGGAGAGTGCTGTCGACCGTCTCTTCCCTACCCACGACCAAGTAGTGTGGCACCTGCTGCGCGACGGTGGAATTACAAGTTTCACACCTGAATAACTGTTAGTAGCCGTCAAAAAGCTTAAAATAAATAAGGCACCTGGACCAGGATACATCCCTTCAGAGATACTAAAGGTAGTCGCGGCGGAAAGACCAGAACTCATCTTGTCTGTCTACAACCACTTGGCAGCCGAAGGGTTACTTCCCGACAAGGTGGAAACGGGCCAGACTGGTGCTGATACCCAAAGCGGAAAGACTGTCGCGGAGACCCATCTGCCTGCTCGATATAGAAGGCAAACTATATGAACACTTCATATTGGCGAGACTGAAGAGAGAGATTGAACGAACAGGAGACTTGGCAGTGAGACAATATGGCTTTAGAGTGGGCCTACAGACTGCGGACGCTATCAACGAAGTGTGTTAACCATCGCCAGGGAGGCCGCTGCCTACTCATGGAAATACCGAAGACTTTGTGCACTGATAACTTTGGATATTAGAAATGCTTTCAATAGCGCGTTGTGGCAGAAAATACTGGAAGAACTAAGAAAACGCAGAATCGACGAAGGTTTGATCAACATTATAGCATCATACTTGTCAGAAAGAGAAATAATCCTGGAAGCTGGGGAATCTGTAACAGTAGGCGAATGAGCAATGGCGTTCCGTAGGGTTCCGTCGTTGGGCCCACACTGTGAAACTTGCTGTACGATTGACTGCTGAGGATGGCGCTAACCGCGGGGGTGGCTCTTGTGGGCTTCGCAGACGTTGTGGCTGTGGTAGTGGTTGCCAAGACCGAAGAGCTGCTGATGAGCACAGCAAACAAGGCACTGAAAAGCGTGACAGCTTGGATATGAGCGAAACGACTCGAACTGACCCCTGAAATGACGGAAGCAGTCATACTTACACCTAAGAGGAAAATGACTCCCATCCAATTTATTGTAGGGGGAAGCAAAGTATTGCCGAAAAAATCGATCAAATACCTAGGGGTTTGGCTGGACACCAAGCTAACGTTCGCTGAGCAGGTTAACCAAGTGGCTCAGAAAGCCGAAAAGACAGTTGTTGACCTAACTAGACTACTACCCAACATCGAACGTCCCAGGGCATCAAAGAGGAGACTGCTAATGAGTGTCGCAATGTCGCAGATATTTTATGCTGCCCCTACGTGGCACAGTGTCATTAAAAACAAAAAGCTTGTACAGAGACTCACAATGGTGCAGCGAATACTCTCCTTTAGAATATGTAGCGCCTATAGGACAATTTCAGCAGAGGCTGCGGCTGTGATTGCAGGAGTGCCACCAGTGGAGCTGCTCATCCAGGAGAGACAAGAACGATATGGCGGTCTAACACGGAAAATTGCTAGGTCTCAACTGATGACTAGATGGCAGACGAAATGGGAGAACAGCACGAAAGGCCGCTGGACCTGGAGGATTATTCCAAATATTAGAACCTGGAGTGAAAGAAATCATGGAGAGGTGGACTATTTCTTGACACAAGCACTGTCGGGCCATGGCTGTTTTGGCAAGTACCTCTACAAGCGAAGGAGGAGGGATACGGAGTCTTGTGACTTCTGCGAGGTGATTGACGATGTAGAACACACTATATTCGCCTGTCCAAGATGGGAGAATGTCCGAAAGGAATATGCCCAACCCAAGAGGGAAGTATTTAACGTCAAATCTATGGAGAGGAGCTTGCTGGAATCCCAGGGATGCTGGAACCTAGTGCGCACAGTGGTCCGAAAAATTATCGAGACTAAAGAAAGGGAGACCAAGAGATGAAGAAGGAGGCAAGGCAGAAAATAAATGTCTCTTGCTTACAGTAGTGGCAAATCATTTTAAAACGTGTTATGTTTTATTTGTTTATGTGTTGTATATAGGTATATGTTGTGAGTATGTTTTGTATGTATTGTATTATATATTGTGTTACCTATGTTATGTTTTATATTAAAGCGAAGACAGCCAATGCCTCGAAGTAATGCAACAGCGGTTCCGAGGCTGCGGCGGTTCAGGAGGGCCACTTGTTTGGTTAGCTCCTATTGGCGCCAACTACGCCCTCCAAATAAAAAAGAATATATATATATATATATATATATATATATATATATATATATATATATATATATATATATATATATATATATATATATATATATATCACACCGATAACTCAAAAAATAATGGGGCGTTTTTGAGAAAATATTTTGGGTACCTTCGTTTTGCAAGTGGCTTGGACAAGTTTGTTAACCAGGAAAATCAGCTAGGTTTTCCCTGAAAATTTTGTGTCTTCCTTCGGAAAAACATTATATCTCCGGAAATAAAAAAAGTAAGGGCCACCAAATATGGCACGCCTGTTTGTGTTATAAAGAGTGAACTATGTACCAAAATGTAGGTTTGTAAGTTTAAAGATAAAAAAGTTATGGGCATTTAAGAAAACAATTTTGGGGTTTCCCTCAAAACGTCAAAATTGCCATTTGGAACGTCAAAGTTGGCAACATTTAGGCAAAGAAGCTGAAACAAATACGGATCATGTATAGAAAATGTCGCAAGAAGAGTGTTGTGCAAACCCTTGGGTTTCAGCTTCAGCTGCCATTGTCCTTCATTTTACTAGAATATTTCCAGAAATTTCACTGCAAATAGAGCCTTTCTCTGATGCTTTTGCGGTGGTTTTAGTAAGTTTATGGTTTAACAGTCTATAATGTTTACTTAATTTTCGTACAAAAAATTCGTTAATGAGGAGACGGCGACTTCTGAATTTTAAAAAAGATTTCTTCACATGAGCGCACACTAGGCACACTAGAATCCATACCTGGGTTTAGTTCCAGTTTTTATGTGTTTACATATATACAGGGTGACGCATTTCTACGGTAAAGCTCAATATGGTTATGCGTCTTTGTAGGTTTCTTTGCAGCGACACTTGGGCGACAAATATAACGGTTGCAATTAGACCCTCATAATTACCTTAAAACTTTATTTCTCGATAGTGTTAGAACTCTAACGGTCTCGTGGGTTCCGCGCGCGATATAAACCAAAAAAAACAAGCAGTTTACTTAATTAATTACAGTTCATCTTTATTTAGATTTTGAGTCCCGCTAACGCAGCGGAGACACGACCATCCCGCTGTACCGCAATAAAGTAAAGCTCAATATAATTGTTATTATACAAGGTACGAGAAAGAGTTGTATACGTTAATTATAGGGTGTCTTGTGCTGCATCCTATAAAGTTATTTTGACAACCACAGAGTGGCCCATAAGTCGTTGGGGATATCTACTGTTTTTTTTTCGAACAGCCTTATATTATTCCATTTTTGCATTTTTTAGTGAAATATGATGCATGTTTGTAAGAAAAAATCGAGACTCCGTAATTGTGTTTTGGTAGCGAATTTTCATTAAATGCTTTACATTGAAATAACTAAATTAGCCATTAACCTAAGGTTTGTTGGCTAGGAAACCAGTTTTCTCGGAAATAGTTTAAGGTTATTTTCGGAAAATTTTTCTACATTCGCAAACAATAGGTTATTAATGATAACATGTGGTACATTGTTTCTACTAAATATGTCGTACTCGTAACCAGATTGATGGCAGCTTACATTAGAGAGACATACTTGCTATAAAAAATATTTTCTGAAACTTCGCCTCCATAACGCACTTGCTGCGTCCAGACTTTTTCTTATGGAATCCGATTAAACTCGTAGTGCCATATCATGAAAATACAAAAAAAAAATCATATTCTATCTTTAAGAAAATATTAGCGGCCATAGCAACAATTATGAGAAATTAGATATCGCCAGTTTGTAACAGAAATATGTCGAAAAGTTTTGTTAAAAGCTGTTTTTGAATAACGAATATCTCAGGAAACGCAATTGACTTTCCATACATTTTACTAACCCTGTATATATATATATATATATATATATATATATATATATATATATATATATATATATATATATATATATATATATATATATATATATATATATATATATATGCCAGCAATATTAAAAAACTAATTAACCGGTTTTGATCCAACCTGGCAAATGCGTTTCTTTTGTAAATCTCTGGAACGAGTTCGATAACTAGTCCCATTTGACCTGTGTTTGTGAAGAAGTTTATAGCTTTCTTGACAATAATACTATTTTCATGAAATTTGGTACTAAAAGAACCATGCACTTGCCAAAGTTGTGAAACATGTGAACTATTTTTAATTTCATTTGTTGATAGAACATATGATGAAAATCCAAATAATCAATAGATACTGCGAATAGTTATAAGCAAATTAAAAGGTAGAGCTGAAACATTAATAGGAAGTAGGGAAGATGCCACAAATTGGCCTCGTAATTAGCAGCTAGTACAACAATACTTCGACGATCAAAGAGACGAAGATTGTTAAGCTAGTGATCTTATGATATTAAAGCCCAACGCGAAAGAAACACCGTACCAATTTGGTATGAGAATACAAGACTCACGTCGTCTTATATCTTCAAAGTTAAGATTAACCATTGAAAACGAAGGTATTCGTGTAGTCAAAAATTAAATATACGATAAAATGGCACTGCAGACTTATTTACATGGTTTCGGTGATTAATTAGGATTGGCAACAAGGTTACAAAAACCGACTCATCGAGAGCAAGCAATGTCACTTGTTTTAGAAGAGGAACGTTTTCAGTACGGAGAAAAACAAATGAAATATCTCCACAACCCAGCAAATAATCTTAAAACTCCAAATTTATTAACTAACGTAACAAATCCATTTTTTTGCAAAATATGCTCAGTATGTACCCAATCAACAAAATAATAAAAATAGAGGTATGCATCTTATACACCCCCGATATTTGTGTAAACAGCCCACATATATATGACCCCTTAATTTACGTGATCCATCCTCACAGCAGTCATCACAAAATGTATTTAGGCCAAATCCTAATTATAGACCAAACTATAGGTCAACACCTTTGGATATATCCGCAAAACAATCAGCATTGCATGCACGACCCAATCTAAATTTCAGGCAAAATTACAATCCTGAACCTATAGATACTTCCGCTAGAAATTTCACTGCTCATTTAAGAGGTTTTAATAGGCCTAACACAAATCCATCACAATCCCAATTATACCACCCAGAAATTCAAAACGAATTTAAACAAGACAATTACGTCCTTGACGAAAATTATGAAAATAATCATTTTACCAAAATTCTATACAATTCCTGATGATACCCGTAATCTTGACGATACGAGTTTTGATAATTATGTAGAGACGCAGTCTGAAACCCCTTTTGACCAATTAGAAAACATAGAAAAACTTTTACACAGGTTATCCATATACCCGAACAAACATAGTACAGATAAATTCTGTAAACCACCGTAAATTACCATATACCTAGTCGTTCCAATTCTGCAAAAGTAAAACCTAGTAACTCGAGTTACTTGGTTTTACTTTTGTTTCAATATTCCGATTGCCTGTAACGACCTCTATCTGTAGCTATTTTACGTTTGTAAATAGGCCTTTTCTTTACGAATATATTTAGTGTTGCTTTATAGTCACCCGACTTATATTTAAATCTCTTCTGCACCAAGGCGACTTGCTTGGCAATTTTTGTTTCTTGTTTGGATTGCGATAAAAATTACCACAGTATAAAGGAGTAAATCTAGTCTACAATAGTTAGTTCAATGATTTCCTTAGGTGAAATGCGCAACTACTGTAAATTAAAAAAAGAGAAATTAAATTACCAAAGTAAAACCAAGTAACTTGTGTTTCCGTATAATACAAGGAGAGAAATGAACTATTAATATAAAGTAAGTAGATTTCGCAGTTGCGTTTTGGTGGGGTTAAACTATAGCAAGTCTGTTTACACGCCTGCCGGCGGCTCTGGGGTCTTCACAGCATTACTTTTAAATACTTTGAACCCGGTCATAATTTCATGAAAGCGGATTCCATGCATGGTTAAATAGATAAAAAATTAAAAGAAAAACTAAAGAAGTTTCAGATTTTGAAGATTTGGAGATTTTGATTAAGACGTCAAACAAGAATACCTATTGTCAATTTGAGAGCTGAGGTCTTCCATGAATTTGAAAATGGATGGGTTAAAAGAAAATATAGAACGCGAAATGGTCTGGTTCTTAACACGGCGAAGACTGAACTCCTTCTTTTTTTGCCGGGGGGGTGTGCATCCGAATCTGAGCCTATATGTGAGATCTGATAACGGTTCAATAAGACAGGGCACGTCTGTAAATTTTTTGGGGATCTATATGGATTCAAACTTATCATGGGACGTCCATGTTGACTCTCTTGCATCTAGGAATTACTATTTATTTCACTTACGCGTGTTTCTGGATGGTCTTTGACTTAGTTTTACACTTTCTGGCTATTAGTTTTCCAAATTACCAGTTATAATTTTATTTTTTTGACTATGACGCCACTATAGCGTCACCTAAATTTTATATCTTTAATTACAACGTCTTTTTAAACACTTAGTACTGATGCATTCACTCAAACAGTAGTTTACAATGGCATTTACGCTTTAACACAATATTTAGAGATTTTTTGCCCTAATTTACTTAAAAATTTAGGTATTTTATGGAAGCAACGCCTTTTAGCGCACCCTTTATTCAAAACCCAATTTACAAGAGAGATTGTCAATTCTTTTTCCAATAATTTCAAACTATTCTTTCATGGCAATCTGATAATTTAAATTCCTTATTATGTCACCTGTCAATTTTTACGTCACGTAAAACGCAGTATAAATTTGAATTTTTGACATATTGTGATATTGCTGTCTAACCTATAAGTTTAAACCAAAATTTTAATGTTACATTCAAACTTTAATTGTTTTGCCTATTATATTTTTAAGCTATGCATGTTATCAAAAAATCTAATTCTTAATGAGCGGTAAGCTATTGATTACATATTCATTTCAATCCAGTTAAGTTCAACCTAACTAGTTTTAAACAAACTTCAAAGCACTTGAAAACTTTTTAGATGACATTTTTTTTTTAATTTCCAAAGTAATGGTTCACTCTACTGCTTTTAGCTGCCTGAAATTGCTTTGCACATTAAATGAACTTGTTTTTAGTAGTGGTTTTGAATAAATTCCTTCATTTATAAGGTTAAATATCTTAATAATAAACATCAGCATTTCGTTTACATTTAAACAATAACAAATTTATCTTTAAAACTCAACTTATAACTTAACTAGATAAAACATTTTTGGGTATTTGTGCAGTTCAACAACACTGTCTATATCATTTACACTTTAATTGTCATAGAACTGGAGTCACTGTCTTTATCTTTTGGACTTTGAAAGTTGATATGTATGACTCTGTTTATTTCTTGAGGATTGCCTTTTTGAATTTATATATCTTTTTTTTTATTTATTAATTTTAGAATTTTGTAATTTTAGATTAAGATGCTGTTAATATGCAGCTCCTTATTCGGACAGCCTCTTTGACAAATGATGCAAAACTGTACTGCAGTTTGGCTTCCTTATTTGAAAATATCTACACCTTAAGTAAGTATTTTATAAGTAGCTAATAAATATAGTTTGATATTGCTAAATATCATTATATATATATATATATATATATATATATATATATATATATATATATATATATATATATATATATATATATATATATATATATATAAAGTTAAAAAAAATATATTTGGTGCCAGGTCATTTTTATTAAAATTCACTACCATAACGCACTTGCTAAGTCCCGACTTTTTTTATAAATAAATAGACATCTATATATAGAGAAACAAAACTAATTAAAATGACGACTATATTAGTTATAGTAATCTGAGAAAACACAGATCTGGACGAAACTACGGGTATAGCCATCTTTTTTTATGTAAATGTGTACGCAGGTTTTCTAATGTAACACCTTTTTCCTGTAAATAGATGCATAGTTTATACTTAGTAATCAGAAATATAAGCATCCCTATATGCGTATTATATAGTTCATAGTAATAAGAATTGTAAACATTTTATTTATATTTGTAATAACTTCAAAGACAATGGTATAGCTCTATTAAGCTGGAACTTTGTAAATAATCTACAGAACCCTCTCATGTACATTTTTGTATACTATTCTAGTGAGATCAATAAATGTTGTTAAGTTTGAGTTTTGTGCCGCTGAATCCAAGGGTACTGGTTTCGACTACTAGAGTTCCCCTTTTATTTTTTCAGTACATACTGTAATACTGTTAAATGAACATCAACCGAGTGGTTATGCTGTGAATATAAATCATCTCACATGCAATTACAGCGTTATATAATATTTCTTTTACTACTTTCGATTTCCGAAGAATCTTTTATTTTATGCATAAAATTGCGCAAATATTTGGTCATATTTATTTTCTCGTGCTTTTTGGTTTTGCATTAGTTAAGCTAATTAGAAAACAATATATCATTTTTATGCAGGTATTTACTTCACTACTACTATTACTGAGACTAAGTAAATTACTCCCTATACTCAGTCATAAAATTCACATTTTATAACATGATGCCAAGAAAATTTCTAGGCTTCACTAGTATAAATAGACCCAGTATGGTTACAGACGCGGCTAATATATATGTACTGGCAATACAGTTTGTGTTTGCGTTGTACAGGTTAATACCACGTGATGCGAGAACTACAAAACATTTATATGCAAGAGAAATATTTTGACGTGTGAATTGCGGTTTGCCATTAATCATGTTTATATCATCGTGTAGGCACTGTTGCCGTATATCATTGTTAACACTGATGCTGTAAACGCTTCATAGAGCTTAGATTAATGACAATTATTAAACGTAATATGTTTAATTGATTAATACACTAAATAGGTATGATAATTTAGTCAACAGCTAATTACAAAATTATATTACTGATTCTTAAAAATAAGACATGTCATAACATACCTGGTAGTCTCCTTTCAAATATACAGGGTTACAACTTTTGAATTGTCCACTACAGCTATCTCTCTTATTATCAGATATAGAAATGCGCTTAATTTAGCAAATATATGCAGGAAATTCGGGTTATTTAAGACCTGCTTTCAAATATCGGAAAACCTAAGGTTCCGGAGTAATACGTAAAAAGTAAAAATCGCCATTTTCTTAAGCCCTTCATATATCGGTCATTTTTCGTCCATTTTCTTCTAACAAAAAGGTTATCCTCTTAAAAAGACACGCAAAATCTAATTGTGTGGTTTACTTTACAACCTCATCATCAGTTACGCCCAGACGATTGTCAACTTTTTTTCTTACGGGCGTCATATTGAATTTTAACGAATTTAACAAGTGGACAAAATTCTACACATGGCGATATATAGCATTTCTCACAATTCTTTAATAAATGGGGGACATATCTCAATTTATAATATTAGCTGATTTTATAAAGTTGCCTTTGGTTACCACGGCTAACATTGTTTGTAATACTGTTTTGATTCTGAAGGTGAGCATCAGGGCACAACTAATATATTTGGTTTTAAAAGTTCGTATTTCAATTCGAGAAATTACACGGCTTACAGTGAGAAATGTATTTATGTGTTTGTCAACATCTACAAGTAAAATATGTATCTCATGGAAGATATAAGGCTAGTTAAATATTTATAAGGACGCCAACTCTAAAACAAAAGAAACAAAACACAATATTAATACAAATTGTCTCAAATCAATAACTAAATTGTCTTTATTCAAGATCGATGTTCAAATTCCATGCTGTTGTGTTGAATGCAAGTTTGTACTCTACCAATCACATCCTGTGTAGCAACCCGTATCATGACTGGATTTATCGAGTCGATTACTTGTAGAAGATGGTCTCTCAAATCACATTCGGTGTTGAATCTACTCGCATACACTTTGTCTGTCACATATCCACAGAAGAAATAGTCCATTGGAGTCAAGCCTGGGCTTCTTGCAGGCGAAGCATCTGTTTTTCTTCCCCTTCTGTAGCCACACAACTAGTCGCGTAAACCACTAAAATATTTCTTAGGAACAACCCCCAAGAAGATTAGGGGACCTGAGGCGAATAGGGGTAAACAGGATTTTAAAGAGTTATAGCTCCAAAATGGAATAAAGCAACCTATACAGGTTAAGCTGTTTTTTTTGCATTTTTCTCTCCTTCTTCCCCGCTCATTACCCTATTTAGTTCCGTAATTTTATTGGGAGTTGTTTGCAAGAGTGTTTTATTGTGGGATTCTAAGCATGTTTATAAAAAAAATGTATGTAGAAGGTCTCCGTGAGCAGGGTTGGTATTTTACACGTGTTCTCAAGTTTTTTACATATTTTACACAAAAACCGTAAAAACTGTGTAAAAAAAACGTAAAATTTGTAAAATATGTCAAATATGTAAAAAACAAGATAAAAGTGGGGTTATGTTCTAATGTTTACTAGTGAACGTAAATTTTAGTTGCCACTATGTGTTGTTTTCACTGGACAAAATGCCAAAATCAAATATAAAGTGTACCTAGTGGTAAAGGTTCTGGAGGTAGGCCGCGGCGACAAGAATATGGGGAATTGGGATTTGAATACATCCAACATGATAAATCGTACAACGCAAGGTGTAAATTATGTGAGTCAGTCTTAAAAAATACGGCTATCAGCCGGCTAAAAATACACAGGTAATTTGCATTAACACTATGCATTTTCTGTTTGACGACATTGTATATGTAATAACTTTTATAGAAAGTCTTGTCACAATCCTAAAAGCCGACAGATGGATCACAGTTCTGACAATGAAATTGAAGAGGTACAGGCTCAAGAAATACGGTCCCAAGAGAAAGAACCACATTCCCAAATGTTAACTTTACCAGAGAATCAGAATAAAAATAATGAAAATGATGACCGATTAGATATATCTACAATGGAAGTACTTGTAGTTGATGATATCAACATAGAAAACACTGATTTTACTGAATCAGATATTGTAAATGATTTAGTAGTGGAGAACATATCTATTCCTAGAACACCTTCAAGCAGCACACATAAAAGCGATGTTCCAGTAACGAGAACGGCTGCAGAAAAACTATTGAATAAATTAAGAACGCCCCGAAAAGGAAAAGGCTCGCTAAGAAGCTTTATTGATAATCTTTCTGAAAAAGATGAAGGTATTATTACACAGGCCATTGCAGAGTTCTTTTTTGCCTGCAATATTCCTTTTAACGTAATTGAGTCAAAATATTTTATCAATACGGTTACAAAACTTCGACCTGCCCATGCAAAAAAAAATTCCAAATAGAAAGGCCCTTGCAACCCGCCTTCTTAACGCTACCTATAACCAGATTATTTCTACTAGTCACTTGGAGCCTGATTCCGTAGTTTTAGTCGACGGTTGGAAGAATACTTCCAGCAATACTAAGACTGTAACCTGTAGTTTACATACAGTTGATGGTAAGTAATAATTTAAGAATTATGAACGCCGCAAATTATTGAATAATAAGAATGTTTTCAGGTCCAAGGGTTTTTCTCAATGCATGGGATGTGACAGGCGAACCAGAAACAGCTCATAAGCTGTGTACAATAATCTCCGAAGCAATTGATTTAGCCAAGAACACAAATATTTACGCTGTAGTGTCAGATAACGCCAGTGCTATGGTAAAAATGGGTAAGGATATGAAACATTGTTTATGGCATTCTACTTGTAACAGTCACACGGCAAATCTGCTAGCAAAGGACATACAGGATATAAACTGCTCAAACAAAGTTACAATGATTTTAAAAGAATTCAAGAGATCAGATTTAGAGAAATTATTAGTGGACAAAGGAGGTTCAAGAATACAACTTCCATGCGAAACTCGTTGGTGTACGTATAGAGATACTTATAAATGTTTTTTAAACAATCTTCAGCATGTGAGAATAATTGCTGCTGAGGCCAGGAATAATAAAAATATTAAACCAAATATTATCTCGATCATTTTCAATGATGATTTTGTGGAGGAAGTTCGCAACAATCTCACTTTGTATGAGCCTATCTGTGACTTAATTAATAAGTGTCAGCCACAAAGCGCATCCATTGCAGATGCTGTGCATTACTGGTTGGAGTTGGAACTACCTGAAAATGTTTTCTGAAAAACTAGAGGCCAGGAAAAAAATGGCATTCAATGTGTATGCACTTGCAGCTTATTATCTTCACCCGATTTACAGCAACGAGAAGCTATCTTCACAAAATATGACTGAAATAAATCATTTCTTATTTAAGTCACTCTCAAATGTTGGCTGTGATGAATGGGAGATTTACAAACGAAATGTTAATATTTTCAACGAATTAAATGACAAAAATATAACAAAACCTTTGCTGTACTGGCGTATGGCAGCAATGTATTGTAAAGAACTACCTAAGTTGGCCCTAAGACTTTTGCAAATACCTGCTTCTTCAGGTGAAACTGAACGTGTGTTTTCCAATTGGGGGTACATACATGGACCAATCCGTAATATACTGTCGTTTGACAATTCAAAGAAGCTTCTACATGTATATTATAATCTAAAATTGAAAGATAATCCCATTTTAAATGAGGAAGATACTGATTTTGATGAGGGAGAAGATAACTGGCTAGAACATTAATGGAAATCAGGTTATTCTAGTCTTCCTGAAATACAGACTGTTCTTTGTTCCTTACATACTATTAAGAAAAAATGTTTTATTTTTGTTGATACGTTACATTTCATGAAAGAGAAAATGCTTTAGTTTTGTTAATAAAATATTTTGAGATATTAGTTTTTATAAAGGAGAAAATTTAATAGGTTTGTTAAAATACTATTTTTCCAATAAAGAGCTTGTTAATAAATTATTTTTCTCAATAAAGAAATTTATTTTATTGCATGGCTAGTTTTTATCTTTTTTACATTTTTTACGTTTCTTACATGCTTTAGGCTGAGTAAATTACATAGTATTTTACGTGTAAAAAACGTGTAAATTACGTCACGTAAATTACATTGCCAACCCTGTCCGTGAGCTCATTTGCAAATTTACAAAATATTATTATATCTATATTATTAGTTTAGTTATTGCCCTAGCAGAATTTATTATTATTTTAAAATTAAATATAAGATGTATAATTTTTTATTTATTTTTGGTTAGAAATTGATTGTATAAATGATAAACATACTATTTTGTATGTGTAGAAATACATACCTATATAAATATTATAAACTTAAATAATTTACTTATTATGATTGGTTGCATGCTATTAGATTAAACATATCAAGTAAAACAGGTGACTAAACTATTAAAACTACTAAAAGCCTAGGTTTTCGTTGAGAATAAAAACATTCTGTCCGATTTGAGACATCATGAATTTATAATTTTCTAAAAATAAAAAAATAAATTTAATCCTTTCAAAGATAAACCACTTAATTGAATCCACTAATTTGAAATCGATCAATAAGAATAATACTAATATATGTTTGTTACCATCATAATCAGGAAAAAAGAGATGCAGAGAAAAACACAAAAAATATAAAAATAATAAACAAAGTTCACTCACAGAAGTTATTTTTGCGTGAGCTGTAACACTATTAAAACGAAGTATTTTCTAGGGAAAAATCGAGACGTATTACATCATTACAAACACTAAGTGAGTGGTGAACGTTCTCGCAACAATTAGAACCGTAGACCGGTTTCGCTCTCATTAGAGCTCTTCAGTACGGCATACTAATTGTAGCAAAAATGCACCAAAAATAACACGGCTATCGTATAGCCAGTCTTAAAACACTAAGTGAGTGGTGAACGGGTCGCCACCTAGTTCGGAACCAAGTACTATGTTGTCACGCCCGCTCCAAATAACACAGAGTGTTAAAAATAGAGACAGTATACAACTAACTAACAATTTAAAAAAAATTGTTAGCCCTGGCCCATTTCTACCCCAATATAGGGACAAAGTATGTAAGACTAGATGCATTCTCGCAACAATTAGAACCGTAGACGATAGCCGTGTTATTTTTGGTGCATTTTTGCTACAATCAGTATGCCGTACTGAAGAGCTCTAATGAGAGCGAAACCGGTCTACGGTTCTAATTGTTGCGAGAATGCATCTAGTCTTACATACTTTGTCCCTATATTGGGGTAGAAATGGTCCAGGGCTAACAATTTTTTTAAATTGTTAGTTAGTTGTATACTGTCTCTATTTTTAACACTCTGTGTTATTTGGAGCGGGCGTGACAACATAGTACTTGGTTCCGAACTAGGTGGCGACACGTTCACCACTCACTCAGTGTTTTAAGACTGGCTATACGATAGCCGTGTTATTTTTGGTGCATTTTTGCTACAATTGGTATGCCGTACTGAAGAGCTCTAATGAGAGCGAAACCGGTCTACGGTTCTAATTGTTGCGAGAATGCATCTAGTCTTATCATTACAAAGTTACACTCTCTCCTGCAGCACTAAATATCGGACAGTGCACTATATTATATCACAAGTATAAAACTATATGCAACTATATAATCCAAAAGACAAAAGCAAAAACAACAAATCAAACAACATATTGACAAATTAGGTACATAAAATCCTAATCTTAATATGTATAAATAAAATTATATACACAATACTGTACAAACAGAAGTAATAAAAAATATGCAAAAACCACAAATAAGCAACAACATAGAATCTTAAAAGCTTAAGGGTACCAGTAAAAGAGTAAAGTACAAACGCACATACAAACCACTCCACACTAGTCAAGCATATACAGGCCAATAAAAAACCAACGAATCTACAAATAGAACTTAAAACCAATCTGTATCAATAAAATAATTTGAAAAAAAAAAGGGAAAAAGTTTTAGAGGAGGAAAAAGCAAAAGTCAATATACCAGACACTTTTTGTCAATGATCTTTCAAATTTGTACTCTGTCTGAGTTAAGTAACCATCCCTTGATTTTTCTCATGTACAGATTCAGAGATCAAGTACAAATAGCATCATTAACCGACTACCTCACTATACCTAGGCTTTTCACATAGTTTGCATCTATATCTAGTCCTATAATTGTGCTCAGCTAAGGTATTTTTTTCTAAGTTGGATTTAAATTATCTCACTGATATGGCCAGGCAAAAGAGCTCTCTAAGATCCATTATTTTAGCTTCTTTATATAATCGGTTGCTGGGGTAAGTAATATTTTTATAATTTTTTTCAAAATAAAATCCAGAAAATAATTAATATTTTTCTTTTGCATGACTATCTTAATTAATAGTAGGACAATGCAGAGCTAAAAAGTTACGTTTGTTTCGTTCATCTATCCCGTCGTTTCGTTATGTCACCGTTTTTTAACGTTCTCCATCTGCCTTTCATCGTTTCTCAACGTTTTTCACTGGTTTCTCTCGCTTTATCCTGGTTTTTATCATATTATGCTGTTCTATGCCATTTATTCCACTGTTAAATGGAGCCAGCGTCATCACTCTTCTGGACATACATCATCCATGGGGGCCTAATTAACCTAACTATAGAAGAGTTTCGGCAGCTTTTAATGACCGTCAGTATTGTAAACCCTAGACTTGCTATGAGCAGTACAGTCAAAATTAACCATGTTGCAGAGGTGGTTGATCCACTACTCATATTCCAAAAAGTTGAAGTTTCAAAGAACAATGACGAGGATCTACAGGATGTTTTGCGTTATGAGCTGGCACCTTTCCGGTTAGCTCTGTGTGAGGAAAAATGGATGCTCAAAACACAGAATTCTTCTTTATATGACATTTTCCCTGTTCAGCAGTTAACTCCATCATTGACTATTATGTGACCTACATCAATAAACAGTACGGCGAGTGTTGCACTGTTGCGTTTGATGGATATTCAAACACTGCCAATGGCACAAAACGTGCTGAACAACAACGTTAAATCACTACAAAGACTGTGGCTGTTGACATTGATTTCACTAAAGAGATGCCATTGACGACTGAACAAGAACCCTGTCTATGTAATAAGAAGAATAGGTATGCTATCTCAGGAAATGGTTGCGGAGGGCATTGACGTCACACAGGCTGAACCTGATGCTGATACAATAATCGTACGGAGCGCAGTGGAAAAGTCAGAGACCACTAGTCATGTTGCTGTCATTGGCAAGGATGTAAATTTGCTTGTTCTACTTGCTGCTTCAGCTCCACGTGATAAAGGGATCATACTTTTCAAACCAGCAAAAGGTCCAGTTGAAAGCAGAACGTATTCCTCCAAAGAATGGCAGGAGTGTGAGTTTGCAGGAAGCATACTACTCATTTACAGGTTTATTGGTTGCGATACTATATCAGCAATATTCCGAAAAGGGAAGGTACGAGTTGCCAAATTATTGATAAACGACTGGAGCCTCGATGCCATATCTGAGGTTTTTCACAGGCCAACACAAACAAAAGAGAAAATCTTAACAGCCGGCGAGAAGATGTTTCTGGCAATGTACACCTCGCGAGAAGAAGATCTTAATGTACAGCGGCTCACGGCATTCCTCAGATCCACCATGAAGATCAAACCAGACCTCGGCTCTTTACCACCAACCAGAGATCCAGCTCAGAAACACTCCTTTAGAGTGTACCTACAAGTACAGCAACGGCTGGGGAACACACTGGAACCAACTGATTGGGGTGGAAGATGAGCCCAGACGGAAGCCTGTGGCCCATCACCACGGACGATGCCCCTGTTCCAGCGGACATCCTCAAAGGCATATTTTGCAGTTGCACGACAGGATGTGAGACACGATGTGGATGCCGTAAAACTGGGATACATTGCCCAATAGTGCGCAACTGCAAAGGGGTGTGCACCAACGCCCCCCCCCCCCCCATTGATGAAGATATTCTGCTAGAGATAGACTGAACACCATGAAGACCCTATATTAATAAGTTTATATCAAACCTCGATTTAATGTTAATAGGCCTGAATTTACTATAACCAGTTAAGGCATTAAATTAAATTAAAAGGAACATACATACAAACCCCCCCCCCATTCCAGGAGCCCAGGAACACCATGCAACGGGTTTTGGGGCAATTTTGGACTATGTCATTATTAAGATTAAGACCATTTCTGATTATGCGGGATATTTTTTATCATCAGTGCCTAATTTGACTGGGCTACTACACCTAGAGCTATACGGACAAGATTTAGGTGGTAGTGTAGGGGGAGAAAGGTTGTTTATACCATTAGCCACAAAAAATAAATTTGCTTAAGGAGTGTGAATCCAACCGTTGCATTTTAACAAAATTAACACTTACTAATTCATTCATTTAGAAGTAGCCATTTGCACATCAAATTGTAGCATTTAACAAATTAACAAAATTGGCCATTACTGCTATCCTACATAATTTTTTTTTAACCTAATTCATACTAATTAAGGAATGGGGACATGGGGTCCACTGGTACACGTTTCTCTCGACTACGGGGTGTATCGTGGTATTTAATAGTGAATTTTCTTTAAAATAATCACTAATGGGGAGATCCTGACTTTTGAATTTAAAAAAATGAGCCCTACTTAGACCCCCTAAACCACATATACGGAATCAGTTTGAATTTTTATATGGTCATATATATATATATATATATATATATATATATATATATATATATATATATATATATATATATATATATATATATATATATGTATGTATATATCACACCGATAACTCAAAAAATAATATACCGATCTTGATCAAATTGGGTCAGTACTCTTTTGCAAGTGGCTTGGCTAAGTTGTTCGTTAGGCAGGAAAATCGGCCCAGGTTTTCCCGGATAATTTTGTGATATCACCGGAAATAACAAGGTAAGCGTAACCAAGTTTGGTACGCGTATTTGTATTATAAATATATATATAATCATGTAAGTTTAGGTCTAGGAGTTTGTCTCAATCGCGATTTGAAACATCAAAATTGGCAATGTTTAAGCAAAGAACGTAAAACAAATACGGATTGTGAAAAGAAAATGTTGCAAGAAGAGTGTTCTGCGAACCCTTAAGTTTCAGCTTCAACCGTCATTGCCCTTCATTTTACTAAAATGTTTAAAGAAAATTCATATTAAATAGAGACTTTCTGTGATGCTTTTTGGCTGTCGGTTTAGTTAAGTTGATGCTTTCGCTGTAGGTTTAGTTAAGTTTATGGTTTAACGGTTTATAATTTTTTTCTAATTTTCGTAGAACAAATTCGTTAATGCATGTTTACATTTTTTATCGAAATATGACGCATGTTTGTAAGAAAAAATCTGAAGGCAGTAAGTGCGTTTTGGTAGCGAATTTTAATTAAATCCTCCAAATTTCAATAACTCAATTTGCTATTAACGTAAGGTTTGTTGGCTAGGAAACCAACGTTTAAGTTTGATTTCGAAAATTTTTGTATATTTTCAAACAATAAATAATTTTGATAAAACATAGTACATTGTTTCTACCAGATAGGATATACCGGCAATCAGATTGATGCCTGCTCGCGTTTGCTATTAATTTTAATGAAAATTCACTTCCATAACGCACTTGTTGCGTCCAGACTTTTAGCATCACAAGAGAGTTAAGTGTAACATTTAGGAAGTTTACAGTATTCTAAACTAAGTTAAGTCATCTTTAACATTTATTTAGCTTGAACCTAGATTCATCCATTTAACCACTTATTCTTATCTTCACTCTCACACTATTGCTTAACGTAAATATACGTAATAACGTCAGCCACTACAATGTATACTTATAACTTAATATTACAATGTTTTAGCAAGTAAACTAACAGTCCATATATTAAACTATTTTTTAAAGATAACAAATATGTAAGACTTAATAGGTAGTGGACTTTTAAATCATTTAGTGAAGCTAATAAATATGTACGCCGTATCTCATAGACCGGGCACGATAATATAATGTGATTAAGATCACCTACTGCTCTCTGCTTGCAGTTACAGTTGTCATTGTTGAGAATTCCTATGCGATTCAAGTTAGCTGGATACCTTTAGAAAATCTTGTTACGTTTTTCAATTGGGGCACCCGACACATGCAATGATATAACAGGCTCCTAAACGATGCTATTTTGTCTGATACAGATTTTTTCCATAATTGTGGGCAGGTAGGATTTTAAGTGATCCCTTATAAGTAAATATATATATATATATATATATATATATATATATATATATATATATATATATATATATATATATATATATATATATATATATATATATAGGGTGGCGCATTGAAAACGAAACAGACCGATTTGCCTCCAGAGAATTTTTTTTAAGAAACACCGAAACACGTCAATTTTAATATAGAGGGGGACATGTTTTGACATAAAACGCAACTCTGTCACATCAACCCCTTAAGAGTGGTGATAACAACCCTTATATTTTAAATAGGGAACATGGGTCGAGTGTTACATCATTTGAAAGCTCCTTCTTTTCTAAATTTAGCACACTAATTTTTTTGGAAGTTTTACCAACTCGTTTAGAAATTATTCACAGTTGGATGTGGATGTGGAACATAGTTGTTGGCCCGTAAAAAGCATTAGAATAAAGATATGTACACAATTTTTTAAGAAACCAAATACCTCAATTATTAAACCACAACATAAACCCACACATGTAGTTTCAACAAGATGGAGCTCCACCCCATTACACAATACAGATCTGTAATTATTTGAATGGAATATTTAAAAACAGGTGGACTGGTCGAGCAGGTCTGATCAACTGGCCTGCTACCTCCCTGGATAAATTGTTTTGGAGTTTTATAAAGTACAAAAGGATGGAGATGATACTGAAAATTATAAATGGTGTAAAACACAAAATGCACCTTGCCTGCTCATTAGTTACACCTAAAAGGTTGTAGTATGTACGGGATTCATTTATAAAAATAGTGAGAAAGTGTTGGGAAGTTGAGGGGGGGGGGGGTCATTTCGAACAAATTCCTACAAATAACCGACCATAAATAAGTCAAAATGTTATGTCTATAATTTTCTTCTATTTTAACCTCATGAACCATATGTCTGTGACCGAAAGAGCAAATTAAAAATTATTTTGGACACAAACCTGTTTTTTTACGTAGATTCTTATTCTATGAAAAAATTGCATTGCCCCATTTTAAAATCCAAAGTTACCCCCACCCTCTATTTTGGGAGGGTCAAAAATACTTATAAATATGTAGCCCAGTCTCCATATTTTCTCACAAAAATTTCACAAAACAAATGTAAACCGTTTTTGAGGTAGCCTCTTGTAAATCTTTAAAAGACTCACCCTGTAGGTGTCCATGTTTGCGCTCATTTGAAGACATTTTTGAAAGCCTGTTGGAAACAGGAAGTCATGTTTGGGACGACAGGTCTACATAGTCTTTAGACTGTGGCGATGATACATAAACATACAGATTTTACGGCTAACCCTGGAAATTGGTTATAGCTGCCCATGTTTGCAGTCATTTTAAGACATTTTTGCAAGTCTTATGCCCAGTTTCACAAAGCTCGTTAAATATTTAACGGACGGTTAGTTAATCAAGGCTTCGGACGACTAGTCGCAGACTACGATCCGGGCTTTAACCATAATAAACGAATATTTTAAAGCTTTGATTGATTGTATTAAGCCCTGATTAATTTAGGCGTTAAATATTTAATCACCCCTTGTCAAACTAGGCATTAATATGGTGACTTTTAGCGATTTTTTAACGAAAATTCGTTAAAATTTGATGTACTAAAAACAAATGTTAACATGCCGAATATACTAACTTATAATTAAAAAAGTCTGGACGCAGCAAGTGCTTTATGGTAATGAATTTTCATAAAAATGTTTGTGATAGCAAATATGTGTGTTTTTTTTTAAAGCAGGCATCAAATTTGGTTATGAATATAACCTACATAGTGGAAAAAATGTGCAATGTTGCATAAAAATAACTTTATTGTTTGAAAATGTACAAAAATTTTCAAAAGTACACTTAAAGTGTTCCCGAAAAAACTCGTTTCTTCATCAACCTTATAGGTTAATAGCAAATGAAGCTATTCAAATATGAAGCATTTTATCAAAATTCGCAAGCATAATGCAGTTGCTACGTCCCGACTTTCTTTTTATACAAACGTGCATTATATTTCGATGAAAAATTCAAAAATGCAATAACATAAGGCGTGCTAAAAGGTGAGAAAATTTGGATCACCAATGACTGGGGTCTGTTTGAAATGAATTTTCTGGAAATATTTTAGTAACATGAAGGACAATGACTGTTGAAACTAAGACTTCAGGGCTTGTAAAATATTCTTCTTGAGAAATTTTCTTTCCATAGCAGGTATCAGATTCGGGTCCTTTGCCTAAATGTTGCCAATTTTGACGTCTTAAATCGCGACTTTGACGTTTTGAAGAAAACCCAAATTTATTTTTATTTAAATGCCTATAATTTTTGTGTTTTGTGCTATAGAGCTAAATTTTGGTACGTATTTTATCTATAACGATATAAGCCTGCGTACTAAACTTGGTTGCCCTTACTTTGTTATTTACGGAGATATAACTTTTTTTCGAAAGAAAACACAAAATTTTCCAGGAAAACATGGGACGATTTTCCTGGATAAGGAACCTGTCCAAGCCACTTGGAAAAGCAAGGCATTCACTAAATTTAATAATAATCGGCCCATTATTTTTTGAGTTATTGGTGTGATATATATATATATATATATATATATATATATATATATATATATATATATATATATAAACATATAAAAATTGAAACTAACCCCGGATATGTGTTCTAGGGGGCCTAATTAGTGCTCATTTGAAGAATTTTTTCAAAATTTAAAAGTCGGGATCTCCTTATTAGTATTTTTTTTAAAAAGAAAATTCACTAAAACTCTGGACGCAGCAAGTGCGCTATGGTGAATTGTCATAAAAATGTTTTTTATAGCAAATGTATTTTTTGAAGGAAAGCAGGCATCAAATTTGGTTACCAGTATAACTTATATAGTACACACAATGCACCGTATGTCATGAAAATAACGTTTATTCTTAGAGAAAGTCCATAATTTTTCCAAAAATAAACATAAAATTTCCGCACAAAAACTTTTCTGATTTTCCTGGACAACGAACCTCTCTATTCACCCACCTTCTGAGATATAATTATTCACAAAATGTTTTTCGACGATAACAATTTTTTCACGAAAATCCGAAAATATTTTTTTACAATCGGTTATTAAACATTTATTATTAATTACCAAATTTTACGAAAATCTTACAATGATTTCTACGTAAACACAAAAAAATCTCTGCGAAAACTGTGAATTTTTTACAAAAAATGTTGCTAAAAGTATACAAAAAATTTAAATTATATACCCAATCTATAATTAGGATTGAAAAAAAAATTGAAATTTTGACGGAAATTTTAACCAGTGGAAGTAAAGAAAAATATAAGCGGAAAAAATGCTTATATTTTTATGCCAACAAGCTGTTAGAATTGCTTGAGTTTCTTTATTTAATTTTTTTATTTCAACAACACACCACGAGGGCTTACAGCCTAAATACTATCGTACCGTCGGTGTTGACAAGAAGGAAAAAGGCAACTTGTTAATTCTGGACTTGAAGGTTTGGAGGTTCGGAGGAGAAGGAAAAACATCTGCCGGCAAGGAATTCCACAACTTGGAAGTCCTTGGGACAAAAGAGCGGACATAACAAGATGTTCTATGTCTGGTGGCCTGGACAGTAAAAGGGTGCATTCGCTCTGTTCCCCTGGTAGATCTGTTGGGGCAGCAGGTGGAGGAACTATGGAAGAAAGCCTCTCTGAGCAGTGCCCGTGCAGATATCTATAAAAGAGAGAGAGAGCTCACCAACGGCACGTCGGTGGGCAAGGGATGGCAGCCTTTGGGTGAGGGTAGGGTCACGGCGATGAGACGTGTAGCTCTCTTTTGAATGGAGTCAAGGATAGCGAGTGTAGAAGCGGCAGCTGCACCCCAGATGTGGGTGCAGTATTCGAGGTTTGGCCTTAATTGTGAAGTATATAAGGTATAGAGATTAGCTGGTGAAAAGTATTTGCGAGCCCGGAAGAGGAAACCTAATTTCTTAGCAGCCGCTTCTGCAATTGATGAGACATGTTGGTGCCAATTGAGATTTCGATCCACAGAAATGCCAACAAGTGAAAAGGACTCATTACTTTGAATAACTTGGTTGTTCATTGTGATGGGTCTAGGGCTGGTGTATAACTTATGATAAAGAAAGCAAGTCTGAGATTTGGTGGGGTTGAATTGTACAAGATTTCTACTTCCCCAGTCTAATATTTTTTGGAGATCCACGGAGACAGAACACAGAACCCTCCATGAGTCTGCGATCCTCATCTAATTGGGCTAAAGAGACAGGCTTAGAATATTGTATATTTGAGCAGAGGGTGCTGTCGTCCGTGTAATTGTGAACTAGATTGGATGTGCTAGAGAGGAGGTCATTGATGTGGGAAAGAAACAAAGTAGGGACTAAAGCTGAACCTTGAGGAACTCCTGCCTTAATTGGATACAGTTTGGAGGAAATTCCATCCACGACAACAGAAACGCTCCGGTTCCAGAGGAAATTTGCGGTCCAGGTACAGAGTTTTGGTGGTAGGCCATAGGCCGGGAGTTTATTAAGCAGCTCTGCGTGCCAGACCTGGTCGAATGCTTTGGATATGTCTAGAGCGACAATCTTGGATTCACCGTGTAGTTCCATAGATTTTTTCCAAGAATGGGTGACAAAGGAAAGGAGGTCGGCAGTCGATCTGCGCTGGCGGAATCCATACTGCCTGTCGTGGATTAGACTCTGTTTTTCAAGAAATTTGAGTAATTCGGTGTTTATATACTTTTCCATCACTTTAGAGACGACTGAAAGCAGAGAAATGGGTCTGTAGTTGCTAGGAAGCGCTTTGGATCCTTTCTTGGGGATGGGTTGAACTCGAGCAGTTTTCCAGTTACTAGGGAACATGCCTTTATTGTAAGGTATCTGAAACAGACGAGTCAGGACAGGAGCAAGTTCTGATGCGCATTTTTTGAGAACAATTGCTGGGGTCTCGTCAAGGCAAGAGGCTTTCCAGGTATTAATTAATTTTCAGCTTCAACCGTTATTGTCCTTTATTTTACTAAAAATATTTCCCGAAAACTGATTTCAAATAGACTTTTTCTCTGATGCTTTGGCAGTATTTTTATTTAGGTTTATGGTTTATTGATCTATAACATATACCGAACTTTCGTAGAAAAAAATTGGCTAATGACTGGAAACCGCGCCTTTTAAATTTTTGAAAAGATTTCTTCAAATTAGTGCGAACTAAGCCCGCTAGAACCCGGGGTTCGTTTCGGTTTTTTTCTGTTTACACACACACACACAAATGTATATATCTTAATATATATATATATATATATATATATATATATATATATATATATATATGTATATATATATATATATATATATATATATATATATATATATATATATATATATATATACGGTAATATAAATTATAGGGTGTCTTGAGCAGCATCTCAAAAAATTGGCCACTGTAAAATTTCATTCGACCTTTGTGGAAACAATTTATTAACTGCATATACATTATGAAAATGTGAACATAGGTAATAATATCAAATTAATCATTTCTTGCCTTTTTGCACGAAGGTTGATTTAAATATTTAAATATTTCCTGAAAACCAGTTAATTTTATCGAATAATGGTATGCGATTGTAAATGTAAATATTAACAAAACTAGAATATGTAGGTCTAGAGAGTGATATACAAAACTTGAAGCAGTGAGCATGCCGTTCAGTTCTGAAACAGAAAGAACAGGCTGTTCCATTTGAAAAAAATTAGTTACGGCCGTTTGAATTTTTCAAAATTTAGTCACTAGTTGAGAGCGCATGTATATGGCATATTATTCTTCGACGAATAATATAAACGAAAACCTCTCTGGATGCGTCACTTTAATGGGACTCTGCTATCTATTGGTAAAAACGCCGTGTCATTAGTTTTAATACGTGCCAAAAATGTGAAAAGTTTCAAAAGAATTGAAATAAATTGAAAACGATGAACGCTGTCAATTTTTCCCTTATAAACATGAATTATAATTAGATGAAATATGCAAAACCAACGACTTCCCTGTAAGTATTGAAATAATTTTGTGAGATGCTGCTCAAGACACCCTATAATTAATGTATATAATTTTTGCTCATAACTTGTATAATAACGACAATATTAAGCGTTACCGTAGAAATTCATTAGCGTATTATATATATATATATATATATATATATATATATATATATATATATATATATATATATATATATATATATGTAAACAAATAAAAACCGAAACTAACCCAGGGTTCTAGCGGGCTTAGTTCGCACTCATTTGAAGAAATCTTTTAAAAAATTTAAAAGTCGTTGTCTCCAGTCATAAGGCAATTTTTTCTACGAAACTTAGCTATATGCTATAGATCATTAAACCATAAACCTAACTAAAACTACTGCCAACGCATCATAGGAAAAGTCAATTTGAAATGAGTTTTCTGGAAATATTTTAGTAAAATAAAGGAAAGGTTTGTAAAACCCTCTTCTTGCTAGATTTTCTTTACATAACCCGTATTCGTTACAGGCTCTTTACCTAGATGTTGCCAATTTTGACGTTTCAAATCGCGACTTTGACCTCAATTTTTTTTCTTGGAATGCCTACAAATTTTTTCCTTCTTACTTACAGCCCTAAATTATCGTGCAGTGTTTACTTTTTCTGATGCAAACCCAGGTACCAATTTAGTTGCCATTACTTTGTTATTTCCGTAGACATAAAACATTTCCGAAAGAAAACCCAAAATTTTCCCGTAAAACCTGGACGGGATTTCCTGGGTGACAAACTTATCCAAGCCACTTACAAAAGGAAGGTTTCTGCCAAATTGTATTATAAGCGGCCCATTATTTTTTCGGTTATCGGTGTGATAAATATATATATATATATATATATATATATATATATATATATATATATATATATATATATATATATATATATATATATATATGTAACATGTAACACTCGAGATCTCCGTGTTGGTTTTAATACAAAAATTCAGTAATATAGTGTTATAAATTGTGGCACATTTTAAGATAAGTGTAGCAAAAAAATATTGCACCACATATTTTTTCTTCATTGTATATCAGGTTTAATCATGAGAAAGCAAACCTTTACTGTACTATTTATAGCTGCAATAATATTTTTGCAAAGATGTAGTTTTGCGCTCAGTTCTTGCTGTAAATCTGAAACTCAAGTTAGTAATAAAGAATCAGTAGGTGAGTATCGTGATATAACGAGCCGCTAAGTTGCAGATTTCGCTTCGCTGGTTGAAGCTTCAATTTATCACCGTGTCGTAAACTCTGCCTTTATGAAACGTTGAGTCTATAGCAACTTTTCTATAAATGGGAATATGTGATACTATGTAGTTCAACTTTATTGTAAATATGGGACCAATTGCATTAGCAACCGTCTTTCTTGCAGGATACAGTTACCTCAAAATTTATCTATACAGTGTGGAACAGCCAAATGGAATAAATTCGATAACGGATAAATGAGGGCGTGTTGGGAAAAACGCTTGGACACGTCGATTTGTATTTTTAACTGCGCATCTTTTTCAAGAAAAAAAAATTATATAGGGTGCGTCATGTGACAGTGGCCAATACCAACTTTCTTATTTTAAACACAAGCCCCTGTAAATTATAAATTTTTTGGATTCTTCAGAAAATTCTAGACATAATTCATGAACAATGTTCTATACCTATCTTCAACTGTTTCGGAAATATTAAGTATTTTCAGATTTATTACAAAAATTAACATTAAAAATAGAAAATTATTTTATTTCACAAATTCGCTACATTGCATTCAATACTTATTTCCCATTCAGCTCTTGATAATGAGAAAGTAAACAAAAACCATTCCTGCGTTTCTTTTTACTGATATGAAATGAAACAAAAACAAAAACAGTTTTCTTTCTGTTCGTATAAAACTCGTAGCCTTAGCAACTTGTTGTCTGCCTGCATGACAGTAGTGATTAGTGTCAGTGCTATTGTCGTTTGAATTTCGTTAACTGTACGTAATAATATCAGAAAAATGGTTCATTTAACAGAAATGCACAAAATAACCATTCTACAAATGATTGGTTATGGAGATAACACACGGACACAGATGGAAGTGTCTCGCTTATTTCACGAAAAATTTCCAAATTTGCCGCCTGTATCCCAAGGAACAATTAGCAAAATAGAAAAGCAGTTTCGCGAGCTTGGTCATGTGAGACAGATAAAAAAAGTAGCTGCCAATGCAGTAAGTGATGATACGAAATTGGATATTACGCTTGAGTTTCAAGAAAACCCACATACTTCTGGTCGACAAGCAGCCCAACTATTCAACGTTAGCCACACAGCAATTTTTCGAACATTAAAGGAAAGTAAAATGCATCCCTATAAAATGATACCAACTCAGGAGCTCATGGAGGACGATTTCGATAGGAGAACGTATTTTTGTGAACAAATGATGGCAATGTTAGATAACAATGTGATCCAATTAGAAGATGTTTTGTTTTCTGATGAGAGCACATTTACACTTCACGGTCATGTTAATCGTCAAAATTGCCGCTATTGGTCTAATGAGAATCCTCATTGGATGAGAGAGGAACATACGCAATATCCTGAAAAAGTTAATGTTTGGGCAGGAATTGTTGGAAATCATATCGTAGGTCCCTTTTTCATTGATGGCAACTTGAATGGGGATAAATATTTAGAACTGCTCCAAAATAATGTCGTGCCAACTTTGACAAACTTATATCCAGATCCAGCAAACCCACAAGTTCCTGCCAATAAAATATGGTTTCAGCAAGATGAAGCACCGCCCCATTACCAAATCAATGTCCGGCAGTACCTGAACCAAATTTTTCCAAATCGGTGGATAGGGAGGCGCGGATCGATAGAATGGCCAGCACGATCTCCTGATCTGTCGCTATTAGACTACTTTTTGTGGGGATATGTCAAAAGTATTGTATACAAAACTAAGCCCCTCAACTTAGATGACTTAAAAAGACGAATCACGCTTGCGATTAGATCAGTCACGCCTGAGATGTTGAGTAATGTTAGAAGACATTTCTATACCAGATTAGCATGTTGCCAAGATGTTCGTGGCGAGCATTTTGAACATTTACTACATTGACATTAATTTTTTTTTGTTTTTTTAAATTATTAAGAAATAATCAGTATTTCTTATTAGAATTTGTGAAATAAAATAATTTTCTATTTTTAATGTTAATTTTTGTAATAAATCTGAAAATACTTAATATTTCCGAAACAGTTGAAGATAGGTATAGAACATTGTACATGAATTATGTCTATAATTTTCTGAAGAATCCAAAAAATTTATAATATACAGGGGCTTGTATTTAAAATAAGAAAGTTGGTATTGGCCACTGTCACATGACGCACCCTATATAATTTTTTTTTCTTGAAAAAGATGCGCAGTTAAAAATACAAATCGACGTGTCCAAGCGTTTTTCCCAACACGCCCTCATTTATCCGTTATCGAATTTATTCCATTTGGCTGTTCCACACTGTATGCTATATATTAATAGAACTTATATTTCTGTTAACTCGTTGAATTTGCGAAAGATGAGTTGTTGAAAGGCAAAGTGGCGTAGAATTGTTCTGTTGTGCCTAACGTTATGTCCATAACACAACCCTGACATACTTTATGAAAAGTAAAAACTCTGGACGCAGCAAGTGCGTTATGGCAGTGAATTTTCATAAAAATGTTTTTAAATAGCAAATATGTGTGTTTTTTTTAAAGAAAGCAGGCATCAAATTTGGTTGTTTTTTTGTGTGTTAATTTCAACAACACACCACGAGAGCTTACAGCCTAAAGGAGGGGAAGGAAAAACATGTGCCGGCAAAGAATTCCACAACTTGGAAGTCCTCGGGACAAAAGAGCGGGCATAACAAGATGTTCTATGTCTGGTGACCTGGACAGTAAAAGGGTGCATTCGCTCTGCTGTTTAGTATAAACAATGTGTCATGTTTCATAAAAATAACTTTATTGTGTAAAAACGTCCAAAATTTTCCAAAAGTAAACTTAAAGTGTTCCCGGAAAAACTCGTTTCTTGGTCAACCTTGTAGGTTAATAGCAAATTGGGATATTCAAATATGAAGCATTTGATCAAAATTCGCTACCATAACGCACGTGCTGCATCCAGAATTTCTTTTCTTACAAACATGCTTTCTATTTCGATAGAAAATGCAATAACATAAGGCGTGTTTGATTAAAAAAAAAAAATTGTATCACCAACGACTTATGGGCCATCCTGATTCATTGATTGTTGTTGCCCTTACTTGGTGAAACTTGTCCATACTACATATAGACTTGGAGACTACTTCTCTGGCTTCACTCTTGGTTTTTGTAGGTGAAGGACGTAGCCAGCGCGTGAGCTAACTGGAGCAAGTGGCCATTCGAATTATGGAAGTTCTAGGATGTTCTTCAATGCTTCTGTGACTATAGTTTCGCTGCTTGACAGAATTTTCAGACAGATTGAAAAAAACCAACAGTGAAGCCAGAGAAGTAGTCTCCAAGTCTGTATGTAGTATAAACTCTATAGCTAATACTACTGCCAAGCATCAGAGAAATGGTCTATTTGAAATGAATTTTCTGGACACATTTTAGTAAAATCAAGGACAATGACGGTCGAAACTAAGACTTATATTCAAGTTATTTGCCTAAATGTTGCCGATTTTGACGTTTTAAATCGCAACTTTGAGGTTTTGAGGAAAACCCCAATTTATTTTTCTTTAAATGCCTATAACTTTTTTGTCTTTTGTTCTATATAGCTAAATTCTGGTAGGTAACTTACCAATAAGGATATAAACCCGCGTACCAATGGTTGCCCTTACTTTGTTAATTCCAATTCTAAAGAAAATACAAAATTTTCCTGAAAAACCACGGCAGATTTTCCTGGCTAACGAATTTATCCAACATATAAAAATTTAAACTGACCTCGGATATGTGTTCTGGAGGGCCTAATTAGCGCTAATTTCAAGACATTTTTTCAAAATTCAAAAGTCGGGGTTTCCCCATTAGTGATTTTTTTTAAGAAAATTCACTAAAAAGAAACCTTAAATCACCAACGACTTATGGGCCACCCTGTAATTGTGGAAATATTTTCAATATGTAGCTCAAGACACCCTATAATCAATGTATACAATTTTTTTCGTAACTTGCATAATAACGGATATATTGAGCTTTAATAATTTTTTACGAAAATTCGACAAAAATGATATACCATTAAACGATAAACTCTATAGCCAACACTACTGCCAAAGCATCAGAGAAAGGGTCTATTTGAAATGAATTTTCTGTGAAAATTTTAGTTAAATGAAGGACAATGACGATTGAAACTAAGAGTTCAGGCTTTGTAAAACATTTTTCTTGAGACATTTTCTTTTCATAGCTCATATTAGTTTCAGGTTCGTTGCCTAAATATGACAATTTTGACGTTTTAAATAGCGACTTTGACGTTTTGAGGAAAACCCAAATTTATTTTTCTTTAAATGCCTGTAACTTTTTTGTCCCTTAACTTACAGAGCTAAATGGTAGGTAGCTTACCTATAATGATATAAACCTGCTTACCAAATTTGGATGCACTTACGTTGTTAATTCCGGAGATACAATTTTTTTTTTAATGCAAACTCAAAATTTTCTCGGAAAACCTCGTCCGTTTTGCTGACTAACGAACTTATCCAAGCCATTTACAAAAGGAAGGTACATGCCACATTTTATGAAAATCGGCCCATTATGTTTTGAGTTAACGGTGTGATATATATATATATATATATATATATATATATATATATATATATATATATATATATATATATATATATATATATATATATATATATATATATATATATATATATATATATATATAAACATATAAAAATTGAAACTGACCCCGGATATGGGTTCTGGGAGTCCTGGTTCGCGCTCATTTGCAAAAATTTTTTCAAAATTCCAAAGTTGGGATCTCCCCATTAGCGAATTTTTTCTACGAAAATTCACTAAAAGATCTGGACGCAGCATGTGCGCTATGGAAATGAATTTTTATAAAAATATTTTTAATAGCAAATATCTCTCTTGAATGCAAGCAGGCATCAATTTGGTTACTGGTATAACCAACATAGTAGAAACAATCTACTATATTTTATCAAAGTAACTCATTTAAATATGTACAAAAGTTTTTCGAAAATAAACTTAAGGTATTTCCGAGAAAACTGGTTTCGTAGCTAACGAACCACACCTTAGGTTAATAAGTAGCAAATTGAGTAATTGAAATTTGATGGACTTAATCAAAATTCGCTACCAAAACGCAGTTACTGAGTCTAGATTTTTTTATTACAATCATGCATTATATTTAGATGAAATGTGCCAAAATTCAATAATACAAGGGATGTTCGAAAAAACATTGTATGTATCACCATCGACTGATGGGCCCCCCTATGATAGTCAACATAATTTAATAAGATGCAGGTCAACACACCTTATAATTCCGTGTACAATTGTTCTTTTGTATTCTATAATAGCAATTATATTTAGCTTTACCGTGGAAATGCGTCACCCTGTATATATGCAAACACATAAGTATTGAAACTAAGCCCGGCTATGGATTGTAGCGGACCTAGTTTGCACTCATTTGAAGAAATCTTTTTAAAACTCAAAAGTAGCGGTCTCCTCATTAACGAATTTTTGCTATGAAAATCAGCTAAAAATTATAGACCATTAAATAATAAACCTAACCCAAAATTGCTGCCAAAGCATCAGAGAAATGGTCTATTTGAAATGAATTTTCTGGAAATATTTCAGTAAAATGAAGGAAAATGAAGGTTGAAGCTGAAACTTAAGGCAATTAAATCCATAAAGCGATTTCCAATACCAACGACTCAAAAGGAAATAAAAACAATTTTAGTCTTGCCAGGGTGCTATAAGCGTTTTATTAAAAACTTCGCCAAAATTACAAAACTTATGACTGTATGCTTAAAGAAGAACCAAAAAGTTGAACGTACACCAGATTTTAAAAAATCATTCGAAATTTGCAAAAATTTATTAATTAATTCACCAATCTATCAATATCTTGAATTTTCTAAACCATTTGTATTAACAACATGATGCTAGGGACTTTGATTGATGAGAAATATTATTACAGGGTGATGTTCCTAATGATAAACCGGTAGCGTACGCATCGATGACTTTAAACGGAAGCGAATGTAAATATTCATCCACCGAAAAGGAACTTTTAGGCATAGCAAATATTTTAGACCTTATTTGTTTGACCGGAAAATTAAAATATACACCGATCATTGACCATTAACTTGGTTATTTAATTTAAAAATTTAAAAGATCCAAACCCTATATTAGCAAGATGGCGATTACGAATTTCTGCATACAATTATGAAATCATGTACAAAAAAGGCAAACAAAATACCAATGCTGATGCTTTATCACGTATAAAAACTAATGCTATCGAGAGTGTGTAGCAGGAAGTCCCGAACAAATTCAACAGGAGATTCTAGATAATTTGAGAGATCAAACGGAAAATCTAATTCAACAAATAATCAATGAAGACGAAACCGTCAATAACCTCGTTTCTTTAAATGCTGCAAGTCATGCAACCCCATAATACACCCAAATTTAGTATTTTACAAGACATACAAATTAAACTTCTTACGACACAATAGGATGACGAAAACCGCAACGATTTTCAGAAAACTGCCCACTTAATAAAAGAAAAGGATAACCCCAACACTGGAATTTATATATTTCTATATTAAATGAAATAGTCAATAATACATACAGACTGCAAGACCACTTCTCTGGCTTCACTGTTGGGTTTGGTTTCTGTAAGTGCCGGACGTAGCCAGCGCGTAAACGAACTGGAACAAGAGGTCCTTCTGAATTCTAGATGTTCTAGGATGCTCTACAACGTTTCTGTAACCGGTTTCGCTGCTCTTAACAGCATCCCCAGACGAATAAAAATTGAATTAATAGGAAACCATGATAACTACAAATAATGATCTGTTGCTATGTTATGATGTTTGGATCAAAAAAATCAGAAGAATCATACATAGAAGATCTATTACTTGACACTGAGAATGAAATTGAAATTGCCGAGGAAGACAATTGTGAAGATGAGCAGCTAGAGGTTGAGGTTGATAATTGTGATGACCTAGTTTTGCGTTCTAAAAACGGAACTATCTGGCAATCCAGTCCCCAATGCCTGCTGGTCAAACGCTGTCACAAAATATTTTGCGAAAAAAATGTGGACCTTTGAAGACAACAAATTCCCTCTCAGTTCGTGAAACTTTTGCACGCATTTTGACCCCAGAAACGTGCAACATTATAATTAGATAAACAAACCGAAAAGCCAAAACCATCCACGCGGAGTGGAATAAACAGCATTCCAACAAACCACCAAAAATTTGGAAACCTCTCACATAAGAAGAATTTGATTATTATCTCGGGATATTGATTACTGCTGGAGTGCGACACTCTAAGAAAGAAAATCTGAGAGACTTGTGGAAAAGTGATGCTTACCCATTGTACCGTGCGACAATGTCAGTCAACAGATTTTATTCCATCCAAAGATTTGTACGTTTAGACAATATGAATACCAGAACCGATAGCTTGAAAACTGATAAAGCAGCTGCTGTCTCAGAACTTTCGCTTCTACTAATGCAAAATTTGAAATTGAATTATACACCGTCTGAATGCCTAACGGTAGACGAACAACTATTTCCGTATAGAGGCAGGACCAGGTTTACGCAAAATATGCCTGACAAATCTGCCAAATATGGTATAAAAATTTGGTGGGTGTGCGATGCAGCTAATTCTTGCCCTTTTGTGGGGCAAATGTATACAGGGAAATCATCGCAAGGTCGTGGGCAAAATCAAGATGAGCGTGTGGTAAAAGATTTATGAATTCATCATAAAAATAGTGGGAGAAATGCTGTGATGGATAATTTTTTCACCACACCTCCCTTAGCACGGTTTATAATGTCATGGAAGCTTTCTGTTGTGTGTACGCTAAAAATAAATAAACCTTATATACCGTCAGAGATGTTGCCAAATAAAAGTAGGGAAGAACATTCTTCTTGGTTGGATTTTCTGAGGATAATATCACACTGGTTTCGTACGTACCAAAACAGGGAAAAGCTGTAATACTCTTATCCACAATGCACGACACAGCAAATTTATCTGACCCAAAGAAAAAACCTGGAATAATCTATTATAACAATTCAGGGAAAGGTGGTGTTGATAATATGGATAAGATAGTGTCGCACTACTCTGTCAAACGTCGAACAAACCATTGGCCTCTTGCAATGTTTTATAACATGCTTGATATAGCAGGATTAGCAGCATATATTACTTATACTGAAAATAACCCTCTTCAGAAAAAAAAATATCGTCAAAAATTTCTTCAAGAACTAGGAAAGCAATTATCTAGACCGAGCACATTTTAGTACCAAAACGAAAATTGAGTGCATGTTAGGAGGTCCATTAGCATACCAACTGCCACCGCCGGTTGTAGAAAAGAATAATCCCAGAACTAAAACCGGACGCCTTCAAGTAACAGGTAAATGTTACGTGTGTCGAGCTACTACAAAAAGACAGATAAAAACCAGAAAAACGTGTGACGTTTGTAGCCGCCCAATATGCGATGAACATTGTGAGAAAATAAATAAGTGTTACAATTGCAAACTGTAAAAGAAATATTGAAATAAAAACATATTATAAAATTAATATACTTTTTCAAATAAAGAGTGTTAATTTTTTTTATTACTGTGGCCCAAAGTTAAAGATTTCAAACAAAATAAATTTGTATTTTGGTAGGTACCTGACCTGATGTGAGGAATAAGTATAAAAAATCTCAATGACCATTATATAATTTTCAAAATTATAAAAAATACTACATTGGCAGAATATGGTTTTTTATAATGAATTCTGAGATGTCACAACACCTTAGGCATAAATATCAACATTAACAAATAAAAGCATCACTTTTAAAACAGAATGGGTACCCAGGTACCCTGTCATGTAGACGGAGGTTAAATGAGCACAACTATGCATTACCCGAAATGATGTGTAAAGAGACAATGTCAATAAAGAGATTGCAGTGAGACCAATCCATCTTGATAAAATAAGTGTTTGAACGGGAATGTTAAATGTTGTGACTTGGTAATTTACCATGTTTCGTATAATCTAAAATTTAAGGAAGTGTTAGAAAACAATTTTAATAACCCGGGTGAACCAAACCTACAAGGCGACAAGATTGTGATTTAAACATTGCATTCCATTACATGTTTCAACTTAAGGAGGGAAGAGTTATGTTATCCTCATATGTTTGCCATGATATTCCAGTGATTATTAACGTTTATCTACTGCAAGTGCATTGAGAGAGTGCAGTTAGCTCGAGGTTCCCTAGAATATCAAGATTCTGTCAACACAAGCAGGCCAGTCAGTAACGCATAATAAAAGCTGACCGGTAATTCTCACGGGAATGATTCCTCTAAAGGAAGAAGTGGAGGAAGATGGTTTGCTTTTTTTTTTTTAATTTAGAAGTTAATATAGTCTTAGTTTAGTGGTGTTAACATTGTATACAATATTATAAGTCACATAAAATATTGAGTAAGAAAGTTTATGTGTGGTTTTCCTAGTTAATAATTAAAGGCCTAGCAGCAACAAGGAGGTATCTGTTTTATTTTAAATTTTACAGGAGGTAATAAAACATAAATTGCTTACTTATTCCTAAAGACAGCATTGTGATTATTTTAAATGATGTTAAACTATCATAGAGAAGCTTTTTGGAGTTGCAAACACAAAATAAGTTTTTTGGTTAATTCATGAATGTATAAAAATAATTGCAGATACCTCTTTTTTGCTCCCAACAACGTAAAAAAAATGGAACATCAGTTTAAAAAAAATTATTCTTATGAAACTAGATGATTATAATGATAACAAAACTTAAAACATAAAACTAAAAAAATATGTAGAATATGTAGAATTCCCCATCATTTGTGACATCGGTTTCTTCACCACATACTACTTGACTCGATTGGTCTGACACAAGGGAGGTATAATAGTCAATGTCAGCTCTGGGGACATATTTTTCAGCAAGATGCATAACATTATCATATTTTTTCTTTTTAAGGGGGAGGAGATGATTGTATAATCTATTTTTAATTATATCAGGGCACTCATTATGACGCTTCTGTATAACAAACTCAGAAAAAATAAAGTTTCATGTTGCACTGGACCTTATTTGATTTTTCTGTTCAATAGAATATTCAAAGACCCTGTACTGCGAAATTCTAAACTTCTCCTTTTCCATATTACTGAAAATCTTCTTGAAATAAACAACAAGTGGTCGACAAAATTAAAAATCATGTCCTGTGTAACAGGAACTACAACAAAATGTTTCGGATTACTATTTTTATAATGTTTGAAGGCAGATATATCTTTTCTATTTTACGGACATATTTTTCCACCAGCCCAAAGCATCTGTCACAGGGCAAGACACTGTGCCCAGGCTCAGGAAAATGATGAATAATCTTGTCGAATCGGTCTGCTTTTACTAATGTGTACAAATATTGTACTAAACTTTGATTTTTATTTTGTGCACCGCAATTATCTGAAAACAGATACAAAATCTTCACATGCCTGTCGATTATATTTTCTATATAGGGATTAAGAAAACTTATACTCTCGTTTGGGGTTTTTTTGCCGGTTACTTCGTCGTACATATAGAAATGCGCCTTTCTGTGTTTTGCGGAATGTATACAAAAGTTATACAACCACAACTGTCTCAAATAAAAGACGTTGCCAGCTGGGACTTTTGGCAAGGGCGCATTCTGTTCATAGTCAAAACACAGAGTTTCAATGTGAAGATTATCTACAGCCAACTTTGTTTTGTCTCTCAGGTTGTTAAAAAAACGTTGGCTTTCGCCTGGTGAACATGTTTTTCTTGTTCTAGTTTTCTACTCTCATCTTCTGGAAGATGATTTCTCGCTTTTAACTGATTGTCGATTTTATCACATCCCTGGTATGTATCAGATCTCGGATGTCCAAAACTAATATTGAAATTCGCTTTGAAAAAACGAAAGTAAAAATCATAGGTGACTTTAGGTTTGTGAGCATTTTTGTCTTCTGTATACCAATATTTATACACATCTGGCTCAAATTTCTCTAAATAAAGCTCATGCATCCTTTTGACATTAAGTTCAGGTGATAAGTAGTATTTTTTAAAATTTTGAGATATACTATAATGAGAAGTTCGCCGTGGAAAGGATTTAATATGGTTACTAACTTGCATCATTATTTCAGGTAAAATGCTATTAGATCTATTATGATGTTTACCTCTCATATCAAAAGGTGCAGTTGTTGCATTATTAACGGCAATATGTGACGATAGCCGCCCCACCCTCTTAGCAAAAATCCCATGCATAGCACAGAAACCTTTTTTGCAAACTCTCTTGAAGAGTACCCAAGCGAATCTAAAAATAACAACACGTGAGACAATAAATCTAAAATAAAGTTCTTACCGTGTATAAACAGGAATGTTTTTCCAATTACCACTACTTCTATTAAGATTAATTGGTTTTGTTGTGATTAGCTCAGTGAGATAGATGTCTTGCTTTATTTTGTCACCCATTTTGTTGAAATTTTGGATTATTAAGGCACGTTTCTTTTCAGAAACTTTTTCAAAGCATTTATATTTACAACCGCAATCACTTCCCGTTGTTCTTGGCAGATTTGGCTTATTTCTTGGACTAGTGTGTGCCAAAGCACAGGGAAAACCATTTGCTAGTAATCGTTTTCTAACATTTATCTTCCAGTTCTTGTCGTTCCTTGTTAGTGAATTTTCGTAGAAAAAATTCACTAATGGGGACATCCCGACTTTTGAATTTGGAAAAAATTTTTGCAAATGAGCGCGAACTAGGACCCCTAGAACCCATATCCGGGGTCAGTTTCAATTTTTATATGTTTATATATATATATATATATATATATATATATATATATATATATATATATATATATATATGTATATATATATATATATATATATATATATATATATATATATATATATATATATATATATATATATATATATATATATATATATATATATATATATATATATATATATATATATATATATATATATATATATATATGTATATGTGTCACACCGATAACTCAAAAAATAATAGGCCGATTTTGATAAAATTTGACATGTACCTTTCCTTTGTAAATAGCTTGGATAAGTTCGTTAGTCAGGAAAATCGCACGAGGTTTTCCGGGAAAATTTTGAGTTTTCATTCGAAAAAAATTCTTATCTCAGAAAATAATGTGCCGATTTTAATAAAATTTGGCATGC
Source organism: Tillus elongatus (assembly GCA_964006375.1). NCBI lineage: Eukaryota > Metazoa > Arthropoda > Insecta > Coleoptera > Cleridae > Tillus > Tillus elongatus. The sequence goes on along the minus strand of OZ023263.1, from coordinate 107,140,807 downwards.
ACCTTCCTTTTGTAAATGGCTTTGACAAGTTTGTTAGTCAGGAAAATCGGACAAGGTTTTCCGGGAAAATTTTGAGTTTTTATGCGAAAAAATTTTTTTTCTCAAATGAGCCGATTTTGATAAAATTTGGCGTGTACCTTCCTTTTGTGAATGGCTTTAATAAGTTCGTTAATCAAAAAAATCGGACGAGTCTTTCCGGAAAAATTTTGAGTTTTCATTGAAAAAAAAATTTTATCTTAAAAAATAAAAAAACATATGATAACCAAATTTGGTAGGTAGGTTAACGATATAAAAAGTAAACTATACACCAAAATTTAGATTTCTATGTTACAAGAAAAAAAAGTTATAATAACATATTTTGTGCCAGATCATTTCTATGAAAATTCACTACCATAACGCACTTGCTGCGTCCAGAGATTTTTTTCTTTTCTTCACAGCGGGAGCATTAGAATTATTGCTATCTTTGTTCTCGGTAATCTCGGTGCCAGATGGTTCGTAATTGTCACTAGATCTATCACTAAAAGGCTCTAAATAACTTTCTAAATCACTCATTGTTGAACCGCCAAAGTTACGTCTGACAGCACTAAAATGTTAGGTTAGGAGTATATGGTTCTCTAAGATCGTTTGTGTTCTGACGTTTGGAGCAACACCGATGTATCTGATACATGTAAATTGTTGTTGCGCCAAACAATACAGGATGTATATGTAACCCCGTCCCTCACATCTTGCTCAGTGCACTTGACACTCCCTTGTTGCACCAACCGATAAACATAATTTATTTGCATAGAATACAGCAGATAACTCATTTTGGTCAAAAAATGTAGAAACCTCCTTGTTGCTGCGAGGTCTTCAATTAGAGTTTTTTAAAACTTTAACCAAGGGCTAAGTTACTTAATTTGCGAATAGTTCATATTAGGGTGTACTATTTTTTAATATACATTTATACTGTAATTTCACGGAAGAATAAACACGGTCTTTGTTAAAAGAATGGTCTGATGAAGAGCAAGATGTTGTGAACAGTGATGGTGTTTCTGACTGGCTTATAGCCCGTGCTGAAGAATATAATGTTGACAAATTGGTTAATATGTGACAGCTGGAAAATGCAGTTGTAGCTAACTCAGATTACGAAGACGATAAAGTGAGCGAGTTGAAAGATGACAATAATGACAGTCGAGTGCATCAGAACAACATTCTGCAGCTATATAAATCTCGAGACGGGACAGTTTGGACAACTTCAGTGTTACCTATGTAACAAACTTAAAACTTCAATGCAATTTGGAAATCAGGTAATATAATATATTGCAGTGCTATCGGGGCGGCAAAGCCGCAGACGAGCCCTGAGGGAGAAAAATATTACATATATTTTATATATGTATTATGTTTATATGTTTTATGCAGGTATAATTTCAGGTGGTTTACATTTTAGCTCAAAACTGTTAACTCCTTCGGATATATTCCGTTTGACCTTTACAGATAAAATCAAGATGATGATTATCGTAATTAATCGTAAAGCAAACAATGTTATATACAAACACAACATAATCCATCAAAAAAATATGCACCCACCTTACAATAGAAGAACTTGATGCTTTTCTCGATATACCAATTATTGACAGAGTTCATCACTCAGAGGCAGTAGGCGGAATCTTACAACTGATAATTTTTGTACGTCTTTGTCATTGGCAGATGATCTAAAATATAAAGTGTGACAGTAGTAGGTACACTTGAAAAAAAAAGTTTAATTCAAATAAACTGCAGGCTTCCAAATGTCGAGATCTACATTCAAAAATCTTTGCATATTTAAAAAGGCGACCCTCTATTTATATGTGCCTAAAAAATAAATCTGTGATACCCCTTTCAACTGTGCACAGGACTTCAACTCTCAGTGAAACAACTGAAACAAAAACGCCTAAAATTCTTCTGTATTATAACGTAACCAGCCGTTGTTTTTTTTTTGCAATATTGTGGGTGTATCATCATTAAGCGCATATATAATTTACAGGCAGCATAATCGCCAGGTTGTTTTAAAAACTCATCGTCACCGATTATTTTTAAAAAATTTGGGAAAATATCTTTGCTTGCCTTCCATGATAAAAAGAAATCAAAAACTTCTTATGAAACGTTTTTATTTTGTAGAAGTAGCAATGGAAACTTCACTTGGAGCGAAACTGGTTGCACCACAATGCGTAGTAGTAGCCCCACTCATGAACGTGACCAAGCTGGGCGTCTGAAATTTACTGGTGATTGCTAGATCCGCAAAGGTGAAAGAAGAAGGAAACCCGTAAAAGTTGGAGTCAATATAATAAACCAGTTTGGGACCAGCGCACCACTTCCGCTCCTACAATAATTACATATAATTATTTTGTTCATTGTTTTTCTATTTTTGCTCTATATTAATTTCTGTTATGTAGAATTGGAGAAATTCTTAGATTTTATGTTCACAAATATATGAATTTATATAAAATAAATGACGACATAAGGAATTCGTGGCTATTCATTTAACCAATTACTGAGTACCCAGGATATAGCTTGAAGGTGTATTTTATGAAAGTGAAAAATTTACAATGACTATCCACATTATACCAACCTAAATTAGTTTCTGTGTGTTAGTAGTAGTGTAGTTTTTCAATGATGTCATTAAATCACAGTTTACAAGCTAAAAAAAATTTCTGAATGCAGCAAGTGCGTAATGGAAGTGATTTTCATAAAAATGTTTTTAATAGCAAATATGTCTTTTTTTTTTAATGAAATGAGGTATTAAATTTGGTTACCAATATAACCTATATTATAGTAGAAACAGTGTACCATATTTCATCAAAATTATTTGGTTGTTTGAAAATGTACAAGAACTTTCCTAAAATAAACTTAAATGTTGTCTAAAAAAACTGGTTTCTGGCCAACGAACATTAGGTTAATAGCAAATTGAGTTAATGAAATTTAAAGCATTTAATAAAAAAGTTTCCGAAAATAAACTTAAATGTTGTCGAAAAAAACTGGTTTCTTGCCAACAAACATTAAGTTAATAGCAAATTAAGTTAATGAAATTTAAATCATTTAATAAAAATTCGCTACCAAAACGCACTTGCCGCGTCCAAAATTTCTTTTCTCATAATATTTCGATGAAAAATGCATAAGAGGTGTTTGATTAAAAAAAAAAAAAAATTTTATCACCAACGACTTATAGACCACACTGTGATTGTACAAATTGATTTTATAGGATGCAGCTCAAGCCCGCCTATAATTAGCATACACAATTTTTTTCGTATCTTGTATATTAACGGATAAATTGAGCTTTTTTCTACGATAATTCGTTAAAAATTATAGACTATTAGACCGTAAATTCTAACTAAAACTACTGCCAAATAATCAGAGAAAGGGTCTATTTCAAAGGAATTTTCTGAAAATATTCTAGCAAGATTCGATAAAATATGAACTGTTTTTGTGTTAAATATGTTTCTTTAAAACAGATATTAAATTTAGTAGACAGTGTAATCCTTATAGTAGAAACAATGTACCGTATTTAATCAACCTAACTTTTTGTTGCAAAGTTTTCTGAAGATAAATTTAAAATTTTCCCAAAAAAACTAGTTTGACTTTCCTGGCCGACGAACCTATCCACGTAATTTACGCAGAGACTACACCAGAGTACACACTAATTCACAGAAAGCTTTTTGACAGAAATTTAACAATTTTTTTTACAAAGACTGGCTAAGTAATTTGAGCGCATGCTGTATATGGTATCTCGATTTTTTTGACCAATAGTATAACCGAAAACCACCCTAAGTGCGTCATTTTATGGGACTCTGTATCTCTATTTTTGATATGTTCCCAAATCACAAAAGTTGAAGACCAATTGAAGTAATTCGAAAACGATAAGCGGTTTCAATTTTTCTCTTTACAAGCATGCAATTAAATTGGATGGAAAATGCAATAATGCTACAACAAAAGGCGTTTTCTGTTAAAAAATCAAAACTTGTGTCACCAACCACTTATGGGCCGGCCTGTGATCGTCAAAATAGTTTATAAGTCGCAGCTCAAAATACCCTATAAATAAGTTATGTAATATTTTCCCGTATCTTTAATAATAACGGATATATTAAGCTTCACAGTATAAATGCACCACCCTGTATATATGTACACTTGTAAGAACTAAACTAAATAATTCAACAATTCTAAAGTGGGGGTCTTCCCAATAACGATCTTTTTCTACGAAAATTCCCGAAAAAGTATAGACTATTAAACCACAAACTATATAACTGAAACTACTGCCAAATCATCAGAGAATGGGTCTATTTGAAAATAATTTTTTGCAAACATTTCAGTAATATGAAGGTAAATGGTGCTTGAGGCTGTAACTTTAATCTTTGTAAAACTCATTTATTATGCCATTTATTCTACAAAACCCGTATTTGTTTCAGGTTCTCCGTCTGAAAATTGCAAATTTTGAGGTTTCAAATCACGACTTTGACATTTTAAGAAGAAAAACTATAAAACTTTCAAAGCAACTCTCTGTTACTTCTTGACCTTTTTGCGTTGAGAAAACTTAAATTTTTGTGTATAGAATACAATAGATTTTGTTATCCACTCAAAATATTCTGGTTTTTGCATTGCTCTTGTCATTAACGGCCCCCAACATTTTTTTCTAAAATTCTATAATTTTTTCCCTTTTAGTGTAGAGATCTGAATGTTGGCATTATAGTGAGTTTAATAGTGTAATGAGAGGCCAATTGTTTTTATAAGTGCCAAAGGTAACTTAAAAATAATGAATACCATAAAAAGGACGCTAATACGCTTTCCGAAAACGTGTCGCATGACTCATGTTGCTATTTAAGAAAATAAAGAGTTGTCGCCCCCCAAAAATAAAGTGCATTAAAGAATGCAAATAATGCCACCAAATACTCGCAAATAATCTGTTATGAAACCCAACGTATCTTAAGTGCGAAGTATTTTTCGGTTTAAAAGTTATAGCCTGGTTGCGTTATTTATGCGCCACCTATATACACTGTGTGTCCCCTGTGGATCTAGAGACGAAACAAAAGAATAGGTCAAAGGTATCTCGTGTCTGTCGTAAGAGGCGACTAACTAGAGTGAAAAATGCCAGGAAGTACAGCTTGGAGGAGGTGTCGTTGCTGTGCAGTAGCCGTGGACGATCGGCGACCATGGCCGGTGTTCTTGCATACAGCGGAGCAGCGGGCTCTTTTTTTTTTTTTTTTTTTTATGTCAACAACACACCACGAGGGCTTACAGCCTAAATACTATCGTACCGTGGGTGTTGACAAGGAGGAAAGAGGCAGCTTGTTAATTCTGGACTTGAAGGTTTGGAGGTTCGGAGGAGAAGGAAAAACATGTGCCGGCAAGGAATTCCACAACTTGGAAGTCCTCGGGACAAAAGAGCGGGCATAACAAGATGTTCTATGTCTGGTGACCTGGACGTTAAAAGGGTGCATTCGCTCTGTTCCCCTGGTAGATCTGCTGGGGGCAGCAGGTGGGGGAATTATGGAGGAAAGCTCCTCTGAGCAGTGCCCGTGCAGATATCTATAAAAGAGAGAGAGGTCACCAACGGCACGTCGGTGGGCAAGGGATGGAAGCCTTTGGGTGAGGGTAGGGTCACCGATGAGACGTATAGCTCTCTTTTGAATGGAGTCCAGGATAGCGAGTGTAGAAGCAGCAGCTGCACCCCAGATGTGGGAGCAGTATTCGAGGTTTGGCCTTATTTGTGAAGTGTATAAGGTATAGAGATTAGTTGGTGAAAAGAATTTGCGAGCCCGGAAAAGGAAACCCAATTTCTTAGCAGCCGCTTCTGCAATTGATGTAACATGTTGGTGCCAATTAAGATTTCGATCCACAGTAATGCCAACAAGAGAAAAGGACTCATTACTTTGAATAACTTGGTTGTTCATTGTGATGGGTCTAGGGCTGCTGTATCTCTTGTGAGAAAGAAAGCAAGACTTAGTTTTGGTGGGGTTGAATTGTACAAGATTTCTACTTCCCCAGTCTAATATTTTTTGGAGGTCTACGGAGACAGAACCCTCCATGAGTCTGCGATCCTCATCTAATTGGGCTAAAGAGACAGGCTTAGAATATTGTATGTTTGAGTGGAGGGTGCTGTCGTCCGCGTAACTGTGAACTGGGTTGGATGTGCTAGAGAGGAGGTCATTGATGTGGAGAAGAAACAAAGTAGGGGCTAAAGCTGAACCTTGAGGAACTCCTGCATTAATTGGATACAGTTTAGAGGAATGGCCATCCACAACAACAGATATGCTCCTGTTGGAGAGGAAATTTGCTGTCCAGGTACAAAGTTTTGGTGGTAGGCCATAGGCCGGAAGTTTATTAAGCAGCGCTGCGTGCCAGACCTGGTCGAATGCTTTGGATATGTCTAGAGCAACAATCTGGGATTCACCGTGTTGTTCCATAGACTTGTTCCAAGAATGGGTGACAAAGGAAAGGAGGTCGGCAGTCGATCTGCGCTGACGGAATCCATACTGCCTGTCGTGGATTAGACTGTGTTTTTCAAGGAATTTTAGTAGTTCGGTGTTTATATACTTTTCCATCACTTTAGAGATGACTGAAAGGAGAGAAATAGGCCTGTAGTTGCTAGGAAGCGCTTTGGATCCTTTCTTGGGGATGGGTTGTACTCGAGCAGTTTTCCAGTTACTAGGGAATATGCCTTTATTGTAAGATATCTGAAACAGACGAGTCAGGACAGGAGCAAGTTCTGGTGCGCATTTTTTGAGAACAATTGCTGGGATCTCGTCAAGGCCAGAGGCTTTCCTGGTATTAAGAGAAGAGAGCATCTTTCGTACCTTTTTAGTTTGGAAAATGATATCAGTCATTTTATGCGCGACGTTGGGGACTGTTGGTGGTTGAACATTTGGAGGTGGGTTGAGAGTAGAATTTCCGGCGAACAACGAAGCAAAAAGCTCTGCCTTGCCCAGGGCGGTAGAAACAATTTCATCATCTGAGACAAGAGGTGGGAACGTGCTCTTGCAGAAATTATTCCTAATAGACTTAGCAAGAGTCCAGAAGGGTTTGCCGCCGTTGGAGCTTGAGAGGACTTTGTTTTTGATGTGGTTATTAAACGAGTTTTTTGCCTCAGAAAGAATGCGGACATAGCGGTTTCTTGCGTCGTTGAATGCTTGACGATTTTCTTGACTGGGATTGTGTAGAAGCGTTTTGTGAGCTTTGACCTTTTCAAGTCTGGCCTTGTCACAGGATTTAGAGAACCAGGGCTTTTGAAAACTATGTAAACCTGCCTGGTATAGATCGTGCTCAGCAAATCGGTGGCTTAAGAGGAAGGGGTTGCGTGTTGTGGAGGCTAGGCTTAACCGGCCGGCTGAGTGGAAGGGAGCCAGAATAAAAATTCCCCGCCGAGGACTGCATAATTAAAGGGTAGTTTACCCACCACTGCCAGAACTCCAGGGCACCCGACTCACTCCGGTTTCACCTGCCTTCCCGTGGCACGCGGGGCCGTGCCACGGGTGACCGACGTTTTTCCCTAGCTACTCGTTGGAAGAAAAATGGATTCAAGTATAAATCAAATAATGGCGGACTGTGAAGGAATAGACCAAGAAGAATGGTGTGAGATCGAGGCGGTGGACGAGAAAGATAATGAAAGCCTGATGAAGATAAATGAGGAAGTGAAGCGCATGATGGACCTCACCAAACAGCAAATGAACATCAGTGTGGTAATAAAGGATGGGGTAGCTCAGTTGGTGGAGATTCATAACAACCTGGTCTCTCACGGAACAAGGAGGATATCACTCCAGAACAAGCTGAAAGAAAGTCGGAAAAGGTAGAATAGCAAATGGTTATTATCAAACGAGGAGAAGGGTGGAACCAGAAAAAGGTTAAGGACGGGCGGGCTTAATAGCATCAGCAATAGTGGAGACGAGAGTGAGCAGACCGATTCAACCTTCATCACGTGCGCACCCCATAAAGAATCAGTGTCAAATTTGACGTCTGCAAAGGAGAAACCCAAAGAACACTGGATGCTCTCAAAAAGGCAAAGAGAATAGGTATAAACAAAGGAAGAGAGTAGAGAAAATAAATAAGAGGAGGGAGGCAGCGACAAAGAAAGAAAGGAATGCCAGGATGCAAAAGGATCAAGCCAAGAAAGACAAAGAAAAAGAGGAGGAGCAAAGACAAGGACATAAACAGGAAAAGGCGAAGGAAAAGCGCATCAAGCAAGATAGAAAGAAAGGTCGAAGACCTGATGTCATAGTCATCAAGGTCTCCGAGGACCTACCCTGCTCTGCGGTCCTCAAGAAACTACAAGGATGCGTCAAACCAGATGACACCGGCACCGAAATCCGGGCCCATCAAATAGACGGTAAGTGGAGACGTGCGGAGCTTATAAAGGATGCGAAGGAAGCAGTGGGGAACGGAAGGTCATAAAATACTTGACTCCACAGCTGACCGTAGAGGTGCGTGACCTCTACTCCCTGGCAACCATAAAGCGGGTCAGAAAGACACTAAAGAGAAGCTGGGTGAGAGCAGAGAAGACCTGAAAATCTTCCTGTCAATCCCAAATAGCACGTCTCAGAGACTCGCGGTCGCGGATTCGGGAGGAAAGGACGCCGACTGCCTCTTCGTGCAGAGAAGGTCAAAATTGGCTGGATAAACTGCAGATTAAGGCTGCGTGTCCAGGTACTCCGGTTATACAAATGCCTAGGGTACGGGCACCGTGCAATGGAGTGCAAAGGCACCGACCGAACAAACACGTGCTTGAGATGCGATGCCAAATTAAATCATATCGCAGGTAGAAAGGGATGCACTGCTTTTTGTAGAACTTTAAACCAAGCGAAAAAAACCCATTATGACCAGAGTGCTGCAGATCAATCTAAACAGAAGTAGACCCGCGAGCTCTCTCAAAGAGCAAGTAGCTCACGAAAAACAGCGAATATTACGCTAATCAGCGAACAATACGATGATATCAGGGGACTGGGTTGGTTCAGGGGCTAATCGAGCACCGCGGCCATATGGGTGATGAATTGCCCGGAGTCCCAATAGAAGCAAATGGAACAATGCCCGGATATACTTGGATAAGAATCTAAGAGGTGACTTACGTCAGCTGCTATCTTACATCAAACGAATCCATAACCGACTTTGAGGAGAAGCTGGCCAGTATTGAAGATGAGGTCCGTAATTTAGGAGGAAAGGTGCTCGTGGCAGGAGACTTCATCGACAAGGCAATAAAATGGGTGATGCAAACAACTGATGGCAGAGGACGAAGGGTGGCAGAAATGGCAGCCAGCCTCGGGCTGCTCATCATGAATCGAGGAGAAGTAAGAACATTCAGAAGATCGGGATACAGAGATACCAGACAGGACATCACTATGGCCTCGTATACACTCGCAGCATAGATTAAGGAATGACAGGTGCTGGAGGATTTTTCAGCCAGCGATCATCAGTATATAAAATTTCAAATAGAAGGCAGCACATCCGGCCAAGCGGCGACTCCCCCTCTACGTTGGAACAAGGAGAGACTGATTAGGGATCTCTTCAACACCATGATTTACGTAGGCAAAGGGAGTCTACAAGAAATCAAGCACCAGAAAGGGCCATTGCGGTGATACTGGTGACAGCGACCATGGAGATACTGACCAGGGCATGTGAGGCCTATATGTATAAGAAAAGGGCAATGCGGGACCGCCGCCCCGCCTACTGGTAGAACCAGGAGATCGCTGACCTTAGGAAGAGCTGTTTCTGACACAGAAGGCTGACCCAATGAGCAATATGTGCAAGTAGGACAATCTGCTGAAGCAAAGCCGAGAAATGGAAAGCACTGTGTGAGGCCGTCAAAAGCGACCCCTGGGGGCTGTGGTACAAAAATGGACTCCAAAAGCTGGGGGGAATGGACCACGCCTCGGATATGCCACATAGGTCAAAGAAAAGATGGAAAAACTATTCTCGAGCCACACCATAGAAGACTGAGCAGCTGTTGAGGTGCCAGCAAAAGACATACCTCTCTTCAACAGAGATAAGCTCATACGCGCGGCGAATTCCACGCGAAAAAAAGGCTTTTGGCCCAGACAGGATACCTGTGGAAATACTGAAGATAGTCACTCAGTCACATCCGGAAATACTGCTGGACATGTACAACGCATACTTAACGGTAAAAGGTGGCGCATCTTGCCCTCATCGGGAAGGGAAAGGGCAACCCCAGTATGACATCAGTCCAAATGCCATTATGCATGCTAGACACAGCTCGGAAGCTTTACGCGAGGATGCTGAAGCGCAGAACTCTAGAGGCACTCCAGAGGCTGGAGGACCCTCCCCAAGACAGTATTGCTTCACCGCGGGAAGATCGACGGTTGACGCGGTGAAAGGAAAGGGGGGCTTGAGGGTGCGGAGGCCGTGCAGACGGGTAACCACCAGTCCAGGGAATTATGCATGGTCGTGTCCCTGGAAGTAAATAATTCCTTTAACTCGACCAGATGGAATAACACACTAGAGGTCCTGAGGAAATTACATTTTCCAGCATATCTATACCGGGTCCCCCAGAATTATCTGACGCAGCGATGGTTGTGATGTTCGAGACACGAGAGGAATGAAGAGAAAGAGAATTACCTCTGGAGCAGCACAAGTTTTGGGCGCGGACCAGGTGGAACTTCAACTACGACGAGTTCCTGCGCAAGGAAATGCCGAGCAGCGTCTTGTGAGAGGGGTACGCCGATGATTTGGTTGCTGTCATTGCTGCATGCACGGTAGAGAATCTCCAGCTCAAGCTGGGTCACACGATGCGCCGCATATTAGAGTGGATGGAGGTCCGGTCTCTATTTCTGGATGTCCATAAGACGGACATTGTACTCCTGATAATCGTGCGGATATATAGTTATTCCGATAAATGTGTATGGCCTGATCATTGCAATGTCCAAAGCAATAAAGTACCTTGGAATGATGCTCCACGGAAAGCTTAGCTTCTGAGCGCACTTATGTACAGCTGTGGACAAGCCAGCGGCCGTCGTAGGAAAATTAAGCAGTCCAATGGCCAACGTTGGGGGTCCATCCCCTTACAAGCGGAAATTGTTGATGAAAACGGCTGGTGTTATTATGTTGTACGGAGCAGAGGTTAGGCCACGGCGCTAAAGTTCCAGAAATACCGATCGAGGGTGAAAGCGGTCCAGAGAAAGGGAGCTCTCAGAATAAATAATGCCTACAGGACAGTCTCGGGCTCTACGGCACAAGTTGTCGCAGGAGCAGTCCCGATCGACCTGCTGGCCGAGAAACGCAGAAGGATCTACCTGCGGAAAAGAGAGAATACGATGCAGAATGTAAAGAAAGAGAAACGGGAAGAAACCTCACGGAGATGGCAGGCTAGATGGGACACCGAGAGCCGAGAGCGATGGACGGCCTGACTAATAGGAAATGTTAAGGACTGGGTGGAGAGGAAGCACGGCGAGGTAGACTACTACTTGACATAGTTTCTCACCGGACATGGGTACTTCCGGTACTTCCTAGTGAAGATCGGAAAGTCAAGCAATTCCCAGTATAAGTATTGGCAAATCGAAGAAGAAAACGCGCACCATACCTTCTTTGTGTGCTCTCGATGGGAACATCTCCGAAGCGACCTGGTTAGCGCAGTAGGAGTTTTCACCCCGAAACGATCATAACCCAAATGATAAACAAAAAGGAAAACTGGAATGTCATCACCAACCTGGTCATCACCGGTCTGAAAGCAAAGGAGGCTAATTGAGTATGTCCATAACCTCATAACCCTTCCTCGGACTATGATGACAATGTCGTCTGCATAGCCTTGTACATCGTACCCCCCTCCCGAGATCCGCCCTAGTACGCCGACCACGACTAGGCACCAGAGCAGGTGAGACAGAACGCTGCCCTGCGGACACCACGCCCCGACCCCCTGCCGGCAGAGTCAACACTGACCATGCATATGGATTCTGCAGAGTCTAGTTCGCGTTTATTTGGACAAATTGTTTGAGAGTATTGGGGTTGTGATCTCCTTAAAAGAAAATTTTTCATATTATAATTCGCTGAAAGAACGTCGCAAACAAACAACATCCATTGATTTACAAGAGCTTACTCAAAGTTTTCTAGCAATACTGAAATATAATATAATACTTTAATGTATGTAAATTTAATAACGCCGCATTGGCTTATTATCTGGTTTGATTATTATTCTCCTTTATTATATTTCTCCTTTGTGGGTTCTCGCGTAGTGTATATTGAATTTGCTGAGGAAAATTATATTCTCAATATTTTATGATATACAGCGTTATTGAAAGAGAAGCGAAAGTTGACAATATTTTCCTTTCGTGCGGAAAAATATACCTAATGCCCACAGTAAAACTCATGAGGTGAATTTAACGAGATGCAAGGGAGACGGCTCTCCATCTGAAATATAGTCTCTGACGCGCTTTGAGTTTCACGCTCGTCTTAACTTATTCTTTCCTTCCGTCTCCACTTATCATGCACATTCAGAGAGATATTTCTTTCACAATTCACGATAGAGAAAATATAGGAGATTTATATGTGTTTAGTTGCAGAACGTCGCTTGCCCAGATCAGATGATGTTACATCACCCGTTTGTAAAATTACCTAAATCTGAAGGGTCTTGTAACGAAATCTGAAAATTGAATAACAGTTCTGATATTTTTAGTAAATTTTTGTGTAAAGAATTCACTGATGAGGAGATTGAGAATGGCAATTTTTGATTATTTTCAAATGAGCGCGAACTAGGACCCTCATATTCGGGTCTATTTTTCTACCTTTATATACATCAATATATATATATATATATATATATATATATATATATATATATATATATATATATATATATATATATATATATATATTTATATATATATATATATATATATATATATATATATATATATATATATATATATTTATATATATATATATATATATATATATATATATATATATATATATATATATATATATATATATATATATATATATATATATATATATATATATATATATATATAGGGTGGCGCATTGAAAACGGAACAGACCGATTTGGGTCCAGAGAATTTTTTTTTAGGAAACACTGAAACACGTCGATTTTAATATTGAGGGAGACATGTTTTGACATAAAACTCAACTTTGTCACATCAACCCCTTAAGGGTGGTGATAACAACCCTTATATTTTAAATAGGGAACATGGGTCGACTGTTACATCATCTGAAAGCTCTTTCTTTTCTGGATTCAGCACAGTAATTTTTTTGGAAGTTTTATTAACTCGTTTAAAAATTATTCACAGTTGAAGATACAAAAAGGCATTTCATTCATTCCGATAAGAAATGTGCTGATAGTCAATGTTTTGTTGGTTTGTAAACAAAAAATTGACTATCAGAACATTTTTTATCGGAATGAGCGAAATCCGGTTTATTATTTCAGTTTATCGGTCGGGTTGATACTTGATAGTACTACCGAAAATTAATTTCACAATGGTGTATTCTGTAGAAGAAAGAGTTAAAATAATTACTCTTTTTTTCAAAAACGATGACTGTGCCAACCGTACCGCAAATTTGTTTAATGAACGACATCCGAACAGACATGTTAACGGAAAATACATTTTGGAGTTAGTTGCAAAGTTTAGTAGCCAACAAAAAACGGGATCCTGAACGTGAATTAATTGATTAGAAATGAGACTACTGAGATTGGAGTTTTAGGACAAATTGCTGCAGACCCAACTTTGAGCCGAGAAAATTAACCACTGTTTCTAAAATCAAAAGAAGAATTATTCAGCAAATATTGAAGCATCATAAATTTCACCCGTATAAAATTCATCTTGTACAACAACTGAATGAAGATGATTTTGATCGTCGGCTGGTGTTTTGTGAAGTTGTGACTGCACGAATAGCTGATAACGGGAACTTTCTGTTCAATTTCTGTTTTTCAGACGAGTGTACGTTTTTATTAAACTCTACAATCAATCGTCATAATTGTCGTTATTGGACAGATAATAATACAAGGAATTTTCACGAAGTCCACACTCAAACTCCACAGAAATTGAATGTCTGGACTGGCATTTTCGTGTTGGCAATTTGAGTGGCGAAACGTATTTGGAGTTACTAGAAGATATTGTTTACCCTCTACTAATTGACATTGTTGAAAATGATGATCGCTATCAAGAAAATCAATTAATGTTTCAACAAGATGGAGCTCCTCCGCATTTTTCGCAACGTGTTAGCGAGTTTTTGAACAGAGAGTTTCCAGAGCATTGGGCGTAGAGGTGCTCTTGAGTGGCCCCCTAGATCATCGTATTTAACTCCTTTAGACTTCCTTCTATGGGGCCATTTAAAGAGTAAAATTTTCGCAACAGAACCAAAGTCTCTGGAAGAATTACGACGACGCATTGTTGAAGAATGTCGTCTAATAACTCCACAAATGCTCCAGAATGTCAGAGCTCGTTTTGAACAACATTTGTACTTTTGTATGGAAGCTGGTTTTCAACAATTTGAACACTTACTTAACTAAATAAACATTTTTGAACGTTTGGTTTTGTTTTTTAGTTTTTTTTAACGAAAAATTGAAAAACTAGTGCATTTCTTATCACAATGTATGAAACACGTTCTTGCAACCCCAACTGTGAATAATTTTTAAACGAGTTGAAAAAACTTCCAAAAAAATTAGTGTGCTGAATTCAGAAAAGAAAGAGATTTCAAATGATGTAACACTCGACCCATGTTCCCCATTTAAAATATAAGGGTTGATATCACCACCCTTAAGGGGTTAATGTGACAAAGTTGCGTTTTATATGAAAACATGTCCCCCCTCAATATTAAAATTAACGTGTTTCAGCGTTTCTTTAAAAAAAATTCTCTTGACGCAAATCGGTCTGTTTATTTTTCAATGAGCCATCCTGTATATATATATATATATATATATATATATATATATATATATATATATATATATATATATATATATATATATATGTTTGTTTTACACAGGTAAAACTCAAAGAATATAGGAATTTTCACCAAGTTTGGTGAGTACCTTCCCACTATAAGGTTGGCTAAGTTCGTTAGCCATGAAAATTTGATCAGTTATTCTGGGAAAATTTTAGGTTGTCTCATGTTTTATATCTATGGAATTAACAAAGCCATGGCAACCAAATTTGCTACGTACCTTTATGTTATGAAATAATTTAGATCCCTATGTTCAAAAAAATAAAAGTTATAAGCTTTTGAAACAAACTGGGTGTCACGGGTGATCAGAAAAACGCAAAAGACCAAGATATTGTGTATTAAAGAAAATCTACTAAATACTACAGACTTATGCCCAGTTTCACAAAGTGGATTAAATATTTAGCACCCCTGTTGTAAATCAAGGCTTGATACAACCAAGCACAGCTTCCAAATGATAGGTTGTCATGGCAAAAATTCGAATCATAGTCTGTGATTGGTCTTGATTAACTAACAGGTCGTTAAATATTTAAACGAGGTTTGAGAAAAAAAACGCTACTGTGGAGATTGCTACTTTTTAATTTTGAAAAGATTTTTTCAAATGAGCACAAACTAGGCCTCCTGCAACGAACCTCCAGGGTTAGTTTCAGTTTTTATTTGTTTTGTATATATACAGAGTGACGGATTTTTTAAGTAAAGCCCAAGATAGCCGTTATTATACAATATACAATATGATTATGGCAATCACAGGCTGGTCCGTAAGTCGTTGGTGCTAGAATTTTTTTAATCGAACACTCCGTATGTTATTGCATTTTTTGATTTTACATAGAATTATATTGCCTGTTTGTAAGGAAAAAATTTGTTAGCGTTTATCGTTTTTGAGTTATTTCAAATGTGTTTCAACTTTTCACATTTTTGGTACGTATCAAAAATCGTAATACTGGGTTCTTACCAATAGACCGCGGAGTCTTATAAAAAAAATATACTTTTTTTAACAATAAGGTTATTTTAATCAAATATATATTGTTTTTAATACAAATTTTACCCAAAGCAGATTAAAAAAAAATTCTGGACGCAGCAAGTGCGTTATGGTAGTGAATTTTCATAAAAATATTTTTAATAACAAATATGTGTGTTTTTTTTTAAGAAAGCAGGCATCAAATTTGGTTACCAGTATAACCTATATAGTAAAAACAATGTGCCATGTTCCATTAAAATAACTTTATTGTGTGAAAATGTACAAAAATTTCCAAAAGTAAACTTAAAATGTTCCCGAAAAAACACGTTTCTTGGTCAACCTTATAGGTTAATAGCAAATTGAGCTGTTCAAATATGAACATTTGATCAAAATTCGCTACCATAACGCACTTGCTGCGTCCAGAATTTATTTTCTTACAAACATGCATTATATTTCGATGGAAAATGCAAAAATTCAATAACATAAGGCGTGTTTAATTTTAAAAAAAGGAAATTTGTATCACCAACGACTTATGGACCACCTGTGATTGCAGAAATATTATTTTAAGATGTAGCTCAAGACACTCTATAATTAATATATACAAATTTTCTTCATATCTTATATAATAACAGATATATTGAGCTTTATTATTTTTTTACGAAAATTCGACAAAAATTATATACCATTAAATGATAAACTCTATAGCTAAGGCTACTGCCAAGCATCAGAGAAAGGGTCTATTTGAAATGAATTTTCTGCAAACATTTTAGTAAAATGAAGGACAATGACGGTTGAAACTAAGACTTTAGGGTTTGTAAAAGATCCTTCTTGAGACATTTTATTTCTATAGCCCGTATTAGATTTAAGTTATTTGCCTAAATGTTGCCAATTTTGACATTTTAAATCGCCACTTTGACGTTTTGAGGAAAACCCCAATTTATTTATTTTTAAATGCCTATAACTTTTTTGTCTTTTGACCTACATAGCTAAATTTTGGTGGTGACTTACCTATAAGGATGTAAACCTGCGTACCAAATTTGGTTGCCCTTACTTTGTTAATTCCTGAGATAAAAATTTTTTTCGAAAGAAAACACAAAATTTTCCGGGAAAACCTGGGCAGATTTTCCTGACTAACAAACTTATCCAAGCCATTTGCAAAAGGAATTTTTTCACCAAATTTGATCAAAATCGGCCCATTATTTTTTGAGTTATCGGTGTGATACATATATATATATATATATATATATATATATATATATATATATATATATATATATATATATATATATATATATATATATATATATATATATATATATATATATATATATATATATATATATAAACATATAAAAATTGAAACTGACCCCGAATATGTTTTCTGGGGGGCCTAATTAGCGCTCATTTGAAGAAATTTTTTCAAAATTCAAAAGTCGGGATCTCCTCATTAGTGAATTTTTTTTAAGAAAATTCACTAAAAGACACCTTTGCTTTAAAAAACACTTTTATGACAATTCACCACTATAACGCACTTGCTGCGTCAAGACTTTTTTTTATGTGTTTGCTATGTATTTCACGAGATAACCCTGACTTGGAATCTAACAAATATTAACAGCTATTGTGCCTTGCATAGCTGCTAAGGAGGAAAGATAATCCTTTAGAAAACCAATTGTTAAATAGAATATTTACCTCGTACACGTCTACTCCATAATTGCTTCATAAAGTAAGAGAAACTTTTCAAGCTCATGCGCAACCTAGTAGAAAGATTAACTGTCGATAAGTGTGTCAGGCTCGGAAATTTCCAAAATTTTTCCGTTTACTGCAAAGTGACATATTGAGGGCAACGAATCTCTCTAACATAAATAGGTTACATTGCTAGAAAAAGCTGCGAATAACAGACGCTCAACTAACCATAGATAAGCAGATTGATCCAATTATCAAAGAATAAGTGACCACTCTCAACAAACCTAATAAGAGGGTTACTGTTGTAAAGATGATCCATTAATCTGTAAGACTAGGTCTTGGTCTATGTTTTTAACGATTATAAGAAGGTAATAGTCATCTCTGCCTAGACGATGATGTCAAAAAGTTCAATTTAACATTCAAGTGGCCCCTCTCTAAAACAAAATCAACATGTTTTGATGTTAACCTCAAATATGTAGTTTTAAACATAATATGCATCTTAACATAATATGCGTCTTAACTTTGATGGCGTACCCTGTATGATCGTTTTATAAGTTGACATCTGCTGTCTTTGCAATAGTCCTTCAACTTGCTCAAAAACAAAAATTTTAAATGGACACATTAATGGTCTATTTGAAAAAATTCTAGGTAGCTATTTTATTGCAGAGTGATAGTGAATTAAATATGTTTTCTCTACGTTAAACGATTTTGAGACTGCCATTGGAACATACGGGGTTAAAAAGACATTTATTTTACACAGCACTTGCCACAGAGTGACAATATACTTAAACGTTATTCAAGTGAAAGAGAGGGGTTTAATCTAGAAATGGGCCACGTTAATGTAACTACTAATGCATCTACTTAAAATCCATTACTGCCTAACAATTCTACTTTTTACGATAAAAAAGCTAATTGTGTCAAATTTTCCACAGCTAATGTGAAAACTCAAATGAATTTCCCAATGGAACAACATCTATTATAAGCGTTGAATTGAATACTAAGACTAGAAAAGTCCTAGTGCGAAATAAAAGGGCAAACCTAAAAAACGTAACCTAGTTGCAATTTATTGCGATACTGAAACAACTTTATTCTTTTTGGCGTGTTAAGAAAACAAAGGGGATAAATTT
This sequence comes from Tillus elongatus, assembly GCA_964006375.1. Classification (NCBI taxonomy): domain Eukaryota; kingdom Metazoa; phylum Arthropoda; class Insecta; order Coleoptera; family Cleridae; genus Tillus; species Tillus elongatus. The sequence continues at coordinate 107,122,135 of OZ023263.1, read as the reverse complement.
AAATATAATTTAAGATTCTTCACATTTATCAATAATAGAATGCCTAAAGTCACAGATTACTTTTATTTTTTTATTCCGTACGCGCTTTGCCCAAATAAACTCATTCACAGGCAGTTTAAGATACATAAAAAGCCTGGACGCAGCAAGTGCGTTATGGTAGTGAATTATCATAGAAATGATCTGGGACAAAATATTTTATAACTTTTTTTCTTGTAACATATAAATTTAGTTTTTGGCGTATAGTTTACTTTTTATATCGTAAACCTACCTACCAAATTTGGTTATCATAGCTTTTTTATTTTTTGATAATTTTTTTTTAAAGAAAACTCAAAGGTTTACCGGAAAACCATGTCCGATTTTCTTGATTAACGAATTTATTCAAGCCATTTACAAAGGGAAGGTACATGCCAAATTTTATTAAAATCGGCCTATTACTTTTTGAGTTATCGGTGTGATACATACATATATATATATATATATATATATATATATATATATATATATATATATATATATATATATATATATATATATATATATATATATAAACATATAACAACTGCCCCCGGATTTGGGTTCTAGTGGAGTTTGTGCTCATTTGCCAAAATTTTTTCAAAAGTCGGGATCTCCTCATTTGTAATAATTGTTTTCAACGAAAATTCACTAAAATATCTTTCGCAAACAATCTTTCTAGTAGGTAGTATACAACGGGTAGCTTTTTTATTTTTTGAGAAAAAAAATATTTTTTTTAATGAAAACTCAAAATTTTACCGTAAAAACCATGTCCCATTTTCCTGATTAACGAATTTATTTATGCCATTTACAAAAGGAAGGTACATGCCAAATTTTATCAAAATCGGCCTATTACTTTTTGAGTTATCGGTGTGATACATACATACACACACACACACATATATATATATATATATATATATATATATATATATATATATATATATATATATATATATATATATATAAACATATAAAAACTGACCCCGGATTTGGGTTCTAGTGGTCCTAGTTTGTGCTCATTTGCAAAAATTTTTTCAAAATTCAAAAGTCTGGTTCTCCTCATTAGTAGTAATTTTTTTCTACGAAAATTCACTAAAATATCTTTCGCAAACAATCTTTCTAGTAGGCAGTATACAACGGGTAGCTTTTTTATTTTTTGGGATTTTTTTTAATGAAAACTCAAAATTTTACCGGAAAACCATGTTCGATTTTCCTGATTAACGAATCTATTCAAGCCATTTACAAAAGGAAGGTACATGCCAAATGTTATCAAAATCGGCCTATTACTTTTTGAGTTATCGGTGTGATACATACATACATATATATATATATATATATATATATATATATATATATATATATATATATATATATATATATATATATATATATATATATATATATACTGACCCCGGATTTGGGTTCTATTGGTCCTAGTTTGCGCTCATTTGCATAATTTTTTTCAAAATTCAAAAGTCGGGATCTCCCCATTTGTAATAATTTTTTTCTACGAAAATTCACTAAAATATCTTGCGCAAACAATCTTTCTAGTAGGTAGTACACAACGAGGTGTGAAACTCGGAAAATTATCATCACTAACAGACAAATCAAAGTAAACAAACGTTGTCAACTATGCTTTAATCTGCACACAAACACAACCTAAGCTAAAAGACTAAAGATAAGTTGACGAAGCGTTATGGCATGAAGTGTGTTTTACAAAACTTTAAGTTTCTTGTTCAAGCATCATTTTCGAATATTTTTGCAGAAAATTCATTTCAAATAAACCCCTTCTCTGATGCTTTGGCAGTAGTTTCAGTTACAAAGTCTGTGGCTTAAGAGTCTATAATTTTTGCGAATAGACGTAGAAAAGATTCGTGATTAGGGATATTGCCTCTTGATTTTTGAAAACAATTCTTCAACTGAGCCCGAACTAATTTGTGCGTCTGTTTTATATGTTTATATACATATTATATATGGTGACGCATTGAAAACGAAACAGACCGATTTGCGTCCAGAGATTTTTTTTTTTTTAGAAACGCTGAAACACGTCAAATTTAATATTGAGGGGGACATGTTTTGACATAAAACTCAACTTTGCCACATCAACCCCTTAAGTGTGGTGATAACAACACTTATATTTTAAATAGGGAACATGAATCGAGTGTTACATCCTTTGAAAGCACTTTCTTTTCTAAATTCAGCAGACTAATTTTTTTGGAAGTTTTATCCACTCGTTTAAAAATTATTCACAGCTGAAGATGCAAAAACGCATTTCACTCATTTCGATAAGAAATGTGCTAATAGACAATGTTTTGTTGATTTGTAAACAAAAAATTGACTATTAGAACATCTCTTATCGGAATGAGTGAAATGCGGTTTATTATTTCAGTTTATCGGTAGGTTTGATACTTGATAGTACTACAGAAAATTACTTTCACAATAGTGTATTCTGTAGAAGAAAGAGTTGAAATAATTACTCTTTTTTTTTCAACAACATTGACTGTGCCAACCGCACCGCAAATTTGTTTAATGAACGACATCCGAACAGACATGTTAACAGAAAATACATTTTGGAGTTAGTTGCAAAGTTTCGACAAAGTGGTTCGGTAGCCAACAAAAAACGGAATCCCGAACGTAAAGTTCCAGTTAGAAATGAGACTACTGAGATTGAAGTTTTAGGACAAATTGCTGCAGACCCAACTTTGAGCATGAGAAAATTGGCCACTGTTTCAAACATCAAAAGAAGAACTATTCAGCGAATATTGAAACATCATAAATTTCACCCGTATAAAATTCATCTTGTACAACAACTGAATGAAGATGATTTTGATCGGCGGCTGGAGTTTTGTGAAGTTATGACTGCACGAATAGCTGATAACGGGAACTTTCTGTTCAATATCTGTTTTTCAGACGAGGGTACGTTTTTATTAAACTCTACAATCAATCGTCATAATTGTAGTTATTGGGCAGATAATAATCCAAGAAATTTTCACGAAGTCCACACTCAAACTCCACAGAAATTGAATGTCTAGACTGGCATTTTTGGAGACCGTTTAATCAGACCAATTTTTATTGATGGCAATTTGAGTGGGGAAACGTATTTGGGGTTACTAGAAGATATCGTTTACCCTCTACTAAATGACATTGTTGAAAATCAATCAGTGTTTCAACAAGATGAAGCTCCTCCGCATTTTTCACAACGTGTTAGGGAGTTTGTGAACAAAGAGTTTCCAGAGCAATGGATTGAGCGTAGAGTTGCTATTGAGTGGCCCGCTAGATCACCGGATTTAACTCCTTTAGACTTCTTTCGACGGGGCCATTTAAAGAGTATAATTTTCACAACCGAACCGAAGTCTCTGGAAGAATTACGATTAGGCATTGTTGAAGAATGCCGTCTAATAACTCCACAAATGCTCCAAAATGTAAGAGCTCGTTTTGAACAAAATTTGAACTTTTTTATGGAAGCTGGTGGTCAACAATTTGAACACATACTTAACTGTATAAACGTTTTTGAATGTTTGGTTTTGTTTTGTTTTTTTTACCGAACCATTGACTAATTAGTGCATTTCTTATCACAATGAATGAAATACGTTCTTGCAATTCCAACTGTGAATAATTTTTAAGCGAGTTAATAAAACTTACAAAAAAAATAGTGTGCTGAAATCAGAAAAGAAAGAGCTTTCAAATAATGTAACACTCGCTCCATGTTCCCTATTTGAAACATAATGGTTGTTATCACCACCCTTAAGGGGTTGATGTGACAAAGTTAAGTTTTAAGTCAAAATATTTCCCCGTCAATATGAAAATTGACGTGTTTCAGCGTTTCTTAAAAAAAATTATCTGGACGCAAATCGGTCTGTTTCGTTTTGAATGCGCCACCCTGTATACACGCTGGCGCATTTCTACTGTAAAGTTCAATATATTAGTTATTATACCATATACAAGAAAAAATTATAAACGTTAATTATACGGCGGCTTCAACGGTATCTTATAAATTATTTTGACAATCACATGATAGCCATGAGTCATTGGTGATACAAAGCTCTCGTTTTTGAAGTGAAACACCGCTTATATTATTGTGTTTTTGCATTTGTCATCGAATTGGAATGCATATTTGTAGGCACAAAGTAGATATCGTTCATCGTTTTCGAGTTATTTTAATTGGTTTGTAGCTCTTCATGCTTTTGGCACGTGTCAAAAATTATGACATAGTGTTTTATCCGATAGATAGCGGAGTCACATTAAAATGATGCGTTCAATGAGGTTTTCGTTGACATTTTGTCAAAAAAAATAATGTGCTATCTTGAATAATGACCGAAATAAAAACTCAAACTGATGTATATCATTTTTTTTCAAATGGATAACCCCTTTCTTTTATGTTTTTGAAGTGACCGGCGCGCGCTCTGCTTCAATGTTTGCATAACAGCCCACACACACGAAGTCTCTTTTTTTTCAATATTTTTTTGGGTTCTCGTGGAAATCATTTCTTTTGAAAAAATTTTCTCAAATGTTGGTAACTAATAATTACTGTTTAGTAAGTTAAAGTAAAAACGATGTTCTAGAATTTTTGAAAAAAAAAAGAATAGCAAATTCTCGTAAAAATATAATTTTCATCATTTAAGCTAATATACCTTATAAGCGAATAAGCCCCAGTTGTGTCCAGTTCTTTAATTAAATACAAGCAAAGGCGGGGGTTCTATATTTAAAAATGAAATCCGGTTGTTTAGTTTTAAGAGCTATTTTAATGCCTGAAAAATTATATTTCTACAAACACTTTAATGATAAAACAAGTGTTACTAACCTACTTTAGGAAATGATTCCTTAATTGATAAGTGGGTTAAATTAGTTAGTTCTTAGGGCAGTATATGGCTGCGCAGGTTGCCATTCGCACATTTTTCTGTGATTTAAAAAAATATTTCTGGGATATATCTGTCTGAACAATACTTAGTGGGGTAATACGAACATGTATAAATATGAATTGTTTGTTTTTTAATACATAAATTAATCATTCTGACAGGCACTGGATTACAAAAATTATTTGTTTTTATTTTATATATGTGCACGCACACAAACATTTGGCTTGGATTGAAAATCCTAATTAATTTTGTTACTACTATGTTATGTACTTAATTTTATTGAGATAGGACTGGGATATAATCTTTATGCCTTGGGGTCTATCAAAACAACTTTAAAGACACACACAAGGGGACGCTGGTAAGAATGGGAAGACCTATGGAAAAACGATAGGACTCTAGATTCTGTTTCATTACATTTTTCTTAATTTTAGGGGGTTTTATCACTTATATTATTTGATACTTTATTAACAGATTTTACTCCCTTTAACCTAAACACTCGCACAAAATCCCGTTCACACATATAAACGTACACATTCATACACGCACACATGCAGATAACGATACACTGGATACTAGGGACAGGTTTCCAAATTTAAAGATGTATCTTTAGACTTGTAATATGTAGTAAAATACTCTCATATATGTGTATATTTCTAGTTTCTAGTAAGTGAGAGAGATTAAAAGGACTGGGAACTATCTTCATCTCAATTATTTCATCTAAAAAAGATTTAATTTTCAATTTTTTGTCAGACATGGTACAAGCTAGAAGCATATGTTCCGGGTCCCCAATCTCACCACACTCACAATTAGGATTGTCTCTTTTATTTTGTTTTGTACAGATATTGAGGTACTAAAACATATCCGAATCTTAACCTACAAATGTTACTTACTAGAGATCTACTTACAGATAATTTGTTAAACCATGATATAATGGGTCGAAGTATTTGAATACTTTTAAAGTAGTGACCTTTGTCGTCACTTTTATATTGCTGACTCTATTTTTTAATAATAACTTTTTGCACGAGATAAGAATAAATGTCCGAGACTGGATAAGTATAGCGTATTTCCTCACCTTCTAATGTAGCACACTTTGCCAGGTAGTCAGCCGCCTCGTTGTTGTCAATGCCACAGTGAGCTTTGATCCACACTCGAGATATTTGTGTACCTTTTGATGACAACTCCAATATTATAGCACAAATTAGTTTGGAAAACAAGTAGTTGCACTTCGTTGTCGATGAAATATTCTGTATTTTTTGCAGCTCTTACTATCAGTAAATATAACCACTTCTCTTCTGGGTTGTTGTTTTATATATTTCGTGGCTTCAATTAGAGCTACGAGCTATTTCTGCAAAGTATACTGATAGTTTACCGTCTAGTTTTATTAGATGTTTATGGTCATATTCTGGGATATAAAAGGCGCAACCAGTATTTCCGTGTTATTTAGACACATATGTGTATACATGGAGTGCCTCTGCACATAATCCTGTTACATCTGAAGTAAACATATGGTTCCGTATAGAACTCGGATACCTGGAGTAATCTGGCAAGTAAAGGATAGGAATATTTTTCACCAATAAAAAATCAATCCTATACACAGGATCAGAGTAACTTTTAAAATGCTTTCTTTTAAGGGAATAATCTCACCGTAGGCACCAACAATTAGCTGGCTTGGCTTTCGTACCCAGTAAGTAGAAGTAATGTCCTGTATTAGTCCATCATGTAACTTTATGCTAATGTCACTGTTTTTGGAAATTTCTTCTAGACCAAATTTTAGCGATAGTTGTTTCCGTCTAAGTTGGAGAGGTATCTCGCAACACTCTGCCAAAATATTGGTGACAGGCGTGATCCTCAACGCCCCCATGCACAGTCTCAAACATTTATTCTGTATAACTTGGAGTTTATTAAGGTGACTTTTGCTGCGTGGCCATATATTATGGATCCATAATCTAGAATAGATCTCACAAAAGACTTGTAAAAAGTGATGCAGATGTTTTTCTGTTTTTCGCACAATCCCCTTGACTTGTTCACTCCATAGAAGTTTACGGTCGATGATCATCCCCAAATATTTTACTGATTTATGAATAACGTGCACTTTATCACTGATGGTCATTGTCGTTGGTATTTGTCGTTTTCTTGTAAATATGCATATATGTGTTTTTTTTATTACATATTTTAGACCCATTTCGTTGTGCCCAATGTTCTAATTTTGTCATATCTCGCTGAAAGACATTTTTCCCTTCTTTTATTTCACATGAAGATTTGCATAAGCAAATGTCATCTGCGTATTGGATAAGTTGTGTATTGTTGCTACAAAATTCGATGTCATACGTATAAATTAGGTAGAGTAATGGGCTAAGCACACTGCCTTGGGGAAGACCCTGATTGCTAATCCTAGGCTTCCACAGTTTGTGTGCTGTTTTCAAAAAGATCACCCTGTCTTCATAAAGTTTGATAATTTTTCTGGCAAAGCCTTGAGGTATGCTTAAATGTATCATTTTATTGTATAGAATTTTAAGGTTAACGTTATTAACTGCGCCTTTAATGTCGACAAACATTGCTACCAGAGATTTCTTGTTCGTGAAAGATTTATAAATTTCTAGAATAAGACAGGTATGTAATCTATTGTTGAACAATTGCGACGAAAGGCTCTCTGTGATCTTGATATTTTTTGGTTTGTCTATAGCCATTTTTCTAGTCTATTTTTCACCATGCGTTTGAAAGTTTTCTTTATACAAGACGCAAGTGTAATACCTTTGTATGAATCAGTAATCAAATGATCTTGATGGTTTAAGAAACACAATTAAAATGTAAATGTTCCAATCGTTTGGATAGTTTTCGGTTTGCCATATCTCATTTAAGATTTTCAGAAAAACCCTTCTAGATTTGTTTGATAGGTGTGACAAAATTTCGTACTGAATTCCATCTGATCCTGGCGAAGACTCTGTTTGCTTACCATCTAATACAAACTTGAGTTCTTCAATGGTGAAATCTTGTAATAACACATGGTTCTCTAAAGTCCCATCATCATCGTAATTTTTTTCTTTTACACTTACTGGTATCATATTATCAAGAAAGTCTCCAGCACATACATCATCTGATAACGCAGGCGATTTTATTGTTTGTGTGCTATTTAATTTTTTTGCCATGCCCCAGAATTCTTTTATTGGATTATTTTTGTTAATTTAGTTACAGAAGTTCTTCCAAAATTGTCTTTTGATTGTAAGTATTGTGCGTCTTTTAAGTGCGGCAAATTTTTATACTTTAAAAAGTTATCAAATGGTGGATCTCTTTTGTATTCCCGGAAAGCCTGTTTCTCATTATCAATTACTAATTTGCATTCGTCATTCCACCAAGCTTTTCTAAAAGCGGAATTGAATGTTGTCCTCCTCTGTGGAAAAATGTGGAACGCTTTACGATTTTGCATGTCATCCTTGCGCAGGGGTCATGTTAATCTTCTCTGTATCGTTTCAATTTTAGTATATGTACCGCCGAAGCGAGTACGAGTTAAATTAACAAAGTACGTTAATGTCCAATAAATCCTCAAATATCTAGTCTACCAAATGTTTGCTATCTCAACAAATGAATTAATTAACAAATTTGGTTAATATCAAATGAATTCCCAAATATATAGTATACAAAATGTTTACTATCTCACTTACTGACTAAATTAACAAACTACGTTAATGTCAAATAAATTCTCAATTCTCTAATCTGCAAAATACAAATTCTCTCAACACATGACTAAAATAACAAATTACGCTAATGTCAAATAATTCCTCAATTATCTAATCTGCAAAACACTTATTATCTCCACAGATAACTAAATTTAAAAAATACTACCCCAAACTTAAGAACATGGCTAAAATAAGTTACTCGTTTGCTTAGAGAACGAAAATGCTCTTTGTCTAGAGTATTATGATTATTTTAGGTAATTATTATGTCTCAGTACAGCAACCATGTTGAGGTGGTTTAATAGTAAAACTTGGATTTAAAAATGATTAAATACCAGTGCTCCACCGTATTCATTCCACAGTATTATTCATCTAGACCTCTTAAGGGGCATTTAAAAAGAATTTTCATTAGCATAGGAGTCGCCATCTATTAACGCCCAATCCGCTCGGGGGTGCTGTCCTTTAAGACACTAACTAGATAACATCTTCACTTCATTAAGTAATTAAAATGGTTATCGAAGAAAGTACGCTCTTATAATAACTTGGTAAGTGTGTAAATTGCTTGAAGAGGTTCGTTGGCCAAAAAAATCGGACCAGTTTTTTTTTAAGTATTTAAAGTATCTCTCCGGAAAATTGCCTTACTTTTTCACGCAAAAGAGTTATTTTGATACAGTACGGTACATTGCTTCTACTACATTGATTATACTGTTAACCAAATTTGATGCGTTTTGTTAAGAAAAAAAATATATTTTCCTTAAAAACATTTTTATGAAAAGTCGCTACAATAACGCACTTGCTGCATAATTTAAAAAATAAACCAATTGGAATAGCTTCCGCAGTTTGCGCTTATATGATCACCGCTCTAAAATGCTACCAAATTTATTTTAAAAAAACTGTTAGCTGCTTTAAGGATGACTCTGTGTCGAAACAAATGCCGTAGGTATATGGGTGTGTGCTTTTGTTTCTTTAACAGCGGTATATTTCCGCTCCTATGGCCAATCATCGATTCCAGGGAGCAGGTTTACCTCACTACCCTGCAAATTTTCCTAAACCTCTGTCTTTCTGTAAGGAGGGTAGGGATCTTTAACGTGCCCAACATCGCATGGAGAAGGGACCAACGGCCACCTCCAAGGCCTAAACATTCAACTTGCTCAAACACAATGCCACAACCTCGGTTAATGTTAATGTTACGGTATATACTGAAAAATTGAAAGGAGAACCCTGGGAGAGAACTCCGTACCCTTCAGTTCAGGGGCACATGTTCTTACCAATGAACCATCGAGGCTCTCGTATAGGTTTGTGTTATTCCGTTGTTCGTCCTAAAAGTAGTATACAGTTGGTCCTTTTCTCGATACCGAATTAGCATATTTGTAACATGTCAACACCTTTTCTTTCCGTACTATAAAGCTTCTGAACCAGTTTCTATAGTGACGTCAGAGTCTGAGTCCCTGTGGTGACGTCAGACTCGGTGGTAGATTGTTCTACCGCATTATAACTCGATGAGAATACGCCTGTCGACTAGGTCGCTCGATCAGTCAAGACATTGCGAGATAAAAGATCTTTATAACGGATTTCCACATGTGACAAGCTCTCTTTTTCTTGTGAAAAGCCATCGTAACAAGATGCAAATGTGTAGTTAAATACTCCGAAGAAAATAGCATGCCAACGTAGGTAAGAATAGTGATATAATGCTCGCTTATTTTTCAATTGCTTATAAACTGTTGTGATGATATAGATTGCCTATTATTCTGATGCACTAAATTTACATTCAATTTCTTTGTTTACTGTAAATGCTATTACATTGTTCTATGATGGCTTGTCGTAGCGTTCCAAAATTAATATTAAATGATTGTTTGCTACTATTTTGCATTAGCTGTGCTTCTCTCAAAGCCGATTAAATTTTATTAACTGTTTATATGCAGATAACTCTTGTACTTACACGGAATGAGCTACCACTTGCCCTATTTAATTGATAAGGAACTTAGCTAGCCCTAATTCACCTGAAATTTTAGATCACACCGTTATAAGGGGACCTGTTTTACGGGAATCCGTCATTAGGACCCGTCATCAGCAGACCTACCTGCAGGAAAACTCTTATCCTGGGTTCCACCTTCAACTATGCACCTCCCCATGGAGAAGAACACCTGGGCCTCACTCTGAAGGAACTAACGTGGTGAACATCACAGTTGTCGCGAAATAAAAAGACCATATTTTCTTTAAAATCTAAATATTCTGCTCCGAAGTCCATCTAGTCAATATTCAAAGTTAATTTAATATTAAGTCATTTTTCTTTCATTTATTTAGATTTGTTTAATTGGAGCAACTACATTATATCAATGGTGAATAAATCTATTTTATCGTATTTTGAATTTTATTTGCATATCTTACACCCTACCAACCGTAAGTGCTAAAACCCATGCCCTGTATTTATTTTGGTTAAAGTTTATGCCCTGGTTGAGCAGCCAAATTAAGTTTTCATATAAAGATTATTCATTATTAATTAGGTATTTATTTAAGTGGGGCAATAATTAAGTTATACTGTCTTCACAACGTGGGGGCTTTTAAATCAAGTAATAAATTTACTTCTTAGTTTTGATTAGAAATTTTCTATTAATTGAGCAGTGCACTTAAAATATGGAAATATATTAACTTCATTATTTAATTTTAGTAAATGTTTTACAAGAAGCAATTCTACAAAAGAATTGGTGCTAAGTAATGCGTTGCCTGCGGTAAAAGGAAAATATGAGTAGCAGGTGCTGCATTAGAGTATGTCCTCAGATGCACCTCTGATCTATAAATCTTCAACGTCATAAAATATGTATTAGTCTTTTGGGAAGACGTACTTCACACTGTTAAAAATTATGTTTATATTTTCGAATTTCACCTGTAGAATTGCTTGATTTATTACCCACAGGAAAAATTCATGAGTACACTGGATACTTGACGCATACTGTAAAATATTACGGAAATTTTCTTGCATAAAGCCCTTCGTATGGAAATGATAGATTTCAACAGAGCAAAAGGATTGCTCTTTAGAAGACGTACTTATTCAAATGCGATAGCAAGGAAAGCTTCAACTACGTCTTGTGCTGAGACAACGTGGATATGATTAAATATGTTGAATCCGCCCACCCCTGCAGATGCCTGACTATAGTAAGAGCATTGTGACCACTAAAAAAGTCTGCAGGCAGCAAGTACGTTAGGGTAACAAATTCTAATTAAAATAAATTTCTAGTTTGTATTTATGTTTATTTGGTTGAATATTGCAAAAAAAGTTACTGCAGATAATATTCCTAAGAGATTGGTTTTTCTCTACAAATGAAGGCAATGGCTGAACTTTGAAATTAAATTGGTAAATCTTAAAGAAATTTTACCAATTTGGTACGCCACGATTCAAGTTAATGCCATTATGAAGGTTTGGTACCAATTTTTGGAGCCGTGTTGTCAAGATTACGTCTTGAGCAAGAAAAAGTATAAGATTTATTTGTCAGAGGATGTGTTGTGAAATTAGTAATAATGACTATTATTATTCCTACTATTACTTGTACTATTATAAAAAATCAATAAGGACAACAAACTAGTTGGTTTCGGAAATGCAAATGGGTCTGAGAAACATTTTCTTGCTTCTTGGAAAACCTGATTTGATTGAGTGGACTAAATATGACACAAACCTTTTTTTAATTTTGTAAATAGCTTAGATTAATTCGTTACCCAGCCCGATAGAGTCAGCTGTTCTGTAAAAAATTTTCATTTTCCTCCGGAAGGTTTTACAAATTTTTTAAACCAATTCAATCTTATTCATATCTTACTAAAAATAAAGTAAACCTAATTTGTCGATTCTTGATTCACTATGTGAAAACTGGAATCTGTGATGAGCACTAATAAGTACACTTGGAGAACACCCAAATCACCACAACACATATTTCAGAGACCTTACGATCGTTTCGTTGACAATGTCAACATCTTCAGAGGAAGAAAATTCTAACATAAAAAAACTAGATCCCGTGTATTTATATCACGTCAAGGTAAACGAACTAGTCCGAAGTAAAGTTGTCGTCCAAGAACGATCGTTTGTTTATTGCGCAGTGAACTACAAGGTTGGAGACCTGATTTAATCTCCTGGTCGACAAATTTATGACCCTTATCTAATATATGTTTAAAAAGACCCGAGTTATTTAAAGAATTAGCACGTTTCCTTTCGATCTAGAAATTTACTATGTGGATATTGGATTATGCCGAGAAAGATATCGGGTGAGATAAACAACATCAACTTAACACATCTTTTTTAAATAGAAAACTAAAAACCCAGGTGTCTGTCTCACCATGTTAACTCCAACAAAGGATAAATAATTCAACTAAGATACTACATAAAAACTATATTTATATTGATTTTAATTCTACCAGAAAGTATTTATATTGACTACATAGATACAACAAACCGAACAGGTCTTTAGGTCGAGATAAGCATAGAAAGTGGTATAAGTATAAGCCGGCCGAGTTATTGACAATAATTTATTATTCTACCAGACAAATTAGGAGTTTTTAAGCGGTCAAATGCAAAGAGAAAATAAAGGGCTTGATATTACATATAACATTTTTGACAAGTTTCAAATTTTCTTTATCAATGTGGTGATTACTATCCCATATATGTTGTGCCACACATGATTTGTCTACCGTACCATATCGTAACTGTGCGATATGTTCACGAAATCTGGTGGCCATGTTTCTCCTAGTTTGGCCCACGTATTTAAGATCACAATCTTTGCAACTAATCTCATAAATTCCCGACATTTCAGTGACTTTGTCTTTGTCTTTCGTATTACCCAACAAATGTTTTAAATTACTTTTCGTCGAAAACGTCAAATGTAAATCGGCTTTCTTAACAATACTTTCCAAACCCTTTGTAATTCGTGGTTCATAAGGTAAACACATAATTTTTTTTCTATTTTATCATTCTTACAGGTCGTACATTCTTAGTAAATAGATTGATCCAATTTCCGTTAAGTAAAAATAGATTTGATACAGAATTAAAATACATAAAAAATGTGGCGAGATATAACGGTTACTCGGATGGTTTAATAGACAAATTAGTTAACAAACACAGAACAAAGAAGGTGATATCTGAATGTACGACATTTAAGAATGATAAAATAGAGAAAAAATTTGTGTGTTTACCTTATGAACCACGAATCACAAAGGGTTTAGATAGTATTTTTAAGAAAGCCGATTTACATTTGACGTTTTCGATGAAAAGTAATTTAAAAAATTTGTTGGGTAATACGAAAGACAAAGACAAAGTCACTGAAATGTCGGGCATTTATGTGATTAGTTGCAAAGATTGTGGTCTTAAATACGTGACCAAACTAGGAGAAACATGGCCACCAGATTTCGTGAACATATCGCACAGTTACGATATGGTACGGTGGACAAATCATGTATGGCACAACATATATGGAACAATAATCACTACATTGACAAAGACAATTTGAAACTTGTCAAAAATGTTAGGCATCAAACTATGCTTGATTCATTAGAAAGTATTTTGATATTAACGTCTATTAAGAATAAAACTTCATTAAAGCGTGCGGCACCTGTAATATCAAGCCCTTTATTTTCTCTTTGCATTTGACCGCTTAAACACTTCTAATTTGTCTAGTAGAATAATAAATTATTGTCAATAACTCGGCCGGTTTATACTTATACTAATCTCTATGTTTGTCTCGACTTAAAGACCTGTTCGATTTGTTGTATCTATGTAGTCAAAATAAATACTTTCACGTAGAATTAAAATCAATATAAATATAGTTTTTATGTAGTATTTTAGTTGAATTATTTATCCCTTGTTGGATTTAACATGGTGAGACAGACAGCTGGGTTTTTAGTTTTCTATTTAAAAAAGATGTGTTAAGTTGATGTTGTTTATCTCACCAGATGTCTTTGTCGGCATGATCCAATATCCACATAGTAAATTTCTAGATCGAAAGGAAACGTGCTGATTCTTTAAATAACTCGGGTCTTCTTAAACCTACATTAGATAAGGGTCATAAATTTGTCGACCAGGAGATTAAAGCAGGTCTCCGACGTCGTACTTCACTGCGCAATAAACAAACGGTCGTTCTTGGACAACAACTTTACTTCGGACTAGTTAGTTTACCTTGACGCGATATAAATACACGGGATCTAGTTTTTTATGTTAGAATTTTGTTCCTCTGAAGATGTTGACATTGTCAACGAAACGATCTTAAGGTCTCTGAAATATGTGTTGTGGTGATTTGGGTGTTCTCCAAGTGTACTTATTCGATTCTTGATTATTTTAACGAAACTTTGGATTTGAGTTTTAAAGACAATTTTGGTGAATTTGCCTAAATAAAATTTTTCGATAAAAATTGCCTCCTATATTTTTTAATTTTTTTCAATTTGTTTTGGCGTCACAATTCCGCCAGATATTTAAAAGTTTAGGTTTATTTTATACTTACTTCTTTTAAAATTTTTACTTTAGCGAATACCGGATAACATTTTTTTGAGTATCTATACAATAGGTACACTAAATATAAAAACGGTATATCTGCGATATCTAGTTAACGAGATCTAAGTAACAAAAACAAGAGATGCCACTATCTCAATACTTAGTTGAGTTTTATAACTGATCATCAAACAGACTGCTCTCTAGGTAGTAGGTGTTAATTCCTGAGAAAGAAATGCGTGCTAGAAAAAACTATTTAGGAGGGGATTCATTAAATCAATACTCTTCATTAAAAAAAAAGATTTTTGGATAACTTCTCTTTGAATTGTTATTTTACGACTAACAGACACAAAAATATTATGACAATGTATTAACTGATATTAAACATGCGGCCCTAAATTACGCATGTGTCTGGTTTGTGAAGACCAGTAAAATATTTTTAAAGCTGAATATAAAAGAATAGGTATTTTTTAGTTTGTAATTAAAAATTATACCTAAACGTAGCTCTATGGCTACGACCTATGTTTCGTTGATATTTTCTTTTTAATTCACTATTTACAAAAATACACAGACAAGAAAATTACAAGCAATTTGGATCGGAAAATTGTTAACAGAAAAGTGACCCCAGTTATTAAGACACAATTATTTTTATTACTAACATAAAAATACAGTTATGGGGTCTGGTCTGTTTGAAATCAAACTACTCGAAATTTCATCATCAACAAATCTATTGTTATGATGGGTGTGTCTTTGTGGTAAAATCTCTACTTACGTTTGATTTTTTAACCAAAGGTCGAACCAAGCTATTTTAAGTTTTAACCAATTCCCAGAGCCTTGATAACGAAACTAATCTTTTTGTAGTGCCTTGCGCGACAAGGATATACTGTAAACTGCTTACCCTTCTGATTGGGAACAGGAGGAAGGACTGTAGTGCCAGCAGTGGTTGATGCATTTGACACACGAACCGTTTAATATCTATTAGCACGGTTACTGATGACCGAGTTATCGCGCTACCTTCGTTTAGATTCTCTTTGGCCTTTTTACGCTGGCCCGATAACGCGAGATACCAGCCTCGGGAACAATAGTCTATTATTAAGACATAGTGATATTGTAAGACAATAGACAGTAAAGCCACAAAGATAGTTTTCTCATGGATATACAACGCAGCTGATCCAACTAAGCCATCAATGAACAATGGAATAGGTGATACAAGAGATAGACACCTGCATCAAAGAACAATCGACGCCTCATCCATAATTATATAACATAGCATAGCATGAAGACTCATTGTTCACTTCTCGTTATAGTTTAGTCTGAGTAATTCCGTGGTACGTAATTTTATATCACATTTATGTTGATATAAGTATTTTATTATTTGTATTTTATTTGTTTATTATTTGTGTTTTGTATGTTCACTTGGTATACTTTGTAATAGTAAAATAAAAATGTTTTAAAAAGTCAATCGTATTAACCTGAAAGTTAACTGGCACAGTCGGTAGGATCGCTTAAAGAACCAAGTGAATATTGATTCTTAGAGTATCGACTCCTGATTGATAACTGAGTAAAGAACCAAATGGAGCCAAGCAGTGCCAAATAGAGCTAATCAGAGCCAAATAGAACCAAACAGTGCCAAATAGAGTCAAGAGGTCAAATGCAGTTAACAACTACAACAATTTTGGAAGATGCTTGTTATTTTCCTTTTATTTCACATTTTACCATATTTTAAGTTATGTTCCTGTACTTTGTTGTGTTAAATGGTATATGCCTGATTACGCTTTTTAGTGAATTTTTATTTGAAAAAATTCACTAATAGAGAGGTATCGATGGTGAGACTTTGCAAAAATTTTTGCAAATGAGCGCGAACTAGGACCCCTAGAACCCATATCCGGGGTCAGTTTCAATCTCTATATGTTTATATATATATATATATATATATATATATATATATATATATATATATATATATATATATATATATATATATATATATATATATATATATATATATATATATATATATATATATATATATATATATATATATATATATATATATATATATATATATATATATATATATATATGTGTGTGTGTAGGTATCCGTCTGGTAACTCAAAAAATAATTAACCGATTTCGATGAAACTTGGCAAGTGGCATTCTTTTATTAATGGCTTAGATGAGTTTGTTAGCCAGAAAAATCGGACGGGGTTTTCAGGAAAAATTTTGAGTTTTCTTTCGAAAAAATTTTTTTTCTTCGAAAGTAACAAAGCTGTTTTAATGAAATTTACTATACATGTTGCCTTGGGAGAGATCTTACTACGTACTGAAATTCAACTTTATAAGTTTAAAAAAAAATGAGTTAATCAAATGTTAAATTTTCGTTCGAATTTTTTTTTCTCCGAAAATTACAAAGCTATTTTAATGGAATTTGGTAGATATCTTGCGTTAGGAGAGGCCTTACTACACACCAAAATTAAACTCTCTAAGTTTATATAAAATTGAGTTATTCAAATTTGAAGCATTTAATATTTAACATGAAGTTTTTACCACAGAAATCGTAGAAACGAGACGATTTTCACGTCTCTAATATCAGGATCACATGAGAGCATAGGCAGTGGCAACTAATGTTGTACATGCTGGTTTGTTGTTCTGCAGATGATGTTTTCAATTTTTTTTCAATATATGGTGAATGTAACAGAATAGTTGAGACAACAGTTCGAACATTTAACAACAGATTCCTTTATTTGGCTCTAATGAATAGAACAAAATTCAGCAGAATTAAAAGTAAGTCGTAAAGTCATGGAATAATACTGACACGACGCGTTGTTAAACGTTTCAAAATTGAAGACAATGAAATGAATGAAATTATAGTTCTTGCATATTTTGAAGCATGTCTACAAAGTTCGTTAAGAAGTAGGTCTCAAGATTTGGGTTTATCTATCTGGGCAATACACAGAATATTAAGAAAGCACAATATGCATAATTAGTGAATTTTTATTAGAAATAATTTATTCAAATGAGTGCGAACTAGGGCCGCTAGAAGCCATATCCGAGGTCAGTTTCAATTCTTATATGTTTATATATATATATATATATATATATATATATATATATATATATATATATATATATATATATATATATATATATATATATATATCTTTCGAAAAAAAAAATTTTTCTCCGAAAATTAGAAAGTTATTTTAATGAAACTTTGTGGATATCTTACCTTACTACGTATTAAAACTAAACTCTCTAAGTTTATAGAAAATTGAGTTAATTACATTTGAAGCATTTAATAAAAATTCACTACCATAACGCACTTGCTGCGTCCCGAGTTTTTAATGGGTTATATATGATACGGTTACTTCATAGGTACTCAAAAACACAAGCGTTGCGGCATTGCATTTGAAATGTTAAAGTAACGTATTGGCCATAAGTATGCCATACTATCTAAAGCAACTAATGAAATTATAGGATGTTACACTTTAAACTGGCCCCGGGTTATGGGTCGCAGGAGCTATGATTTGAACTTATTTTGCAAATTATTTTTTCGCAGTTCAAATCTGACGATTTTCAAAATAGCGTTTATTTTATACGGAAATTCGCTAAAAAATATTACCAGATTATATTTAAATCTATCACCTTATAGAGACACTCAAGATGTTCAGTCTGTCACCACTAAAGCTTTATATGACATCTTAAAACATTTTGTCAATTATATATGAGGATGTAAACCATAGCTAATGCCATCCAATAGATGTAATTACGTTGTTATTTTTAAGGTAGAGTTTAAAGTTGTAAACGCAGAAAATTAAAATACCTTGCGTGGCTATCATCTAAACAAATATTAAGTTTTTGTAGTGCAAAAAGTCAAGAAATACCAGAAAAATTTATTTTCACAGTCTGAAAATCCCGATCTTCACACTAGCGAATTTGTCTATTGAAATTTCGCTAAAATTGATCCATCAAAAAATAGTTTCCTACATACGATAAATGGCTAAATTAAACATTATAGTTTTAACTTTATGCTGGTAGTTTTTATGCAAATTAAAGCATACCCGTTATTTTATCTCGTCACATAAAGACTCTGCCTTGGCATATGAAAATGCTTAAAGTAGTTTCCTGTGAATTTATGTGTCCAAGTAGATCAGACCAATTTTTTTAAACTTATTTCGTTTCGTAACTCTTTTGCTATCTAATTTACAACGGCGATTTTCATAAAAATAAAATGAGGTTTCCCTTTCGCAAATACATCTCAAAGAGTACATACTTATATAATTCTACAAAGGAATTGGAAACGGCGCGGTCATCAATATTAAACATCAAAGGACGTCTAAACATAATATCCAGTTCCATAGATTTCCTTTTGAAGTCTTGCGAATCATTACGATTTCAAATAAGTCCCGGTTACAGCGAGGCATCATCCCTCAACCAATAATTTTTATCTTTCAGCAGAAAATATCTTTTAAACAGAATATAGCATTGTCTCCCTTTAGCTGAGTAAAGGGTTTAGAAGCACTGGTAAATCTTCGTTATATTAATGTTGTTGATTTGTTATTTGCTAAACATAATAGTAGCTGCACAAACTTAGCTGAACAAGTTGATTCCCCTTTACAATAAATTGATTTGGATTTAAATACTTAATATGTAATAAAAAAAATTCTGTGGTCCGTGGTCCGTGGTCAGAAGGGGAAGAAAAATCCCCAGGACAACGAGGGTTTCTGCCCCCTCACCGAAAAACACGGGGGGTTCTTCTCCCTTTGTGGATGCATGAAACTACCTTTAAAGGGGAGCAACCCCCAAGAAAGTACCTAGACCTGGGCGAATATGGGTGTTGTACGGGCAGACAGGGTTTAAGGGAAGCATTGCTGCAAAATGTGAAAAACGTATCTTTTGAAAATCCGACTAAATGTTTTTTTTTAGCATTTTTCGCTCAGATTTTCTCCCCGCCCAGCAACCTGATTCATTCTTGGTCGCTTTACTTTCTTGGTGGTTGTTTGCAACGAAATTGCCTTGTAGCTTGTGCTATCCAAAGGGGGTTCCCAGCATGTTTCTAAAAAAAATTCTAAAAACCCTCCTTGCAGTAAACCTTAAATGTACCGAAATTACATTCCACATTGTCGCCTATAATGTCTTTTACAGATAATATCGAATACAGTACTAAAGTAAATAAATTGACTTAATGTTTTACTCCTTTTTTGTTTTCATAATACATATATAAGCACAAGATAAGTAATGTTACGACCTAGATGTCGTAACTTGTTTTATTGTTAATCTCTCATCATTTTTTTGTTTTGCTTCTATTTTGATGTGTTCTCACGCGAGTGAGTATTTAAGATGACACAGACCTTGTCTGTGTTTATCTATAATGATCATCGAGCGGGTGATACCTTCATTATCCCTGCTCGTTTAATTCTATTAAGTCTATGATTAAAATACAGCGGAACTGGGGGTCATCTCCTGTCTTTCTATGTCTGATGAACGGCTAGTTACATAGCGCAGAAACGATCCGGTGTGTATAAGTTGGCATGACTGAGCGCATGTGCATTGAGTCACGATGGGAGCCTCCTCCGTCGAGTTTGCTTCTTCTGGTTTCATCTGTCGTAGGGAGGAGAGTGCTGTTGTAGCCATGTCCATGTGTGTAGATTAATGCCACCACGTTGAGCTGATAAAAACGTCGTTCTTCAGGGCAAGCTGGTGCTTACAACCAGACTAGTGTGATTATGTTTTAGGGTCACTGACATTCCAGTGCACTACGAGAATTGTGAGCGTGGATGGGTCGCTGGTAGTTGCAGGTTAATTGGATCTGGTTTCACTGCAGGCCTTAGTTGCGATGGTGTAGCTGTCCAGTCGCCATAGATGAGTATTAAACAACAACCACTTCATTGTGACATTTCAGTATAATTGTGTGTTTTAAGTAATGTGCCATTGCCACGTGCAGATATTCTTTTTGTGCCTGCGCTCTTTTCAATATCATTTAAACAAGTGTGACAGCTAGCGCCTGTTAACGTCATTGCCTGCCGATACCGTTGGTGAACCTAGTGGTCGCCACCATACCCTAAATTACTGAGGAAGACACTGAGTGTCATTGTGGCCAGTCATTTAGCTTCATTAACTCTTATTATTATTTATGATCATTGACCTATAGGGTCGTTCAAGGCATTATTTGTTATTAACAGTCCTGATTACTGACCTTCAGGGTCGCTTACTTAATGCTTGTTAATATTATCGATGATTACTGACCTATAGGGCCAGTTATTTGTTATTATTCTTTATGACCACTGACCTATAGGGTCGTTTATTGATGCGGTTATTCATCATAAACTCCACGAGGGGGCGTCACCCCTAAGTGTTTAATTAAGTTAGTTTTATCCCACCAGTGAAGTGCATTCTTGTTTACCTTGTGAGAGGTGTTTCACGCTTCTTGAAGTTTTATTCTGAAGGGATAACTGACTTGTTACACAAGTATCACTAACTATAGAACATAATTTAGGGTTCAGGCTCATCAGGCAGATCATTTCAACCTGTTTAGGTTATCTTACCTTTGTGAAAGGTGTGTGTAAATGTGTAGTTACCCATATAATAGGTGGATCGTATTGTATTTATGTCGGTCCCTATTCCCATACAGCCTACTGTTATCGTAGCATAATTCTATGCCACCGATGTATTTATAGTGTGAATATATGGGTTATCATTGTTTCTGGTGGTATTATTTGCTGAACATACCATTGCTTGTGTTTGTGTCGTTCGAGCTCAAGTTTCGCGGAGTATAGAAGTATTATTGATCTTGATTCTAAGTCACCAAGTCATCATAGTTCCCCGCGTAGGTACTAATGACACCTTGAACCTGACAGCGGGTTGCGGAAAGTGGCTGGCGCCTAGTTAGTTAAGTCTCTCAGACTTTGATAAACTCAGAGTGTTTATATAACACCCTAACTCCTCTGGTTGTTGTGGCACTTTAGGTCTGTTGTTGGAAATTATAAGCAGGTAGTCCAGTTAGCAGTAAGCTTTATTATTTTAAGATGGATGTCGAGAAATTGTGTAGGGACGAATTTGTATATGAACTTTCAATTAGAGCGTATGCCGATTTGCAGGCTGATACTGTTAGATCTATGAGGAAGGAACTTAGGCCTCTTATTAATAGTGAACCCTTCGGAACTTTAGAAGTTGCCAAGGGTGATTTGGTGGTTGACGTCGACACCGAGTTGGAAGTTTGTTTGACTAAGGTTGAGTCCTTGGAGAATTATCTGGTGAATTATCTAGGCTTGGATAGGTCTGCTGGGGAATTTGTGAACATTGAGCAGAGGCATTTGTATGTGAGGCTTAGTCGGATTAGCTTGGAAGATTCTAATGAGAATAAGGTTCGCGTGAGGGCGAAGGCTAATATTTTATCGAGATTAGGTCGGATTGAGGAGAGAGTTGATGAAGCTGACGCAGAGGCAGAGTCAGAGTTGGGTAGAACATATGCTTAAGTTGTACAGGCTCAGAATGCTGATACATTACCACCCGTGCAGGCTTGCACGAATATAGTCAATGTTTATAAACATCAGTACGAACCTAGGAAATAGGGTATCACGTTTAATGGAACTCATGAGTTAAGTGTATCGGCTTTTTTTGGAGCAGATCGAGGTTAAACGTCGCTCTAGTAACTTGACTAATTCTGATCTCTTGGGTTGTTTTTCGGACTTGTTTTCTGGCAATGCTGCAGTCTGGTATGAAGCGATTCGTGATAATGTTCCTTCGTGGTCTGATTTTCAGAGGCTATTGCGGGAAGAATTCCAGCCATACTTTTATAAGCGTGGGCTGTTGCAAGAAATTTGGAAGAGACATCAAGGTGACGAGGAGCGAGTGATGATTTATTTCGCTTTTATCGCAAGTATGTTCAGGCGGCTACCTGATCCTCCCTCAGAGGCAGATATGTTAGATGTTCTGCAAAACAATATCCATCCGTACTTTATTCATAACATATGTTTGGCTTCGTATACCTAGTACAGTGAAGGAGTTGCAGGAGCTGTGCAAGAAGTTGGAGAGGAACAGAGAAACAGCACAACATAGCCATCCTCCACCTCGTCCAAACCGGGGGCTGTTGGAGCCTGATTTGGCTTATCGACCTGCCCCGTCGGGGAGACGTACACCACCTCGTAAGGTCATGTCTTGTATGAGAGCTTCTTTCAAGTGTTGGAATTGCCACCAGGAGGGACATAGCTTTCCCCAGTGTCCACAGCCTCGGAAGGGTAACTTCTGCTTCCATTGTGGGAAGCCGGGTGTCGTGGGGGCAAATTGTCCGAAATATTCGGGAAACGGCAATGGCGGCGTGACTACCGGCAGTCGCCCGTGAAGCCAAGCCCGGTAGATTTGTCAGGGCCTGTTGGATTTGATTCCTTTGAATCGGAACACCATAAGGGCACTGTTGACTATCTTTTCACTAGGGTCTATAACAATCCGCGTCCTCATGTCACGGTGGACATATATGGTGTGCCGTCGGTTGCTTTGTTGGACTCAGGGTCTTCTAATTCTATTGTTGGAGGTCAAGGTTGGAAAACCTTGCAAGGTTTCAAGGTCGTCTCCTTAGAGGAGAGAGAGTATGTTGAGGTAACAGTGGCTAATAGCTCAACTTGTTGTTCGATAGTGAGTGTCAGTCTTCCGGTCCGTTTGGAGAATAGGGTTAAGGTCGTTAAGTGTTTGGTCATACTTGAAATTGATGTCGGTTTAATATTGGTCATAGATTACTGGAAGACAATGGATATTCTGCCAGTTTTTGCTGCGAGCGCTTGGGAATTTTCCCCAATTAATCGTAGTTGTGCCATTTTAAAAAGGGATGTGCTTTCAGAAGCACAAAGATCCGCGTTGGACCGTTTGGTAACGAGTAGTTTTGAGGCGATGGGGACTCAGCTAGGATGTGCGAAGGGCATCGAACACCGCATTGAAACGGGGGATCATCCACCTATCAAGCAACGTTATTATTCAATCTCTCCGTATATGCAGAACATCATGCATAGAGAACTTGACAAGATGCTGGAATTAGGTGTGGTTAAGCCTTCGAGGTCGAGTTGGTCATCTCCAGTTGTCTAAGTTAAAAAAAAACAAGCGGGAAGTATCAGTTTTGCGTGGACTTTAGGAAACTCAACCAGGTTACGAGGCGTGATGCTTACACACTGCATTTATCAAATAAAAAATAATATTTTGTTGTCTTCAGTGGACTGACAAACCGTCAGTGGTTACTTGATTTAGATTTCTATATTTAACGTTACTTAAGTTGCGAATGACTGAAGGAAATATTTGTATATATTAACATAGAAACTGAGAAAAAAAACAAAAAAAAAACAATGTGTGGGGTGTTCTATTAAAAAAACATATTTAGTTTGTATCATAAAAACACAATGCTCAATTGTTTTCCTGGAACGTTAATTAAACTCAAGCCTAAGCTCCCTCTAACTTTTAATTGTATTATTTTTTCTAACCCAAAAATAAAAAAATGAGAGGTGTCAAATGTGATTCTGTTCATCCCATACAAGGTGATTTGTTTAAGAAAGGTATCGAAATATGATTTTTTTGCTTACTTCTGGTAATATTGAAAGTTTTAGAAAATTGCAAATACCTTCGCTGAATTCAGGAAGCCCCAATTTTAAGTTCTGTTATTTTACTGTTTGTACAAAATGTCTAACAAATAAAATGTTTAAGCAACAAAATTTACTGATATTTTTTAAAATTTTTTCAGTGTTAAATTGTACAAGATTATTAACAAGGATTTTGCCATATATTTTTGAGGATCCAGAATGGAAAGGATTCTTTTGGTCATCGCTGCCAGGTCAGGGTGAAGATGATGACGAGTCTGTGCCTCTTGCACAGTCTCTTTTGAATGCTATTTGTGTATGTCATTTATTTATTATTATTTATATTGTTATTTTGAAATAAATTATGCAAAAATTTTGAAATTTTTTTTGCAAATAAGCGCGAACTAGGACCTCTAGAACCCATATCCGGGGTCAGTTTCAATGTATATATATATATATATATATATATATATATATATATATATATATATATATATATATATATATATATATATATGTGTATATATGTATGTATGTGTCACACCGATAACTCAAAAAATAATGGACCAATTTTGATGAAATTTGGCACGTGCCTTCCTTTTGTACATGGCTTGGAAAAGTTCGTTGGACAGGAAAATCGGACGAGGTTTCCCAGGAAAATTTTGAGTTTGCATTCGACAAAAAATTTTATCTCAAAAAATAAAAAATCTTTGATAACCAAATTTGGTGGTAGGTTTACGATATAAAAAGTAAACTATACACCAAAATTTAGATTTCTATATTACAAGAAAAGAAATACTTTCATGCGCAGGTTCTTCCTTGAGGGCCTCTATCTGGTAAAAATTTGAAAATCTTTCCACTCACCGAAGAAAATGCTGATGTAATGTCTGAACTATTTAAAATGAGTGACAAAACTCCACGAGATTTTTTTGTACTTATTAGTGAATTTACTTAGACAAAATTCACTAATGAGGCGATCCCGACTTTTGAATTTTGAAAAAATTTCTTCAAATGGGCACGACCGAGGAACCTATATCCGAGGCCAGTTTCAATTTTTATATGTTTATATATATATATATATATATATATATATATATATATATATATATATATATATATATATATATATATATATATATATATATATATATATATATATATATATATGTATATATATATATATATATATATATATATATATATATATATATATATATATATATATATATATATATATATATATATATATATATGTATGTATCACACCGATAACTCAAAAAATAATAGACCGATTTTAATAAAATTTAGCATGTACCTTCCTTTTATAAGTGGCGTGGATAAGTTCGTTATCCAGGAAAATCGAACAAGCTTTTCCGGGAAAATTTTGGGTTTCCTTTCGGAAAAAAATTTTCTCTCAAAAAATAGAACAGCTATGGTAACCAAATTTGGTATGTAAGTTAACAATAATAAAGCAAAACTATATACCAACATTTATAATTCTATGTTAAAAGAAAAAAAAAGTTATAAAAAAATATTTGGTGCCAGATCATTTCTATGAAAATTCACTATCTTTAAGCACTTGCTGCGTCCAGACTTTTTAAGTGAATTTTCATAGAAAAAATAAAGAAAAATAACATAATGAGCTTCCCGGATAACTAAAACTTTTTTGGTTGTTGTGTTTGCAAAAACTACCTCGATTGGGTTGAGTACAAAAAGATCGAAGAAATGAATAAGGAAAAATACCTGCTATATTTATAATTTGGCAGGCACATTTCCTTTGAAAGTAATTAATTTTTTTCTGGAAAACTTTTGTAAGTTTAATAAAAATTGTAACACAATTTGTTTAAAGTAAATGGCAGTACTTATATATACCAAATTATAATTTTCGAGCTCCATAGAAACACACAAATTTCTAAAAGTTATCACTACTGGGACCTCTAAAACCGATTTCCAAAGTCTACTTAAATTTAGAGATTAGTTTGCATAATATACATTATTAATATTGTAGAATTCTTATGCAAATTCAATACTGTAATGCACTTGCTGCGTCTCGAACTTTTTTTATTTTATTTTAAACATTAAAACAATAAACTCATCTGGTTAATGTACTTTGCTACAACACAAAAGAATGAATAATTAGTCGCCTTGCATTCTTGATAATAATACAGCAAAAACAATTTTGTTGTTCTTTTTGGACGGTATCATTTAAAAAGATGGCATAAAAATGTATCAACATTCTTTATAGTTGGCAATACTAGTTTTATTCAAAACAACTTAGGAACTGGCTGTGTTTGTAGCCGTATAACAGTGTTTGTCAGTTGTTAACTGCAATTCAGAAACATGGTTTATATGACAGAAATGCATAAAATAACAATTCTACCGATGATTGGTCACGAAGACAAAACACGATCACAGAAGTTGCGCGCCTATTTCCAGAAAATTTTCCGATTTGCCGCATTTTTGCCAAGAGATAATTAGTCACACCTTATATATCTATCCAGCAAACGATATGGAATACTTTGTACAAATTAAACACACCTTATCAAGTTCTATGATTATGTCTTCATTCTGGAAAGATTTTACTTTTAGTGAATTTTCTTAAAAAAAATCACTATTGAGGAGATCCCGAAATTAAATTTTGAAAAAATTTCATCAAATGACCGCGAACTAGACCACGTACAACCCATATCCAGGGTAAGTTTCAATTTTTATATGTTTATATATATATATATATATATATATATATATATATATATATATATATATATATATATATATATATATATATATATATTGCTAAGGTATTTTGCGTGGTTTCCTTATAGCACTTTTAATTGTAGAGCATGAGAGAGAACTTACTGAATGATGTCTTAATTGCTTCTTCCATTTGATGTATACTTATTACTTTCCATTTGATCTACTGTTTGTATTTTGTAGCTTACCTGTGATTACTAATTAATTTCCATTTTATTTAAAACGGTCTTCACAAACCGTGTACCAGATACGCATTATTTATTTTTTCCATTTCAAGCTGAATATGATTTTATTATGAGGTACTTGCCTTTCACGTTTAATTCTCAACTTCCATATTTACAGTGTCGTCGCACGTCAACGAGTTTCAAGTTTTACTTGCCGCAGTTCAATTACGAATCGTTCTCTCCGATCTGCCGTCGACTCCTCAAATAAACTACACCTGTGTTACAAAAAAACTTTTTTCGCTGTACCTCGGTAAAACAAAGTTCATAGGCCTTGCGTTTTGCCATTATCCAACTTTTTGTTCGTTGCACTCTTTTGAAACAACCACACAAAAAAACCTATCATTGTCGACTAACACTGCGTCTTTCCTTATAATTGGTATTGACCAACAAAAAAAAAAACTTATTTTTAACTATACATTTACTTACTGCCCAAGGATAAAATAAACTCGTTATATTCTTTTAAAACTCTATAAATAAAAACATGTCACAGCTAAAAACTGATTTGATTTGTTGATCCTTCCCGCTTATTTGTCTACGTTTAGAAAAAAAAAACGTAGCAAACAAGGCTATTGTTCTGTGTTTTATTGTTTTCCATATATATATATATATATATATATATATATATATATATATATATATATATATATATATATATATATATATATATATATATATATATATATATTACACCGATAACTCAAACAGTAATGGTCCAATTTTGATCAAATTTGGCACATACCTTCCTTATTCGAGTGGCTTGGAAAAGTTAGTTTGTCAGGAAAATCTTTCTAGGTTCTCCCGGAAACTTTTCTGTTTTCTTTCGGAAAAAAATGATATGTTCGAAAAGAACAAAGTAAGGGCAACCAAATTTAGTAGGCTGGTTTCCGTTATAAAGTGTATCATGTGTACCAAAATTCAGATATATATCTTACAAGACCAAAGAGTTAGAGGTAAATAAATTTTTAAATAATTAAATCTGATTCAAGAATGTTGAAACGTCAAAATTGATTGAGTATGAATGAGAGTGAAAATACTACAAGAAATGGCTAACAAGCTCCTAGATATGTGCCTAAGTCGTTATTTTCCTTGATTTCGCTATAATATGAGCAAAAAATCTATTGTAAATCGAAATGGTTTTGTGTAACTTTTAAAACATTGAACAAATGTATTAGGGGATATAGCTGCTAGTAGACATATGTCGAGCATAACTCAGTGGCCTGAGTCCCTGTACATCGGATAATCAAATTCAATTGACTCCTGCATGACGAGTTCGAATCCTAGTTAATGACTTTACATTTTTCAATTTTTTTTTAGTCTCATTTCACTTTACCGTTAACTAATCAGGTTGATATTATTCGGATGAATTTTTAGCGAGTTTTTCTTTAAAAAATAATTAGACGAAGAGGAAATGAAAGCTTTAAGACTTAATTCAATTTGAACAGCATATCTGGTTGCCTGTTCTTGCCCTAACTTAGTGAAACCGCTCTACATTTAATACAGTCGTAGAGTTTTCCAGTGGCTTCACAAGTGCTTGTTTTAGTGAATTCTCCTAAAAGAATTCACTAATGAGGAGACCCCCCACTTTTAAATTTAGAAAAAATGTCTTCAAATGAGCGCGAACTAGGCCCCCTATTACCCATGTCCAGGGTCAGTTTCAATTATATATATATATATATATATATATATATATATATATATATATATATATATATATATATATATATATATATATATATATATATATATATATATATAAAGGGTGAACCAATCACCAAAATTTAGGTTTAAAGACAAAAAAGTTAGAGGCATTTAAAGAAAAAAATTGGGGTTTTCCTAAAAACGTAAAAAGTCGCGATTTGAAACGTCAAAATTGGCAACATTTAGGCAAGGAACCTGAAAAAAATACGGATTATATGAAGAATGATCTGCAAACCCTTAAGTTTCAGCTTAAACCATCATTGCCCTTCATTTTAATAAAATATTTCCAGAAAATTCATTTCAAATAGACACTTTCACTGATGCTTTGGAAGTAGTTTTAGTTAAATTTAAGGTTTAACGGTCTATGATTTTCAGCTAATTTTCATAGAAAAAAATTCGTCAATGAGGAAACCGCGGCTTTTGATTTCTAAAAAGATTTCTTCAAATGACCGCAAACTAGGCCCCCTAGAAACCATATATGGGTTTACTTTCTGTTTAAATACATACAGGGTGACGCATTTCTACGGTAAAGCTCAATAAATTTTTTTTAAATAATACTATTGGCCGCGGCATCTCAGGCCATTAGCACATTCATTTCTCATCATTCACTATTTTTACAAATTTTCCAGACAAAGTCAATTTTTCGTTGGCTCGCCCAGGAATCGAACCCGGGACCTCTCGCTTAGCAGGCTGGCACCTAGCAACCTGCGCCACGAGGGCGTCAATATATAATTGTTGTTATCCAAGATACGAGAAAAAATTGTATACGTTACCTATAGGGTGTTTTGAGCTGTATCTTATAAAAATATTTTGACAATCACAGGATGGCCCATAAGTCGTTGGTGATACCTACTTTTTTTTTGAACATTCCATTTGCATTTTTGCATTTTCATCGAAATATGATGCATGTTTATAAAAAAATCGAGACGCAGTAAGTGCGTTTTAGTAGCGAATTTTCATTAAACGCTTTAAAATTCAATAACGCAATTTGCTATTAACCTAAGGTTCGTGATCTAGGAAACGAGTTTTCTCGGAAAAGTTTTGAGTGTATTTTCGGAAAATTTTTGTACATTTTCAAACAAGTTATGATGAAACAAGATGGTACATTGTTCCTACTATATAGGTTATACCGGTGATCAAATTGATTCCTGCTTGCATTAAAGATACATATTTTGTATTAAAAATATTTTAAGAAAATTCACTTCTATAACGCACTTGCTGCGTCCAGGCTTTTTTCAACATTACTTCGAAATATCTACTGACATTTCTTGAAGAAGCATTAATAGGGTGCAACGGCATTCCCCCTAAATTGTAACGATGATTTAGGTTTTGCTTGTTGAAACTTCCACGCAAAAGAAATATAACAAATAGTGATATGAATAATGGATTACGTAGTGAATCACCTAGAACATAGTTTAATGATTTAGTGATTTCGATAGATTAAAAGCTTTCATGCTGCATATAATGGCCTTTTCCTGTTGAATTTTAGGTACACAAATGCGCGGGATATGAGAATTATAAGGTAAGTGTAGGCTGGCGTGTTTTAGCGATGGCGTTGGAAAATGGACTGTGCACGATTGTGTTCAATCCATATTGAAACTTGCATGTTAGTGAACGCGACGCCACGTCACGTTAGATATTATACTACAGAGGTAGATTCCGTAGCCTATGTTTTAGGAAGGCATAAAAGAAACCATAAATGTATATAAAGCCTGTGTACCCAGATTTTACTTAATTACGAAGTTTAGTACTTATATCTATACATACATATTTACAATGTGACTGAAAAATACCCAAGCTCTTATTAATCAAAAAAGTCTGGACGCAGCAAGTGTGTTATAGAAGTGAATTTTCATTAAAATGTTTTAAGTGGCAAATATGTCTCTATAATACAAGCATGCATCAACTTGGTTACCGGTATAACCTATATAGTAGAAACAGTCTACCATATCTTATTAAAATAACTTGACAATCTACAAAGACTTTAAGAAAACAAACTTGAACAGTTTTCGAGAAAACTGGTTGCCTAGCGAACGAACCTTAGGTTCATAGAAAATTGTCTCATCGAAAGTTGAACCATTAAATAAAAATTCGCTACAAAACGCACTTACCTCGTATTTTTCTGACAAACATGCGTCCTATTTCGATTAAAAATGCACAAATGCAATAATATATGGAAGAACCTCGGTGGTTCAGGGGTAAGAACGTGTGCCTCTGAACCGAAAGGTACTGGGTTCGATCCCAGGGTATGCCTTTTACTTTTTCAGTACAAACTGTAAAATTAACATCAACCGAGGTTCTGGCATTGTATATGAGCAACTTGAATGTCTGCACGTTCCGCCCTTCGGAGGGGGCGTAAAGCCGTCGGTCTCGTGTCCATGCGATGTTGGGCACGCTAAAGATCCCTACCCTCCTTACAGGAAGGCAGGGGTTCGGCAAAATTTCCAGAGTAGTGAGGTAAAACTGCTCCCTGGCGTCGGTCATTGGTTGTAGTCGCGGAAATAGGCCGACGTTAAAGAAACAAAACACACACACGCAATAATATATGGGATGTTCAAGGAAAACGTAGGTATCACCAACGACTTAATGGACATTCTGTGATTGTCAAAGCAATGTTATAAGATGCAGCTCAAGACATCATGTAACTAACGTATACATTTTTTTCGTATCTTGTATAATAACAATTATATTAAGCTTTACGTGGAATTACGTCACCCTGTATATATGAAAACAGATAAAAACTGAAACTAGATCGAGATACGGATTATAGGGGGCCTAGTTTGCACTCATTCGAAGACATTTTTAAAGCTAAAAGTCGCGGTCTCCTTATTAACGAATTTTCCTACTAAATTAGCTAAAAATTATAGACCGTTAAACCATAACCTTAACTAAAATGACCGCCAAAGGATCACAAAAAGAGTCTATTTGCAACGAATTTTCTGTAAATATTTGAGTCAAATGAAGGACAACGATGGGTGGAGCTGAAACTTGAGGGTTTGTAAAACACTCTTCTTGCAAAATTTCCTTCACATAACCCGAATTCGTTTCAGGTTCTTTGCCTAAATGATGCCAATTTTTACGTTTTAAATCGAGACCTTGACGTTTTTCTTGAAGAAATTCACTAATGAGGATATCTCGACTTTTGAATTTGGAAAAAACTTTTTCAAATTAGCCTGAACTAGGCATCTAGAACCCATCTCCAAGGTCAGTGTCAATTTTTATATGTTCATATATATATATATATATATATATATATATATATATATATATATATATATATATATATATATATATATATATATATATATATATATATATATATATATATATATATATATATATATATATATATATATATATATATATATATATATATATATATATATATATATATATATATATATATATATGTCGCACCCATAACTCAAAAATAATGGATCGAATTTGAGCAAATTTGCCTAGTATCTTCCTTTTGCAAGTGGCTTGGATAAGTTAGTTAGGCAGGTAAATCGGCCCAGGTTTTACCGGAAAATTTTGTGTTTTCTTTCTGAAAAAAATTATATATCCGAAAATAACAAAGTGCGAACAGTCAAATTTGGTACGCTGGTAAGATAAAAGAGTTATAGGCACTTAAAAAAATTGGGGTTTTTCTGAAAACGTCAAAGTCGCAATTTGAAACGTCAAATTTGGCAACATTTAGGCAAAGAACATGAAACCAATACGGGTTAAGTAAATAAAATAACGCAAGACGAGTGTTCTGCAAACACTTAGGTTTTACCTTCAACCGTCACTATCCTCCATTTTACTGAAATATTTCCAGAACACTCATTTCAAATGAGCGCTTTCTCTGATGCTTTGGCAGTAATTTTAGTTAAGTTTATGGTTTAACCATCTGAGATTTTAGCTAATTTTCGTAGAAAAAATTCGTTAATTAGGAGACAGCGACTTTTGTATTTCAAAAAGGTTTATTTAAATGAGTGCAAATTACGCCTCCTAGGATCCATATTCGGGTTAGTTTCAGTTTCTATCTGTTTACATATATACGCAATTCTACAGTAAAACTCTATATAATTGCTATTATATAAGATACGGGAAAAAATTGTATACGTTAATTATATAGGGTGTCTTGAGCTGCATCTTATTAAATTATTTTGACAATCACATGACATGTTTGTAAGAAAAATATCGTAACGTAATAGGTGCGTTTTGGGAGCCAATTTTTATTATTTGCTTCAAATTTCAATAACTCAATTTGCTATTAAATTAAGGTTGGCTAGGAAATTAGTTTTCTTGGAAACATTTAAGTTTACTGTCGGAACATTTTTGTACATTTTCAAACAATAAATTATTACGATGAAATATGGTACATTGTTTCTACTATATAGGTGATACCGGTAACCAAATTCCTGCCTGCTGGCATTAAAGAGACATATTGGCCATTAAAACATTTTAATGAATACTCACTTCCATAACGCACTGCGTCCAGACTTTTTCCTGATGAATTCTTCACAACATCTTTTTCCTTCTAATTAAAACATTAGTGCTTTTGCAGAATTTAAAGTTTTCCTCATCAAATATGGTTTCTAGTGTCTATGTCTTTAACAAACAGACAAATGGTAGTATCGGTGGGTGGAGTGCAATCACGACCTTTTGAGATAAGCTTATCACTCCTCGGGGATTTTTTTTTGGGTCCGTTGCTGTTTGTCTTGTATGAGAGTCATCTATCTGAACATATTAAGAAGGGAAGGTCGTTCATGTACGCGGACGATACGACAATGGTCGTGGCGGGGTCGGATGCACATGAGTTTGGCTACAACGTTAACTCGTTACTTGACGTATTCCAAGTGGTGTGAGGCCAACAGTGTCCTTATTTATTGAATTTACAACCTATCAAAAGAATCTACCGTAAGTTTCATGACGCTGTAGTGTCTAAGGCCACAAGCGTGACAGCATTGGAGGTAACTATTGACCAGCATCTTTCAGGAAAAGAACATATTGCAGTTGCTTGCGTTAGGCTTAATCATACCCATTTCCTGATATTTCGATTAGAATAGTTCCTTGACACCAAAGCTCCGATGACTGTCTACTACTCGGAAGTGTGTGCCTTAATAACGTACATTGTTGCTTGGGGACAGTCAGTTGAGATGGAAATTTTCATACTGCGATGCAGAATAATAAGGATCATTTCTGATATGAGAGTAACACAATATTGTATGACGCTTTTTGGGAAGTTAAAAATAATGACACTAAGATGCAATTAGTTAGAAATAGGCAATTCTGAGAAATAATTTACAGAAAGTATCCCTTTTTACCAGGGTCGATCTAAGTAATAGGCTTCCGGATGCCGGAAACTACAACAATTATTCAAAATGTGAACATATTTAAAGCGTTGCTGAAATCGTACCTAACTAGTACATGTTATTACACCATTGCTGAGTCTGAAACTCGTGAGGCACAAAGCTGAAACGAACGAAAAATTTATTGTGTGCTGTTTGTTTAAAATTGTGTATAGCTTGTTTCATACATTTCTTTTGACAGTTTGTAACATGTCGCATGTATTTAACATCGACGTAACATGTCACACGCGTTAACGCCTTTTATTTTTCTACAATAAGCTTCTGAATCAACCTCTTTAGTGACGTCAGAGTCTAAGTCCATCCAGTGACGTCAAACTCGGCGGTCGGTTACTCTACCGCATCCCAACTCAATGGAATACGCCTGCAGACGCGATAATTCCGTGACATCTCTAGATAAGAGAGTCTTTATAAACTTTTGCAATGCGTGCCACGCTCTCTTCTGTTTCAAGTTAACCAGAAGTGTTATCCTACAGCTAAATTTTCAGTCGGGAAAACAGCATGCCTAAATAGCACCCCGTTAGGAGGCAGCCCTCAACAAAACCTTGGTATATGGAACCGTTAGGGAGCAGCCCTCGAGAAGCCCCAAATGGAACCGTTACGAAGCAGCCCTCAAAAAAACCTTGGTATATGGAACCGTTAGGGAGCAGACCTCGAGAAGCCCTAAATGAAACCGTTAGGAAGCAGCGCTCAACAAAACCTTGATATATGGAAACGTTAGGGAGCAGCCCTCTAGAAGCTCTAAATGAAACCGTTAGGAAGTAGCCCTCAACAACACCGTTAGGGAGCAGCCCTTGAGAGGCCTTAAATGAAACTGTTAGGAGGTAGCTCTCAACAACACCTGGTTAAAGATCAGCCCTCAAGCAGCCCTATGAATAACACCTAGATAAATAGAGCCGTCATAGAACAAGCCTCAACAACACCTGGATAAATAGAGCCGCCAGGGAGCAAGATTTAACAACACCTAGATAAATAGAGCCCTCAACAACACCTTCCTAAATTGCACACCGCTGGGGAGAAGCCCTGAATAGAACCGTTGGAGCAGAGCCCTAGGTGTAGCATATTGATAAATGACACTTTGCTGAACGGAGCCGTTTCCCCACGAAGTCTCTAAGGCAAATCCAACATCCAAGGCTAGACGAATGTAATCACCACTCTGGAGGCAGCAATCTAAGCTTGGAGTTAAGTACATCATTTAATAAACCGATTTTACTTATAACTCCTGACTTTTATTCGTGCATCTTAAAACCTACTGACTGCAAGTTCTGAAGCCCACGCCCTGCGGTGACTTATGTTATATTTGTGCCCTGACTGAGTAGCCAAACTAATCATTAATTCTTCAAAAAATACCTAGGGCATAATTAACAAGTATTGTTGAAAAGTTTTTAGGTTATACTGTGTCCACAACGTGGGGATTAGTTTTTTTGTTACAAGTTTTGTGTTTATTGTAATAATTGACGTGCTAAACCATTTGTAAATGGAATTATTGCAAAATAAATTATTATTGACCATGGTCCTATTTTCCGCTCAGTTAAAGAAATTTATTCAAAATTTAGATCTCAGGATTTCTTCATTAGTGAAATTTTCTTACTCAATTCTTGATAACATCTTTTTTCTTCTAGTTATAGCATTAATACTTTTGTGAAATCTAAAGTTTTATTATAAAAGCCTAGGAGTCTTCAACAGGAATATACACAGCTTAAAATTAGAAACTACCAGAACTATAATCAAGACACCATGCGCGTTGATAAAATAGTGTTAACAAACATCAAACACAGTTCTTTTTACATAGTAATCACAGCTGGAAACGTCTAGGTTTCAGAGTTCATGCATTCATTTACTGTGGGCACTGAGACAGAAGATCATTACGGATATCTTAGCGCAGATGAATGAAAACAATCAACATATATGAATATTTGAATAATATCCAACTGCACTTCACTCAGACGGAATAAAGAGGTTAGTCTAGATGTAACAATGCACTCAAGCCAAAGTTCGCTATCTGGATCCATTAAATTGGACCAGATGGAGACTGTACTCGTAAGATATTTCCATTTGTTCCAAGTTTCGAGTAACATGAAGCGCGTATAAATATTCAACGAAGTGCTCGTTAGATATCTAGTGGCCTATTGAAAAACAAAAGTCTTTTACCTTCTTTGTCCTGTTTCTTAATGTTCGCTTGAAACGGAAACTGCCTACTCCATTTCAATTAAATGTTTGAAATTTACTTTTAATCTGCTTAGGTCTGTTTGTCAGAACAAGTAAATAAAGGCGATTGCAGAGAGCCGTGTAAATGAAGCAGTCTTTGGTAAATATTTATGAGCTGAGGTTATGTAAACTAGAAGCCACAATAGAAGAAAAAAAACAGGACGCAGCAGGTGCGTTATGGTAGCGGATTTTCACAAAAATGTTTGGTCTCTGTTTTTTAGCCAATTTTTATAAGGAATAAGGAAGTTATATTGAATCGTGAAAGTAAAAGTGTGTGAGTATTTCTCCCTGATAAATTGTACAGTTCACAGGTTAATGAGACGAATTATTTGGTGAGGTTTATACCGACAGAAAGATTGAAAATTTGCCTGTTACCTAGAGATAGTGTTACGTGGTTTCCATTTCCTCTAAAGAAATAGTTTGATGGTGAAGAAGGAATGATATTTTGTGTTGACAAAATAATCGACTGTTATTATCTTGTAAAGAGATTACTGGAGGCAGATAAGAGGATAGTGAGTTTTAACTGAGAATTAAATAAACAGAGGGTATATAGAATGCCTGAATTGAATAATGGGGAAATATCAAATAGGGAACTGCTAGAGAGCCTCGGTAAAAGACTGGATATTTTAGAAAATAATCTTTTGGAAAAATTGGAAGCTTCCGACAAGAAACTGAAACAGCTAGAAAGAGAGAATGAATTGCTGGGGAATAGAATAGAATTACTCGAACGCCAAAACAAGCGAAAGAATATTGTTGTGAGTGGAGTAAATCATGTTGAATATGACGGGAAATATATAAGAGAGTTTATTGTTAAGAAAATAGAAAATCAACTCGACATCCAGTTGGGCTTGCATGCAGTCGATGGGGTACACATTATTGGCAAGAAAGATGGAAATGATAAACCCATAATAGTTGAGTTTACATCGTCGTATTATAAAAAGCTAGCATTCGCTAACACCAGGAAGCTGAAAAATTCAAGGGTGTATATAAACGACGATTTAACACTGAGACAGCAGAGGGAACAATACATCCTGAGGAGCCATCTACGTTTGGCAAAATCGAAAGGGCACAAAGCCTATATAAAGCGAGGTATTCTTTACGTTAACGATAGTATATACAAACCTGGTGACCTTGAAGATGTAGAAAGAGGAGAGGAGTCAGCACTGGAACAGACCCAATCAAGTAGCGCGCCGCCAACACCAGTGGCCACAAAACGAACCATAGAAGTGCCCGGAGGTTCATCACGGAACAAAACACCCGTTACGAGTAAGAAAGTAATTACTAGAGCCACCTCCAAAACCGGTGTGCGTACTCTATCTCAGGGTTCCTCTGTTGACAGGAATCTTAAAAGGTAGGAGACTTTTTGTGCTTTTTGAACTGTGTATTGATTTTTTCATACAACAAATTGCTCGTTTGAGTTTCTGACTTATTGTATACTGACCGACATTTTGTAAACTGTCATAACAGTTGACTGTTGTTTTACACAGTTGGTGTTTGGTGTGTATAGTAGAAATAAAATTTTGCATTACGCTCTTTTATTAAGTGATAGATATTATATAGGCTTGCGTCGGTTATTGGCGATAGATGTATTTGTATGTTTATTTTTATTTTGAAACTGTACTATAACGTCGTTTTTACCTTGTCTTTATAGTTATCCTGCTGCTTTTGCTTGCGCAGGTATTTTTATATAATTGTTTGTTTTTTTGTTTGTTGTGGTGTGTTTTGGTCGTTTTTGTTGGGTGTATCTATATACGCACGGTGAGCCTGATTGGTGTGCATAGAGGTGCCAGGGTGAGTGTGAGTGAGAGTATGGATGTATCTGGCTTTTCGCAGGGTTGATTTTGTTTTTGTTTGCTGGGATTTTGGAGTCTAATTTAACTGGTACTCATCATTTGAAACCATTGATTGATATGGATAGTTACGTCAGGGATTTTCGGGTGGAAGATGTTAAGACAGTAGTGGTGCAGCACATAAATGATGCAAAGAAGTATTTTAATCAACTGAACGGAGGGAAGGAGTTCTCTGTGATTCATGTCAATATTAGAAGTATTGCAAAGAATAAAGATGAATTGGAAGTTTTGTTGGCAGCACTTGAGTATGATTTTGATGTGGTGGTTCTAACAGAAACCTTCAGGATTGATGATGTGACCCTGTTCAAGA
The DNA here is from genome assembly GCA_964006375.1 of Tillus elongatus. Taxonomy (NCBI): domain Eukaryota; kingdom Metazoa; phylum Arthropoda; class Insecta; order Coleoptera; family Cleridae; genus Tillus; species Tillus elongatus. The sequence continues at coordinate 107,083,175 of OZ023263.1, read as the reverse complement.
TGCCTTCGTATAACGTTTATTACAATGGTGGAGACTTGAATAGGAATGATGGTGTGGTGGTGTATGTGAGGGATAATTTGCAGGCTGATCATCAGATTGTTGACTTGGGAGTAACGAAGATCTTGAAATTGAGGATAAAATATGGAGATAGAGGCATTCAAGTTGTGGCTGCGTACAGATCGCCATCAACGTGTGTTCGAACTTTTAATGCCAATCTGTACAACTTTCTGGCGAGCCAGAGGGGTAAAAATGACCTCGAATTCATAGTGGGTGATATAAACTTGAACATTCTTCAACAGGATAATGAGTGTGTTGATGAGTATCTAAACATATTGAGTGAATTTGGATATAGATCTGCTATAAATGACTATACTAGAATAGAGGAGAATAGTAAGACCTGCATAGATCATATTTTTGTTTCTTCTTCTCTCCGGTATGTCCCACTAGCATCGTTGATATTACAGTACGATATTACAGATCATTTTCCAGTGTTGGTGAAGGTCGATTTACTGGACGGGTCGCCCGGAAACCATAAAATTGCGATTAATTCCAGAACATACACAGATTACCTAGGACTGAATAGTGATTTGGAGCAGGAATCCTGGATATCAGTATATGGGAAAAGTAACATAGACGCTGCTTTTGCCTCCTTTATAGGGCAAATAGAATATTACAGGAAAAAGAATACTAGAGTTGTGAAGGTCCCACATTCAAAACGGAAGAGAAATTCGTGGATTACGAATGGCATAATAAATTCGATACATGCAAAAAATCGGTTACATAGGGATAGCGTGGCTGAACCCAGCAATCAGGCAAAGGCTGAAACGTATAAGAGATTTAGAAATAAACTAAATTCAGTCATAAACAGAGCAAAGAACGACTACTACCGTAGCAAAATACAGGACGGCAGCAGCGGCTCAATTCATATGTGGAAGTGCATAAATGACATAAAGGGGAAAAGGGAACCCAGATTTGAAGTGACAGAGATGGAAACAGAAGATGGTAATTTGGCAACGGGAGATGCGGATGTCTCGGAAGCTTTTTGTGCCTATTTTACATCTGTGGGTGAGAGGTTAGCAAACGATATCACTATAAGAAATCGGAGATCTCTTCGGCGGAGACAAAATAGCTCTACAATGTATCTAGAGCTGACTTCAGAGGACGAAGTAGAGAAAATAATCTCAAAATTAAAGGTACGTAAGGCACCTGGGTCAGATGGGATACAGGCGCGCATGCTGCGACAAATCGGAAAGAGTATAGTGCATCCATTAACCTACCTTCTAAACGCTTGCATGGAGCAGGGTTTCTTTCCAACAGCATTAAAGAGAAGTATAATTAAACCCATGCATAAGGCCGGCGACAGGTCAAAACTATGTAATTATCGGCCAATCTCGCTTATGTCAAGCTTTGCTAAAATATTTGAGAAAATATTGAAAATCAGAATCGCAGCCTTTGCAGAAAAATATCATCTACTTTCGGAAAAGCAGTATGGGTTTAGAGAAAATAAGTCAACACAGGACGCCATTGCCGATTTGATTGGACACATATATGGTAAAATGGATTTGGGAGTTCCAGTGGCGAGTGTGTTTGTGGATCTGACCAAGGCATTTGATACTGTTTGTCACGATGAATTACTGGATACAATGTGGAGATTGGGTTTCAGGGGACCAGTTCATACTTTGTTAAAAAGCTACCTAACTGGAAGACTGCAGAGTGTGGCTGTAGGCGAGGTCTTGAGTCAGCCTAGGGAGGTTAGGTATGGTGTTCCGCAGGGAACGGTATTGGGTCCCATTCTTTTCAACTTATACATGAGTGATCTGTTTGATATAGAAACGAGGGGGAAAATCATTAGCTACGCAGATGACACGGCACTCGTATATTCCGGGGAAACTTGGCTTAGTTTGAAGGATGTAATACAGGAAGATTTTAAGGAAATAATGTCTTATTGTGATGAAAAGAAATTGACAATAAATTTTGAGAAAACCAGTATTATGTTTTTCAGGCACTTTGAAAGATACGGACCAAATTATAATGGGATAGTGGTGGAAACACAAGACCAGGTTATAGAAATAAAAGCGACAAATTCGGTGAAATACTTAGGAATAGAGATAGACTCTGGTTTGAGGTGGAACAGACATACAGAAACGCTGAAGAAAAAACTCATATCGCTGATACCAACATTTAAATTTTTCAGAGATTTGGTTAGCAGGCGACAATTGTTAGTTATGTATGATGCATTAGTTCAGCCCCTGTTAGCATACGGAATAATAGCCTGGGGTGGAGTTACGAAAAATTATTACACGCAACTAGAGATAGTTCAGAAGTGGCTGATAAAGGTAATCTTTAACAGGGAAATAACCTATCCTACAGATCTTCTTTTTAAAGAGTCTGGGATTTTTGATTGTCGGCAACTCTTTGTGAATTGGTTGCTGGTGTTTTGCTCAAAATGTTCTTATTTGCTGCCTCCCATAAACCACGAATACGCGACGAGAAGTAGAGATGAAGGCGCATATGTACCCAAATGTGCAAAGACAATAGGCCAGCGCAGTTTTGTTTATCTAGGTCCCAGGATATTTAACGAGGTGCCCAGGCACTTGAAGCGGACAAATATGTCAAGGGCTTTGTTTGCTAAGGGAGTGGCGAGTTGGATTGGAGAAATGCCCAGATTGAGAGCACATCAAATGGTGGACTTCAAAAACTGGTACAACACAGAGTGACCAACAGTGACCTGTCAATGGCCTGCCACTGCATTTGTTGGAGAATGTTTGCTGTTTCACTTGCTTGGGTAGTGTCTCGGTACACAGACAGCATTTCTCAGTGGGTGAAAAGAGGTGTGCGCGCGCGTGTGTGTGTGTGAGTGTGTGTGTGTGTGAGCGCGTGTGCGTATATGCGATGAGGGGGTGCAGGTGTGTAAGCGCAGATAGGTGTACATGTGGTCATGCGCCTGTGAGGATATATAAGAGGTCAGTAAAGTATGGGTAGGTATGCACAGATGTGTGTGTGCGAGTGTTTGGGATTGTGTGGATGTGTGTGTGTGCGTGCATGTGGGTGTGTATGGATGGAGGGTACCTCAGTGTATGCATGTGTATGTATAGATTGTGATATGATGTAGCAATGTTTAGTTTGCAGTCTAGTAATGTTCATGTACTGTCAACCCACGCACAAGTATAAAAATACTTTTGTGGGAGGATTTGTTTATTGGATTCTTGATTGTTTTATTAACTGCACATTATTTGTAGTCTGATTTATTGTAATTATTGCCCAATAAACTGTTATTATTATTATTATTATTATTAAAATATCGATATTAGGAGGTAACGATTTTCGAATTTTCGAAGAGCGCGTATTTGCTTTTAGAACCCATATCCGATATAGGATTGAGATTTCATAACCATACACCGATATTCTTACAATGTATATATATATATATATATATATATATATATATATATATATATATATATATATATATATATATATATATATATATATATATATATATATAAATAAAAATGACGGATGACGCCTTCAAAATGTCTACGTGGTGTATGTCAACAGTTGGCATAAAGAAAGCACTAACCTATAATTGTAATAACTATAATAGCAATTACAACAATAAAATAACTTAACAATAAAGCAGACTCTATACAATGGAAATATCGACATTCATCAGCTTATTATCTTATTACAACTTTTTAAAAATAGCTAGGTTTAGTTTGCTTCAGCATAGCAAATAATTTTTATTTCAAATGGCATTTTTGCAAATAGTTTATCAAATAAAATAAAGTAACACTTGAAACAGAAATATATCACTTTCTTGAAGAATGTTATTTATTATTTTTTATGCATCATGTCCAGAGCCTTTAAGAAAACTTATCATTTTTGACGTTTTGAATCGTCATTTTGATGTTTTTAGAAGAAACACTATGGATTTTTAAAGTGAATTTTCGCTTATTTCTTGACCTTTCGGGGCTAAGAAAAGTTAGTCTTCTGTAATTTTTACTAGATTTTGTTTAGCGCACAGTAGTTTGGTTTTGTGCGTTTCTCTGAGCAGTGGCATCCCAATATATACTTTTTAATGCTTATAACTTTCTTCTTTTAACGTGTGAATGTAAATTTTGGTACGTGGTTTACATTTTATGATACAAAGCTACGTACCAAATTTGATTGTCATAGCTTTGTTATTTCCGGTGATATATATATATATATATATATATATATATATATATATATATATATATATATATATATATATATATATATATATATATATATATACATTGTAAGAATATCGGTGTATGGTTTTGTTATACTGTTTGTTATAATTTGAACATTGTTTTTAGTAATACATAATTTTTATATGGTGTCACATCTGAACGTTGTAAAGCGCAGTGGTTGGGTATTGAATAAAATAATAATAAAAGGAAAATATATTTCATGAACAAATATGATAACAGCTTTAACATAATATAGTAACGGCACATAGAACACTAGCCTGCAAGCATATTCTATCGCACAGCACCCACCACGTGTCGCACAGGTAGCCGATCTTAGCTGCGTAAGCTTTTTTCTTCCACTAAAGATTAACAGTCTGTGACTCTACAGTTCGGCAAAGTCTCCCTTCTGTTTTTCTCTTGTTCCTTTGTGGTGCTTTAATAATAGCAGGAACACTGTCATCTCCAGTACATGACCCACAAGTAAATAATTACATAAATGCAGGAATATATTATATTTTAAATAATGTCTTCTCATTAAGTCTCTTGCTTTTTATTTAGTTCGGGATTATCTGTTTCTGTTAAGTTTCGTTCTTCAAACATTATTTAAGTGTTTGTTTATCTTTTTAAAATTGTCATTGACATATGTGAAAACGAAGTTTTGTCAGTCTTGTTATTGTGCAGTTTCAAACTTCGAATGAAAAATTAGCAGATTTCTCTGGCAGTGTCGCTATCAAAGAAATTTTTCTATCAGCTTTCAAAAAACAGAAAAGAAAATTTTCGTGTCGATTTACATTAGTTTTGACTCTACTCTTCTAAAAACATGTTACTTGGAATATTTACAGGTTTTTTCTTAGAGGCTAAACTTTCTGGCTGAATAGTTTTTTATTTATACCAAGTATAAGGCAGATTTTGTAGTATAAAGTCTACCCGCCTAATAACAACTCCAGGTAACTTTCAGAAACTAACGTCACTGATAGCAGCTAAAGTACCTCCTCAATCCCAGTGTTTAGATGTATGGCAAATAATATGATTGACTTTCCAGTAAGTCTAGCAACTTTTATTATTATTTATATCCATATCGACTAAATAGTAAAGCAAGAGTGCAAGTTTCAAAATCCCAGAATATTCTGGAATCAAAATCAAGAGTGATCATTCACACAGTACAAGAAAGCATCTTAGAGTAATTCCCTTTAACTAAATTTTATAGGCAATATTACTTACCTATTAAACTTGTTTCAGTTTCAATAGCATACTTAAATTATTGTAAGCCTTTTGTATCCATTTTTTTTTGTTCTATACTTCTAAAATTATTCTCTTTCTACATTCACAGATTCAATTAGTCTCTTGTTAGGTTATGGTGAACTGTCAATTGTCAATGTAGTTTTAACAGATATTGTCATTTTGACATCTGTTTTGAGTTAAATTATCAGTCTGTATGTTTTGGGTTATTTTAGCAAATATTCCCTAAGTGAAGATTGGAACCTGTGATGAACACTGACAAATACACTTGGATAACCCCAATCACCACAACAAATATTTTTAAAGACCTGATGATAGTATCACTAACATAGTCAGGGGCATCAGAGGATGAAACACTCTGAGAATTTTATGTCTATCGGTAGGTCGGTCTGTGCACCTGTACGTCTGCTTGTTAGTAAGCGCAATACTTTTGTACGAATTGAGATATCATCTTCAAATTTTCCATTTAGTACTCGACAAAGGAACACTTCGAGCACTTGTTTTTGGGTAAGATCGCTTTAGGAGGTAGGAGATGATTGAGAGGTTAGTTGGTGAAAATTGATATTTTTTCGTTAAAACTCGTGTAAAATGATGTTTCAGAGGTTTATGGGAAGAGAAATGCGAATATTTTCTTTGTGGTCAAGTCATGAACTGTAAATTCATTTCAAGAAAATGTATTTTTGCGGAGAGCAGATTCACAGCTATGTGGAAGTAAGGATTCAATTTGCAGCACTATTTTTTATAGACATACGTTTAGATCTGCATAGCAAAATTTTGCGTTGTCCTTTCATTGATTTTCAGTTGTCTAAAATCTTCTTTAAAATCTGTCTTGTAAAGAATAATTTTGGAAGTTTCTCTTTCTATCTAAAAATGTACCATTTGTGATATAATAATACCATTCCCAGACTCATTTTTCTTTCTCATAACATAACAAATGGTGTCGAACATTCGTCACAAAAGTCTTTACAGTTTAAAAAATCTTCCGCTTCAATACAATGAACTGAGAATGGTTTTTTGGCATTTTGAACATAATCTCACCAATTGTTGCCAGTCCCATGAAGTAGATATCTTGAACCGCTAGACTTTTCTTCTTTTCCTCCCTAGTACAAAGTGAACTGCATCAGCCTCCAAAGGCGTGTGTCCTCTGGAAAGGAATTTTTGGTTACTATTGTTTATATTAGGTTGTATCTGCAATATCAAATGATGACACATTACCATTATTGCACTCTGTTTTGTGAAAGACAGATATTTAACTAGATACACGGCTCCGTAATCATATAACATTTGTCTAAATTCATCATGACTATTTTTTTAAATTGTCCTTTTTTGAACGGTTTTTGCCTTCTGACTTTAACTTATAACAATTGCTGGTATCTTTCAGATATCTATCATATTGGTTTTGCAAAGTACTTCGATTTTTTGAGTATCTGCTTCTTGCAGTTGCAGTTTAAACTTATCACAAGTATCACAATATCATATCAGGAGGCTTGAGTGCAAAATTGATTTTATAATAGCTGAAAATCTGCGAATGTAACCATTTATTGGCAATACTCTCTTGACTTATATTGTTATCTGCACAGTCTTCTAAATATAAGCCATACGCCCTTGTTATATTCAGACGGCTTACTAGGTACTTCTTTTTCGTTCTTTCATGCATGTGAAACCGTGAAATATGGTTTCAAACACCGTTGCGAACTTCGTCTGATATTTTGTTCGTGATAATAGGTTTTCCTCTTTTATTTGCGGAAATCAAGCCACCATCATGTTTTTTTCCAATCGCAGTATCAAATGATTGCTGTGAGTTGTCGAGTGTTTTAGAATTTTTTTTTGCATACCATTATTTGTTTGTCTTCAACTTCGAAAAAATATTTGTTAGTAAACTGCCTTTTGCCTTCACGTAGATTTTTTTTCTTCTCTTAATTGCTAATTCCTATACATGTGATGCTATAACCTGCCTTTTCATATGCATACTTTTTTGATGGGTCCAAAATTGTTCGCGAGCCCTGCGACAAACTTTTCTGCTGAATCAACAGACTTTTGCTCTAGGCTATGATGTCACTTTTTAAAGGAATAAGGTAAAAAAATGAGAATAGCAAAGGAAAGATGATATTATGTATATGGCATTATCTTTGGACTTAAAATACTTCGCTTCTGAGATACAGATATATATATATATATATATATATATATATATATATATATATATATATATATATATATATATATATATATATATATATATATATATATATATATATATATATATATATATATATATATATATATATCACCGGAAATAACAAAGCTATGACAATCAAATTTGGTACGTAGCTTTGTATCATAAAATGTAAACCACGTACCAAAATTTACATTCACACGTTAAAAGAAGAAAGTTATAAGCATTAAAAAGTATATATTGGGATGCCACTGCTCAGAGAAACGCACAAAACCAAACTACTGTGCGCTAAACAAAATCTAGTAAAAATTACAGAAGACTAACTTTTCTTAGCCCCGAAAGGTCAAGAAATAAGCGAAAATTCACTTTAAAAATCCATAGTGTTTCTTCTAAAAACATCAAAATGACGATTCAAAACGTCAAAAATGATAAGTTTTCTTAAAGGCTCTGGACATGATGCATAAAAAATAATAAATAACATTCTTCAAGAAAGTGATATATTTCTGTTTCAAGTGTTACTTTATTTTATTTGATAAACTATTTGCAAAAATGCCATTTGAAATAAAAATTATTTGCTATGCTGAAGCAAACTAAACCTAGCTATTTTTTCAAAAAGTTGTAATGAGATAATAAGCTGATGAATGTCGATATTTTCATTGTATAGAGTCTGCTTTATTGTTGAGTTATTTTATTGTTGTAATTGCTTTTATAGTTATTACAATTATAGGTTAGTGCTTTCTTTATGCCAACTATTGACATACACCACGTAGACATTTTGAAGGCGTCATCCGTCATTTTTATTTTATTTGAATTTTTAATGAATTTTTTGATCACATCATCACATAGTAACAAATCTTTATTTGTAATTGTCATGATTTCGTATTAGGTAATTCAATTTTCTTCTGTCTAAGGATGCTTTCAAGTAGCAATACTGGTTACAGAAACGCTGGAGAACATTTTAGAAGATCTAGAATTAGAATGGCCACTTGACCCAGTTTACTTACGCGCTGTCTACTTCCTTCATTTAGAGATTGATGATCACATCATCACATAGTAACAAATCATTATTTGTAATTGTCATGGTTTCGTATTAGGTAACTCAATTTTCTTCTGTATGAGGATGCTTTCAAGTAGCGAAACCGGTTACAGAAACGCTGGTGAACATCCTAGAAGTTCTAGAATTAGAATGGCCACTTGACCCAGTTTACTTATGCGCTGTATACTTCCTTCATTTAGAGAAACGAACAGTGAAGCGGGGAAATTAGTCTCCAAGTCTGTATTGACTATGGAACAGTTTCACCAGGTAAGGGCAGCAACAAAACTGTCATGTGCCCAATATCAGAGTTATTTAAAGCGCGCGTGTGATACTTCATCTCGAGTTCAAATCCAGAGGTGTGCAGTTTATTTTTTTTAGTCTTTAATTTTTTGAAATGTTATATGTTACTGCAATGAATTTTTAGCGAATTTTTATATAAAAACTTCATAACTTAGACTTTTCTCAAATTTTGATAGCAGATCAACTGATTTTTGTTGCTCTAACTTAATTAAAGCCCTCCATACGTAATACAGCCGTAAATACTTTTTCTGCGGTTTCACAACTGATTGTTTTCTTTTCTGCAATCGGTTTCGCTTTTTATGGCATCGTCAGGAAAATATATATTTTTGGAAAACCGCAGTAGAAATCTCTACGTCTGTATTTAGATCAGATGGTATATATTTTAATTTAGTTAATTACCAAATTTTCGTCTACAAAATGTTTTTGTTATAGCAAATTATCTTGCAGCGTTTTTCAAATTTCCTTGAAAAAGAAATTGTGGTTTCCTTGAAAGAAAATTTTATTAAGAATTTTTGCGTGAAAGAAAATGTTTGATCTCTTAACGAACTTGGTTAAAAAAAATGTTTTAATGAATTTTTGCGTAAAAAGTTGTGTGGGTCAATTTTTGTGAAAAACGTTTCATTAAATTTTTTACGTAACATTTTTTAATAAACTTTTGCCTTTTTAGAAAATTTTCATGAAGACATATTTTAATGGAGCTTTGCAAACAATTTTGTTAGCGTATTCGTCTGTTTTTTTTTCTTAGGTTTTCGTTACAAATAGTTTTTATCGAATTCGCATTGAAAAAAAACCCGCTTACGACTTTCAGATATTTGAAATTATCATCAAATAGTAACCATAAATCAGTGAAATGTATATAGTTCACTGTCATAAAATAGTCATAACATAATACACACACACACATATATATATATATATATATATATATATATATATATATATATATATATATATATATATATATATATATATATATATATATATATATATATATATATATACAGGGTGTTACAAAATAGTGGGCCAACCTGCTAACCACGGATTCCGGAGACAAAAATTTTGTGACTTTTCTTAAAACATGTTTCTTCTTGCGGCCTCGTTTTCGAAATACAGAGTGTTGAAGTTAAACTTAAAATAATTTTTTATTTCTAATTTTTATGTTGTTAAAGTTATCTCCATGAAATTTTGAACATAGTCTTATTTCTGAACTAGACGCCATCTGTGTAGATGAGGAGAGAAAAATCAAATTGCAAGGGCGATACAGAGGGGGGGGGGGGGGGGGGGAACAAGTATTGACCCTCTAAAAATTTTTGTGCGCACGCCAATGGTTTGAAAACAAATGGCATTTGTTAGACAAAATAATTTTATAACTATTGTTTCTCTAGTTGAATTTTGATAAAACGACTAGTTTATGAGTTATTGTAAGTTGTATGGTCGGACCCAAACAGGTGAGAAAAAACCTACAAAACTTTTTTCATTTATATTTTTATGTTTTTGAAGTTATCTCCATGAAATTTTGCACATAGTCTTATTTTAGAGCTAGACGCCATCTGTGTAGATGAGGAGAGAAAATGAAATTTGATAAAACGACTAGTTTATGAGTTATTGGAAGTTGTATGGTCGGACCCAAACAGGTGAGAAAGAACCTACAAAACGTTATCTCCATGAAATATAACATGTAGTCTTATACTGCGACCAGAAGACATCTGCGTGAATAAGAAAGATCAAACCCCCACATTTTTTATTCGGGCACCGGTGGTCTAATAGAAACTAATATCGTAGCTTATTTGCGTTCTTGAACGCCGGTGACACGTCTCAACAAATTTAAAAAAATTGTTTTTTTTTAATTCATTTGCAATCAGAATAGAGAATGTATTACACATAATTTGTACCTCATTCCATTGCCTTAAATATTGCTACTTGAATACATACATACTACTATGTTTCACACATATGTAAGTAGAAATCATCAAAACCGCTTTATAAGTATAACTTGTATTAAACTTAAACTGTCAGTCTACTATTAACATGAGTGTGTGTGTGTGCGGTCATGTCTTGGCTGCGGCTACTCTGGCCATCCGCTCATTTTCTAATATTTTTTTTTAATCTCCATCTATGTTCAAATGATGATTCATTAGTTAGTTCGTCAGATCACTACACTTACATAATGGTTTCTAATTTATAAGTAAACATAATACCTTATTCATTTAATATAAACATATATACACACATAATTTTTTTTTTTCCTTTTTATGATTATTACCATTATTATTATTTTAATTTATTGGGAAGGTACGGGGACACATATCTTCATGTCTTGGGGCCTATCAAGACAACTTGACTACACACAAGAGGGCCACTAACGGAATGGTATTATACACAAGGAAAGACAGTAGGTAATTTCTAATTCTAATACAGCAATAAATTACAACCTATAAAATAGTTTAAATTACTTAAATAACTAAAGGGCAATACCAATGATAGATATTGTTTACATATATACACATATATTTGTCAACATTCGCATTATAATCTAATGTTCAGAGATTTAACATGGTCCACAATTGCTTGGTATATCTTATGGTTTTGGGATTGTAATAGTTGTGGTAAATTAAAGGGAAGAGTTATATTCAATCTACAAATTTTTTCTGTAAAAAGAGCAACCTTTTCTTTTTGCAGTTCGCAATTTAGAAGTATATGTTGGCTGTCGCCCAACTCGCCACAATCACACAAAGGACTGCTGCGGAGATTCAGCCGGAAAAGATGCTCCGGTACCAAGGAGTGGTTAAATCGCAATCTACAAATTAGCTTAACAAAAGTTTTATCTACTGTTAGCTTCGTAAACCAAGGTTTAACAGGGATATTAGGTTGTATTGTCTTATAGAAGATTCCCTTAGGATCACTTTTATATTGTGCTAACCATTTGTGTTTGTAGGATCTATTTATAAACGGATATAAATCCTCATAGGGATATTTATAATCTAGCACTTCACCATGTACCAGAGCATCCTTCGCCAACTCGTCCACCCGCTCACCACCCACTATTCCACAGTGGGCTTTTATCCAAGCAACTGTTACTGTTTTACCCTGATTACAAAGTTCTTTTAAAATTTCTAAAAGTTTAACAAAAAGGTGATTTGTTTTTGTTTTGTGGTTAAAGTTGGCAATCTTGGCAACTGTACTTCTACTATCCGAGAGTATAACGAATTTATTATGGTTAATGTTTTTAATTAGATCTAATGCTTCACATATTGCGATTATTTCAGCTGACGCAATACTAAAATATGGCTTTAATTTGCCTTTTACTGCAACATCGATTTGTGGGTCAAAAATTGCCATTGCTGTATTGTGTTCTGATTTGGAACCGTCTGTATACAACTGGTAGGCATTTGGAAAATGGTCTTTCATGTCACATTCAAATATACTGTTTCTAATTTTAAGGGGAAAATTAGAATAGTCTGGAAGATATCTTGTATTTATTTTTTCTTGATCTAATTTTATTTGGTATATCGGGTTGATGTAATTCATTTGAATTTCGTCCCTTATGGGTATAACCTGTTCTGTATAACATTCCACTGACAGACGACTTTTTTTATTGACCCAATAAGGGCTTGTTAAATCACATATCAATAGTATATGTATTTTGGAAAGAAGCAAACTATTTTTGGACTGTAGTTTTAATAGAAATCGAGATGTTAAAATTTTTCGTCTAATTTCAATGGGAACTTCGACGCATTCACATAAAAGATTTGATATCGGAGTGCTTTTCAGTGCACCTGTTCATAAACGTAGGCACCTGTTTTGCAGGACACTTAATCTGTTCAGGTGAGTTTTAGCAGCATGATCATAAAAAGTACACCCATAATCCATTGTAGATCTTATAAACGATTTATAAATCATAAGTGATATATGCGTATCGGCTCCCCACGAAAGATGTGTTGTTGCTCTTAAGATGTTTATACCCTTTTCACATCTACTAATTATTTTATTGATATGGTCTCTCCACAACAGTTTTCTGTCCAACTTGATACCCAGAAAGGTCACTGTAGATTCGATATTGTATTGGACCTCGTTCAATATTACTGGTGACTTTGGGCTTTGGTGCTTCCTATTAAAGACACATATATGGCTTTTTGAAGTTGAAATATTTAACCCAACTGCAGTCAAATATCGATTGACATTTGCTATAGATTTTTCTAGCGATTTTAATCCCTGTTCTTCTTTGCAATTGTCGACATATAAACATAAGTCATCAGCGAATTGTAATATCCTTGTTTGCAGATCTATTGTTTTGTGAAGATCGTGGGTGTATATGAGATACAGAATTGGGCTTAATATACTACCTTGTGGCAACCCCCTACTTGTAGTTCGTGGCCCCTTAAGTTCATTATTGACACTAAGATATATCTCCCTGTCTTCATACAATGATACGATTTTGGCCGCTATTGACTTGGGAACCCCTATATCGCACAATTTTGCGTACAGAATATCCAAAATAACATTATCGTATGCACTCTCGATGTCAAGAAAGGCAGCGACTACCATATTTCCATTAGTAAAGGACAGTTCAATATCAGTGACCAAATGAGCGATGCTCTCTGTTGTTGAGTAACCCTTTCTGAACCCAAACTGTGTTTCTGACAAAATTTGATTGCTTTCCAGCCATTTTTCCAAGCGAAATTTAATCATACGTTCAAATGTTTTTAGAACGCATGATGCTAATGAAATTCCTCTATATGAGTTTACGCTGTCTGGTGGTTTTCCATTTTTGAGGAAATTAAGTACTAAATATATTTTCCATGATCGTGGTATATAATTACTAGTATATATATAGTTGAAGATTTCTAGCAACTTATCTTTAGCACTTTGTGAAAGATTAGCTAACATAGCATAATGTACATTATCAAGCCCTGGTGCAGAGTTATTACTGCTTTTCAGACTATAATTGAGTTCCCCAATACTAAAGGCCTTGCTCAGAGGGTGCGGTACATTAGAAATAAAACTATTTTTGTTCGTGTGGTTTAAGACAAATGGTGGTGCTAGCTTGTCTAACATTTCTTCTGCCCATTCCGGATCATTGGGAAGCGCACGACAAACTGGTACACTGTTAATTTTCTTTATTTGGGTCCAGATGTCCGATATTTTTGTACTTCTGTTCAATTTTTCACAAAACTCTCTCCAACTTCTTCTTTTACTAACTAAGACTATTCGTTTTACAACTGCAGAACGTTTTTTAAATTCTATGAAATTTTGCGCTGAAGGGTTTCGTTTATATCTTTGAAATGCTTCTTTCTTTTCTTGAATAGCTAACTTACATTCTTGATTCCACCATAATTTCCTGAATTTATTTACTTTCACTCTTGCCTTCTCTGGTATCGACTCATAACTCGCCAACAATATATTATTTGAAAATTTCTCATAATCAAAATTTTGCTGATTATTTAGACAGTAATCGTCAACCAGAGAAGTAAAGAGTTGCCAATTTGCCTCATTTAATTTCCACCTAATTCTACTATCTACATACGTTTCATTATTACCGTCTGTTGGGTCATTTAAACATGTAAAGGTTATAGCATAGTGATCTGATCCGAGAGCATCATCATGGGTTTGCCATGTAAAAAGTGAAGCTAAATCTGCTGTGCAGATTGTCAGATCAACCGCTGAACCATTGATGGAGCCTGGTTTGCGAATCAAAGTTTCGCATCCCGTATTAAGTATAACTAAACGGCATTCTTCTAAAGCAAGTAACAAATTTTGACCTGCAGTATCGTTCCATCCACAACCCCAGGCCATAGAGTGACTGTTATAGTCGCCGCCAATAACAAACGGTCTTTTAAGATTGCTAAAAAATTGTACCCAGGCAATAATCGATACTCTTGTGGATGGTTTAACATAAATAGAATAAAGATATATACATTTTTGTCTGTTTATAATAACCTTGACACCCACACACATCACGTCAGTCGGCTGATGGTCGACTGGTATTTCTGAGAAAAGTATATTATGTTTTAATATTATTGCAACACCACCACGGCCATCATTCCTGTCGCCGCGGATCGTATTATAACCATTTACTGTAAAATTATAAGTGGATCTTAACCATGTTTCACTTATTAATGCTATATTTATCTTATGATCAAATATAAATTTTTCAAATTCCCCTTTATTTGAATAAATTGATCTAGCATTCCACTGCATCACATTAAACTCGAATTTTGTTGTTTAAGAATTAACGATACTTTGTCTTTTAATTCGTCCCCCGTAATTTTTACTGCCCCACTTATTAGGTTTTTAATTAATTCTAATAAAGAATTGCAAATTTTTTCTGTATGATTACCTTCCCGGAAATTGTAATGATATAGGGGAGGGTATGGATTTACTACAGGACGCGATAAGATGTTTGGAGTTGATAAAATTTGATTATGAGCTAACAATGTTGGATTATCTCCAACTACAGTGTTATCAGGTCGTTTCCGTTTAGTAGTGCTGACAGTTATGTAACTACTGTTTCTAGAACTGCTCTGGTTATACCTTGGTTCACTATTTTGATTATTTTTTGTTGCATTGGCGTAGCTATTTTGAAATTTGTTTGCAGCGTCTTTGTATGAAATATTTTCTGTGCCCATAATAATTTTAATATTTTTTTGTTTATTAAATTCTGGACATTGTTTTCTGTCTGTCGCCTCATGATCACCACCACAAGAAATACACCGAGGTGGTTCCTGCGATATGCATTCCAAGACCGGATGATCGCCCCCGCATTTTTTGCATCGATCTCTTCCTTTACATTGAGCTCTTATATGACCGTACTTAAAGCATTTATTACATTGAATTACCCTTTGTATGTAAGGCTCAACTTCAAAACGCAGCTTTTCAATAAAAACGTGCGATGGTAAATATTTAGTTTTAAATGATACTAATATAGTAGATGTAGGTACATATTCTGGAATTCCATCTTTTATTATTTTACGGTTCATACGGCGAACGTTTAGTATGGGTATGGAATTTATAGTTTGTATAAGAGATTCTAATTCTTTTTCAGTTATATCTAAGTCTATCCCTCTTATTATTCCTTGTCTCCTCACGAGAAATTGAGGAATATATACTTCATAATTTTCGTTAGCTAATAATTCCGATAAAATTAATTTATTTGCGCTTTTAACTGTGCGTAATTCAATTTTTAACCTATTTACGCCTACGCTAGTTATATAGCTAATCGAGTCACCTAAGTCCTGCACGCAACTTTTGATCATCCTAGCTACACCAATTCTATTCATTCTTCCAATATTACCTGTTTTACTTTGTATATATATTATATACGGGCCAGTATCTCTGTCAGAATAAAGATATTTCGTTTTGTTTATTTCTCGGTTCTCGATTGTTTTTCCTGTATGTGATTTATCAATCGTCTGTTCAAGAGATAATGACCCGTATACATTTTCACCTGCGTTAAAATGTTTTTGATTATTATTTGTTTGTAAATTTAAATTAGAATTATTAGTTTTATTACTTACCAATTCTTCCTTGCTCGTCATTTGTAAGGTGTTTGTAACTGTATTTTTTAAGATTGAGGCTGAACTTTCGCCTATATTAAGATTTGTGTTTACCTGCTGTGTATTTTTTTGTTTTTCCGTTACCTCTTCGTTATCCAACTCCATGATCCAGTCAAGGGTGCCTCCCTTGTCCGGCGGGACTCTTTTATATTCTTTATTCATATTTTTTTCACTTATTATTAAGCTTATTCACTCACTAAGAACAGGAATATCACTCGCTATGACCGTTTACCTCGAAAGCCTGCGCGCGAATGACTATTAACATGAAAACTCAACTAAAAATAATGAAAAACGGTAAGTAAAGCGATGTTATAGAAATAAAATTTTAATTAAACTAAATGCTCAATACAGCTACCACCTTCTTGGATGCACAGGCATCTTAGGGTTTTTTGATAAGAGAAAACCGTTTTTTTTTAAATGTCTGGTTTCATACGGCATTCATCTGCGCCTTGTAGGATTCGTTCCCGCAGATGTTCTACATCGAGTATGGGCATTATGTACACAAATTCTTCAATATATCCCCAGAAACTAAAATCTAAGGGGTTGAGATCGGGGGAACGGACTGGCCAGTTGACAGGTGCATCTGCCCCCGACCAATCCAACGGCCATTGGATATGTTACTAAGTGTCGTCGAACGTCTCTTCCGTAATGAGGCAGAGCACCGTCCAGTTGTAGCTATATATTTCGCCGAATTTCCAGCGGAATATCGTCAAGTAAATGTACGAACTCATTCTGTAAAAATGATAGAAACATATCCGCATTTACTCGGGTTGGCAAAAAAAAACTGGTCCTAAGAGTAAGTCATCAATTATTCCTGCCCATACGTTCAATCTAAAGTTGACTTGATGACGAGTTTCGACTATCGCATGCGGATTTTCTTGTGCCCACATGTGACGATTATGCAAATTCGTAACGCCATTGCGAGTGAAAAGGGCGTCATCCGAAAACAGAATAAATCTCAGGAGTTGCTGCTCACGACTGTTCTCCAGTAACAGCCAGTTGCAGAAAGTCATTCTTGTTAATGCGTCTTGGGGTAAAAGAGCGTGTACTTTTTGAACATGATCTGTGACTGTTATATATAGTGAGTGTTGCTTCAGTACTCGGTGTACATTAGTTGAATTTATAGTAGCACGCTTATTATGCCTCATTTGGCGGGCTACTGCTCTTGTACTTGTTCCACATGTTGTTTCCACTATTCTTGAGATTTTTTCTTCTTGCCTGGTACTGAGCTTGCGTGGTCTCCCGCTGTTACCTGAACGCTGTTGTTTTATGGTATCTGATTCCCTCATGCGACGAACTAATGTTGAGAAAAATTTCCTCTTCGGGTGATGACGGTTAGGAAATGTAGCTGCATAGCGCTTAGCAGCATGACTAGCATTTCAATCACATTTCCGTACAAGCAAGAGAAATTATTAAAAACTGATTGTACTGAAAAGTTACTATGATTAAACTCTTACCCATTATTAATACCATATCTTTCATGCCAGAAAACGATATGATATTTGCCATATTGTCGAAAATGATAAGGTCAATTATCACAAAGTATACCTATAGTTTGAATATCGCCGTGAAAATAATATAGTAACTTACCTACTAGTATTTTTCAGAGCCTACGTGGACCCAAAAAATTCTACGAACAACGAATATAATGGCATCTTTTTTTTCTGTTGATTTGTTCATCAGACATTACATATTTTTTATAAAATATAAAATAAATAGGTCTTATCAAAATGCAATAAGCATACCTTACAAAATAAGAATTATATTAGAAAACGTACCATTCATGAAAATAAAGTTTTCTGTTTCGGTCCGATCATTCAACTTGAAATAACTCATAAACTAGTCGTTTTATAAAAATTTAAGTGACTAAAGTTACGACATTGATTGATCTAATAACAGCCATATCTTTTGAAACCATTGGCATGCGCACAAAGAAGTTAAGCGGACTATTAGTAATACCATCTGTCCTATACCCCTTGGGGTTTGATTTTTCTTATTCACGCAGATGTCGTCTAGACGTGGAATAAGACTACGTGCAAAATTTCATGGAGATAACTACAAAAACATAAAAATTAGAAATGAAAAAAAGGTTTCGTAGGTTTTTTCTCACCTGATTGGGTCCGACCATACAACTTACAATAACTCATAAACTAGTCGTTTTATCAAAATTCAACTAGAAAAACAAAAGTTATAGAATTATTTTGTCTAAGAAAAGCCATTTGTTTTGAAACCATTGGCGTGCGCACAAAAAAGTTTAGAGGGTCAATATTTGTACCCCCCCTGGGATTTCATTTTTCTCTTCTTATCTACACAGATAACGCCTAGTTCTAAAATAAGACTACGTGCGAAATTTCAGAGAGATAACTTCAAAAACATAAAAATTAGAAATGAAAAAAAGGTTTCGTGGGTTTTTTCTCACCTGATTGGGTCCGACCATACAACTTACGATAACTCATAAACTAGTCGTTTTATCAAAATTCAACTAGAAAAGCAAAAGTTATAAAATTATTTTGTCTAACAAAATCCATTTGTTTTGAATACATTGGCGTGCGCACAAAAAAGTTTAGAGGGTCAATATTTGTACCCCCCTTGGGATTTCATTTTTCTCTTATCATCTACACAGATAACGCCTAGTTCTAAAATAAGACTACGTGCAAAATTTCATCGAGATGACTTCAAAAACATAAAAACTAGAAATGAAAAATTATTTTTCAAGTTCAATTTCAACACTCTGTATTTCGAAAACGGGGCCGACAGAAGAAAAATGTGATAAAAAGTCATAAAATTTTCGTCTGGGAATCCGCGCTTTGCGGGTTGTCCACACAATTTTGTATATATATATATATATATATATATATATATATATATATATATATATATATATATATATATATATATATATATATATATATATATATATATATATATATATATATATATATATAAATTTTATACTTAGTTCGTATCAACCCCTGTGTTTTCTAGAGAGATTTATTAACATTTATTTCATAGCATATTTTACATATGTATTAATAAATATGTATACACCTTCAGTGCAAAATGGGTAGATAAATGCTTTTCGCTTAACCGACATATGATCCAGAACCAAGTTAACTTCAGAGGTAATTACAATGCTTCGAGCTATCTGCTCCTCGGACAAGATTCTCAAACTATTGGTCTCGGTCATCAGGTTCGTTTGAGCGAGCACAGGAGATATAAACTTCTGCCAAAAGATGATGCGGCTCATTGACTTTTGCTACACTTACGTGGTGGCTGTTTATATGTTAAGGTCTATTACGCTACTCCATTTACAGTAACGTAAAAAACAATTTCGGGCATTTAAAATGATTGCCTATTAGCTGTTACATTCAATTGTTTTTAATCAGCAGTGAAGTCGTTATTCTTATATAAAGGGCAAAGTTGAAACTGTTTGGTTTAAAATAGCGACCATTTTCGCAATAGTTACGGCACTAACTTTTGATATAGTTATTGTAGAGCTAAGGGAATATAACCAGTTCTACAATACTAGAATAAATAAAATATTTGATTTTTTCTTAATAATAATCATGATTAATTTGAAATTGTGTAGCCAAGATTACGTGTCAATTACGGACGAAACTGTGTGCTATTAACTAACGCAATTAACAACGTAACAATAGAACCTCGGTGGTTCAGGGGTAAGAACGTGTGCCTCTGAACCGAAGGGTACTGGGTTCGATCGCACGGTACTCCTTTCCCTTTTTCAGTACAAACTTTAACCATAACATCAACCGAGGTTCTGGCATTCTATTTGAGCAACTTGAATGTCTGCACGTTCCGCCGTTCGGAGTTGGCGTAAAGCCGTCGGTCCCGTGTCCATGCAATGTTGGGCACGTTAAAGATCCCCACCCTCCTTACAGAAAGGCAGGGGTTTGGCAAAATTTCTAGGATAGTGAGATGAAACTGCTCCCTGGCGTCGGTGATTGGCCATAGTAGCGGAAATAGGCCGACGTTAAAAAAAATTAACAGTGAACTTTAAAGACAGTGGTCAGTTTTAAACGAAGTGATATGGGCGCATATAGCCGTCCTTATCTTGACAACTACACTGCCGTGAACCAAAATGTGGCTTATAATATAAGAACGCTTTCACTTCATTAATTTTAATATCTCAGTGTCTTCTTTATCTCAAATATAAAATAAAGGTCTGCATATATTCATGTTTATTACAGTTAGATAAGAGACTTTTGGACACCATAAACAGCGCCGTATGCTTGGATGCTGGACAAGTGAGCAACTGGTCCAATTTTTTTTTTTTAACAAAATCATCGTTACTGATAAGGGACATTCTGACCTCGATGGTTTAGTCAACACGCAAAACTTCACTTTTGAGGAAGTGACAATCCTCAGACGATTTATAAGATAAAATGCGTCGAAAAGCCGTTACTGTTTCGTATGCTTTTTGTGTAGGTGGCGTAATCGCATTAATATCTTTGAAATTAAAATTAGAGCTGCAGTAGCCTTGTATGGGAACCGTTAACGCGACATATTTAATTTTTTTTTGCTACAAGTAATAACAATTTAGTGATTAGAACATAATATTGTCGCTTACGACATCTCTCACAAAACACGTGAGCTATTACTTATACTTATAGTTTTAATTGATAAATTTATTTACACATCGCTGAGTTCTCAGTTTTCGCGAATGAAACTACCGTTTGAGAAAGTGAGATTTGGCATCAATAGACTTTTTCTTCTTTAAAAGGCTATCTAACATCAACAATCTTCTTCTTTAAAATTGTATTAAAAGCAACCTTTGCTATGACTCTTGACCTAGAACAGAACATATGAGACGCCATTAACGAAACACGGGCAGGTTAAATGAAAAAAAAAAGTCGGGACGCAGCAAGTGCCTTATGGAAGTGAGTTTTTATAAAAATGTTTTTTGTAGAAAATATGTCATTTTAATGCAAGCAGGCATCAATTTGGTTACCGGTATAACCTATAGAGTAGAAACAATCTACCATATTTTATGAAAATAACATATTGTTTGAAAATGTACAAAAATTTTCGGAAAATGAACTTAAAAGGTTTTCTAAAAAACTGGTTTTGTAACCAACGAACCTTAGATTAATAGCAAATTGAGTTAATGAAATTTCAAGCATTTAATGAAAATTCGCCAGAAAAACGCACCTACTTACACATTGGATTTTTTTATTACAAACATGCATCATATTTCGATAAAAGACGCAAAAATGCAATAGTGTAAGGGATATTCGAAAAAATATGTAGGTATCACCAACGCTATGGGTGACCATATGATTGACAAAATAGTTTTATAAGATGCAACTCAAGACACCCTATAATTAACAATTAACGTATACATTTTTTTCTCGTATCTTGTATAATAACAATTTTATTTGGCTTTACCGTAAAAATGCGTCACCCTGTATATATGTAAACAGATAAAAATTGAAACTAAACACCGGTATGGGGTCTAGGGGCCCAGTTTGCACTCATTTGAAGAAGTCTTTTTAAAATTCAAAAGTCGCGGTCTCGTTATTAACGAATTTTTTCTACGAAAATGAACTAAATTACTAAAACTACTGCCAAAGCATTAGAAAAGGGGTCTATTTGTAAAGAATTTTGCGGAAATACTTTAGTAAATTGAACGACAATGGCGGTTAAGCTGAAACTTAAGGGTTTGCAGAACACTCTTCTTGCCAGATTTTCTTTACATAGCCCGTATAGGTTTCAGGTTGTCTGCCTCAATGTTGCCAATTTTGACGTTTCAAATCGCGACTTTGACGTTTTGAGGAAAACTCAATTTTTTTAAATGCTTATAACTTTTTTGTCTTTGAACTTACATAAGTTTTGGTACACATTTTGTAGTTCGTACATCAAAAATGAGCAGATTAAATAGAATAAGAGCGCAATGGGATCCCCGAGGAACACCAGATGTCACCTCAATATAATTATATATAAAGCCACCCACCTTTACTCTCTGCGTCCTACTGGAAATGAAGCCACAAACCAGGTGGACTCAACTTATCACTCAAAATACCCTGGTTATAAAAATATAATTGTTTTCATCAGAAAATGGTTTCATCGTTTGTTAAAAATTGCTAAAAAAAATCTAGATGCAGCAAGTGCGTCATTATAACCGCTGGTTGTAAACTATTTCAAATTCTAATAATCTAATTTTCAATTAACCTTCGATTTTTAATTTTACTTCACGGTAAAACTTCCATAAAGGCAGCATGAGCACGAATTTAAAAACGTATTATGTTTTGGGAATACAAAAATTGAGTTGCTTGGATTGGCTAACACGAAATAATACAAGATATTATTTTTATTATTATACTGGGCTGGTTCACTTTTTGAGTCCCAGCACCGCGGCCCATTTGGCCTATTGTGCCCCCAGAATTTCCCGTAATCCTCTGAGATGCCCGTTTCTTTGATAAAGTCCAGCCATTTCCTGCGGTGAGGTGACTTTGGATATTCTAAGTATACCTTTTCGTTCCCTAGTAACCTGTGCCGAGCTTCTATAAATGCCTCGCAGTGTCAGATTATATGTACTGGAGTTTATTCCTCCTCCCCGCATGCTCTGCACATTGGGTCTGATACAATCCCCAATGTATAGAGGTGTTTCTTCATATGACAGTGACCCGTCATCAGTTGTGTCAATAGTTTTATTTCTTTCCTACTCAGCTTGAGCATATATTTCGCTCTTTGGTTGGATGGCTTCCTGAGGTGGGCTTTTGTCTGCCTTTGTCCAGCAGATTTGTTCCAATATTCCAGATGCCACTGTTGCAGCATCGTCTCGATTTCAAGTCTTGCGGTTTCATATGCTACCCCACAGTATATTCCCGCTCGTTTAGAGGCATCGCTCGCCCTTCTTTTGCGAGCTGATCTGCTACATAGTTGCTTTTTATATTGGCGTGCGCTGGTACCCTGATCATCTTGACGGCGTTGCTTGCCGCCTACTGGCTGAGGTTGCGGATGCAGTCAAATACTAGCTTTGACCGCAATTTCTGTGTCCCCAGCGCCTTTAGGACTGCTTGGTTATCAATGGCTGTGAATATTCTCTTGCCTCGGTAATTCCTCTCGAGTAGCATTTGTGCAGACATCATTATGGCTAGTGTTTATGCCTGGAATATGTTTGCATGCCGACCCAGGCTGACAGTTGCCCTGCATCCCGGTCTGTTGCCTCCGTATATACCGTATCCTGCTCCGTCTGCTCGTTTGGCATCGTCCAGGAAATAGACAGCTCCATTGAAATTTGGACAGTTCCTCTCTATCCAATCTTCGCGACTCGGGATCATTATCTTGTAGGGTATAGTTGTGTGATACGTTGTCTTTACCCGGTCTGAAGTCATGCTCAGATCGTGGTTGTCATCTATTATTTTTAGGGTGTTGCTGTGACCATCCAGCGAATTTCCCTCTTTCGAGTTGGTCTTCAGTCTATAGGCCCCTGTGATCGCCTACGCCTCCACAACTAGCTGTAGCGGCGGCAGGTTCAGCATGGTTTCCATAGACGCTGTGGACGTCGTTATCATCGCCACAGGAATGCTGAGGCAGGCCATTCGTTGTACCTTGCTTAGTTTTTTTTGCAATACTGTGTGTGGGTTTTATCTCACCACACTAATGATGCATACGTGATGATGGGTCTAACCATTCTCAGCTATATCCAATGGGTCATGGGTGGTGATAGTCCCCATTTTTTTTAGAAAACATTCTCCGACAGGTCCACAAGGCCCTTATGGCCTTTTCAGTTATCCTCTCCAAGTGCGGTATGAACGTCAATGTGCTATACAGGTTTACCCCTAGACACCTGACCCTCTTGGTGCTTGGGATGAGGGTGTCATATAGGCACACTTATTTTTTCCCTCCCTGGTCTCTTCTAATTGACAATGGCAGAGGTTTTCAGCGGATTTGCCGCCACACCCTCTCTGCCGCACCATTTTTATACAAGTTTTAGAGCTGTCTGCATCGTTGCTGATACGGTTCCTCCAAACTTTCCAAATGTTATAATGGTTAAGTCATCTGAATAGCCTACAGCCATGTAGCCTGCCTCGTTTAGGTCCCGCAGGAGTTCGTCCACCACTGGGCACCAACACAGAGTAGAAAGTACACCCCCTGCGGGTATCCCCGCGTAGCCCGCACTACAGCGGTTTCTTCATTGACTAAGGCGCACATGTCCCTGTGTTCTAACATGTTAGAGATCCATCGGCAAATTGGCGAGTGGATTGCGCTACTTTCCACTGCTCTTTTGATAGATAGAAGAGACGTGTTGTCGAACGCCCCCTCTATGTCTAGGAATGCACCCAACGTAATTTTTTTAACCCTTTTGTGTCTTGCTGACCACCTTATGTAGAGCCAGTTTACACGATTTGTCCGTTTGGTAAGCACACTGATTCGCGCTGAGCGGATATATGCTCAGCACCGAACAGTTGAGGATACCTGCAATGTTTATAATCTTGCTGGTACCGTTAGGTTAGGTTATATTATGTTCAATTGTGAGTGGGCCATAACGGTCCCTCCATGGCGATCTTAAAGTCTATTGTTTCTCACGCCCAGTTGTCTTATATTTCACCCAACAAATCCAGCCTTCTACAGAGGTCGACCATTTTTGTGGGCGAAAGTTGACACAGATCTTCTGATGCCAGCTGTGTCTTGTCCTTCCGCAGCTGGACAGGAATATAGCACGTGCTCTGCTATTTCGTCACTTTTCATACACAGCCGGCACTCGGTCTTTAGACCGAGACCAAGTCGGTGCATGTGGTGACGTAAGCGGGAATATCCTGTATACATGTCGACCAGAATCATCAGTTTTTGTCTGTTTGGCTCTAGAAGTTTTTTAGTCCTTGACTCTGAAAGGCTATTTATACAGGCTTTAAAGGGTGATAATCCTGCCAGAATTTGCCATTGCTGGATTGTCCTTCTACGTGTCCAGGTCTTTAAGGTGCGTTTTGCTGCGCATAGTAATATCCTAGCACAGGTCTTGGTCCGATAAAGCCAACCTGGGCACCACCCCTGGCAAGCACGTCGGCCGCTACATTTCCATCAAGTTCCGAGTGGCCCGGTATCCAGACTAACGACACCTTATTGCTGGTATCGTGCTTTTTAAAATAAAAACTACATTTTGTAGTTTTTATTTTAAGTGTGATAAGAGAGAAGTGATACGAGGTGGTAGTGTACTGGTGTGCTCTCAATAAAGGTCTGTTTTTGGTGGTTAAAAGTGAGGATAAATTGTTTTGGAAAAGACATGCATGTAGGAGCAATCCGGTTGGTTCTAACAGTGAGTTTGTTTTGAATATTCGATAATAATTTGATTAGAAAGCAGCTGTTTAAAGTAAATCTTTTAAACAGTTAAATATATGGCGAAATATATTTAACATGAATACTTATTGATCTGAGTTTTTACTGGCCGGCCGATAAGGATATTGACAATTTCTTCGAGAGAGAATTAAAATATTTATTACACTTATCAGATTTTATTAGCTTAAAAATAAAATGAAGAATTCTGAATCAGATAATGAAATTACAAATGCTGAATTGTTGAAACAACTCAAAAAAGTAATAGCTGATTTGGAATTGAATTTGTCAAACAAGATAGAAGAATCAAATAAAAGAATTTCTTTGTTGGAGCAAGAAAATATTTCATTGAAATCTAGGGTGGAAGCACTGGAGAGGAGGGTAAAGAAGAACAATATTGTTATTATTGGCTTAAGTGAAGATCATGACGACAACGGAAACTTGCCAGAGTCTATAGTAAATAAACTTGAATCAGTTCTCCAAATTAATATTAAAGTCGACACCATTAGCGACGTCTGTACCGTTGGTAAGGGGGTTAAAAGCAAACCAATAGTTATCGAATTTAAGTCTCATTATCAGAAGAAATTAATTCTCGACAGAGTTGATAAACTGAGGGGAACCCATATTTATATCAATAACGATTACACCACAGAACAACTTACGCAGCGTAGAATACTGCGTAAATATTTGAAGATATCCAAGGAAAATAAGTGGAACGCATACACCAAAAAAGGGTTATTACATGTAAATGATAAAGTCTACAGACCTGAGGACCTCAAGGATTTGGATGTAGAAATACCAGACAAAGCGACGGAGTCAAGGTTAGTTGGTACATCAAAACTGAGGCCCACGACACCTAATCAAACAGGGAGGATTTTTGAAAGTTCTCAAACAGGACCGCCAAATATATCCACGCTCCCCTTGGGGGACAAAAAGATCTTAAGAAGTACGTCGACAGGTTCAAATTCCGCAAGGCAAAAAAAGTAGCCCGAGTCTTGTAATCAAAGTGTACTCCAAATTGTGAAAGAGAAATTAAGGAGGACAAAAGTTAAACTTTAATTGGTAGAGATAAGAGGTAAAAATAACTGTAATTTTCCATGCTCATGATTCTCAAGTACTTATATTGTAATATATCTCTATTGTAGGCAGTGTAGTATTATATGAAATTTGTGGAGTAGATAAGTATTTGCTGCTTTTATTGCATTGATAGTGTAGTTCAATACTTAGGTTCATATAGTGCCGTAACATCAGAACATTTGTAGATGCAAGAGTAATTTGTGATGACATGATGTATAATTCGAAACAATATATATGTATATAAAATATATAATTCGAGAATATAGATGATGATTGCACATGTAAATATTAGATCTTTGTTGGCCGGTTTTGAAGATTTTTGTATTGTGGTGCAGGACAATGATTTTGATTTAATTTTAGTAACTGAGAGTGGGTTAAATGAAAGAGTTGATTCGGCTATTGTGGCTATTTCTGGTTATAGCATGATACGCAAAGACAGAGCTACTGGTAGGGGAGGCGGCATAGCGATTTATATTGGGAATTATTTTAAATATACTATTATTAATTTTGATTTTACCGTTAATGAAAATCTAGAATTTATATTCTTGAGATTAAAATTACAACACAGAACCATTGCGATTGGTTCTTATTACAGACCACCAAATAATACCATAAATCACCTTATCAATGATTTTGACAATATTCTCTCAGCTGTTCTGAGCAAGAGTGGTGAAATGCCTTGGCCACGGTTGAGTAGGAGTAGCCATTGTGGCTAGACTTCGCCGGGGCTTTGGTATGGTGTCATCCATAATTTATTTTAGTTTTAGTTTTGAATTTTTTATAATTATTTGTGAATTATCTATTGTATTCTATGGGTGTACCTTTTCAATAAAGACAATTTATTATTATTATTATTATTATTATTTTCTCCTCGCACACTTAGGTAAGGATAATAACATTTTCAACACAGGTTTCCTCCATAGAGACTTCAGTACCTAGATATACCAAATTTAAATTTTCTAGGTTCAGATAATAGTTAATTAAATTCTAGGCATCATTTTTTTTTCAAAAGAGAGCACAAGATTTGGAAACAATGTATGATGAAAACAATTTATTTAACCTAAATGAAAAACACAAAGATAGTCCATGTGGATGTAATGAATGATACCAAAAATTAATGCACAAGACGAACAACCCTCAGACTCTCAAACACAACACACCTCTGGCGAAAATTCCGTTTTTGCTATGCCTATCTCAGAAAATTCCCTAAATCATTTTGAATATCAAATAACTATGTATTATGGCAACCGTAACGAAGTAAAGACAAATAATGTGTTTAAAAATAAATGTTATAGAGCACGAATTGCAATAAGTGACTGAACTTTTAAAGTCTTTTATAAATACAAGTCATTATTAGGGTATTTTATTTATGAACCCAGAGCTTAAGCATTACTTTTAATTAGTTGCATCTAACCATTTTAGTAATTCCGTAAAAATAATTAGGCGCACAAAACATTTAAAAGACATCACGAAGCTCCCGGAGCAAAATGCAAAAATTCAGTACTATCATGAGCAAAATCATAACGGCATTAACGAAACATATGCACAATTAGAAACACAATATAACTGGACAAACGTGAAAATACAGATTAATTATTTCATTAATAAGTGTGAAATATGTTTACAGGCGAAATATGAACGCAACCGTTATAAATCCCATTTCACGGACCCACAGTTGCTTGTAGTACCTTCGAAGTCGTACATATTGACGTATTTAGTTTTGAGAGTTTTAAATTTCTAACAATAGTCGATTTATTTAGCGAATATGCAGAGACTTATAATGCCATAATAACTAAAGCGCCAACCATTGTCAATAAGCTCCGTCGCTTCTTTTCTCATCATAGCTAGCCCGTTAGAATGATCTCAGACCCGGGCCGCGAATTTGACAACTTTATACTTAAAGAGTTCGGTTCAAAATGAATTTACATAATACTACTCCTCAAAATTTCAATTTTAATTCGCCCATAGAACGGTTGCACTCAACATTTTTAGCAAAAATAGGTATCCTTAAAATACAAAATCAAAATGAAAGTCCCCAGTCTTTTCTGATTACAGCTGTTTTAATCTATAACAAATCAAAACATTCTTCAACAGTTCACTCTCCTTTTAATTTTCTTAATGGCCCGTACGACGAACCAGCACCTACTGACCCCATTAAACAGTTTTTGAAGGGTACCTACAGTAGCAAGCCTTTTAAAGAAATTATTTCCTTTTATAAAACCATTTATGAAAAGCGAAAACAAAGGGCAACAGATCGTCTCGAAAAAATTAATGAAATTCGAGAACAAAACATTGTAATAAGTGAAGAAAATGTTGCTATACAAGTGCTGCTAGTCAGAAAGGCGGACCCGCTTAACAAAATACATTCAGGCCCAATTCAGTTGCCACATATTAAACTGCTTCTTCGTCATTCAAAAGAACAAACTGCTCATGTTACAAAAACGAAAAGAACTAAAAAGAAATTTCTATCTTTACAGCATCTTGTGCCTACATCTAAACACACCCCAACTCCTTCCACTTCAGTCAATCCAAACTAATGGCTTATTTAAGGATTATCTCGGAATTGTCAAAATTATAAATCATTATCATCTATATTGTTTTTACTTTACTCTCACACTCGTTAAAGAAAACTACAACCATTTATTGTACAATGCTTACCAAATTAGTGAAATGCAATCAACCTCAATTAGTAAATATTATACACGCATTTTTAACAGTCAACTTAGAACTATCAAACTAACGTAGATTAGAAATGCAGGTTCGGTTATCTAAATGATTACCGGCAATCCAGATCAAGAAGATCTTAAAGAAATAAACAAAGATCTCGATTTATTGTATGTAACTGACGATAAAATGATGGTTCAGTTGAACAATCTGAATTTACTCGCTAATATTATGACTCAGCGATTTGAGGAAGAACAACCTCGATTAACAAAAATTTAGATTAATTAAAAATCATTTTAAATACAATGTAACAAGAAACATAATATAAAGCAATTGTGGGATTTCAAACAGCCCTTAGCTACAAACTTCTAGAAACTATAAAAACTCTGGACGCAGCAAGTGCGTTATGGTAGTGAATTTTCATAAAAATGTTTTTAATATCAAATATCTTTTTTTTAAGAAAGCAGGCACCAAATTTGGTATAATCTATATATTAGAAACAATGTGCCATGTTTCATCAAAATAACTTTATTGTTTGAAAATGTACAAACATTTCCGAAAGTAAACTTAAATTGTTCCCGAAAAAAACTGGTTTTCTGGTCAACCTTATAGGTTAATAGCAAATTGATTCAAAATTTGAAGCATTTAATGAAAATTCGCTACCATAACGCACTTGCTGAGTCCCGAATTTATTTTCTTACAAAGATGTATTATATTTCGATGAAAAATGCAAAAATGCAATAACATAGGGCATGTTCGATTAAAAAAATTCACTAAAAAAAAGAAAATTTGAATCACAAACGACTTATGGGCCACCCTGTAATTATGGAAATATTTTTTAAAATGTAGCTTAAGACACCCTACAATTAATGTATACAACTTTTTTTCGTAACTTGCATAATAACGGATATATTGCACTTTAATGATTTTTTACGAAAATTCGACAAAAATGATATACCATTAAACGATAAAATCTATAGCCAACACTACTACTGCTAAAGCATCAGAGAAGGGGTCTATTTGAAATGAATGTTCTGGGAATATTTTAGTAAAATGAAGGACAATGACGATTGAAACTAAGAGCTCAGGCTTTGTAAAACATTATTCTTGAGACATTTTCCTTCCATAGATCATATTAATGTCAGGTTCATTGCCTAAATATTAACAATTGACGTTTAAAATCGCGACTTTGACGTTTTGAGGAAAACCCAAATTTATTTTTAGTGAATTTTCTTAAAAAAAATTCACTAATGAGGAGATCCCGACTTTTGAATTTTGAAAAAATTTCTTCAGATGAGCGCTAATTAGGCCCCGCAGAAAACATATCCGGGGTCAGTTTCAATTTTTATATGTTTATATATATATATATATATATATATATATATATATATATATATATATATATATATATATGTATTACACCGATAACTCAAAAAATAATGGGCCGATTTTGATTAAATTTGGTGGAAAAATTCCTTTTGCAAATGGCTTGGATGAGTTCGTTAGCCAGGAAAATCTGCCCAGGTTTTCCCGGAAAATTTTGTGTTTTCTTTCGAAAAAAAATTATATCTCCGGAATTAACAAAGTAAGGGCAACGAAATTTGACACGCAGGTTTACGTCCTTATAGGTAAGTTACCTACCAAAATTTAGCTATGTAGGTTAAAAGACAAAAAAGTTATAGGCATTTAAAGAAAAATAAATTGGGGTTTTCCTCAAAACGTCAAAGTGGCGATTTAAAATGTCAAAATTGGCAACATTTAGGCAAAGAACTTGAATCTAATACGGGCTATAGAAATAAAATGTCTCAAGAAGGATGTTTTACAAATACTAAAGTCTTAGTTTCAATCGTCATTGTCTTTCATTTTACTAAAATATTTCCAGAAAATTCATTTCAAATAGACCCTTTCTCTGATGCTTGGCAGTAGCCTTAGCTATAGAGTTTATCGTTTAATGGTATATAATTTTTGTCGAATTTTCGTAAAAAATCAATAAAGCTCAATATATCCGTTATTATATAAGATATGAAAAAATTTTGTATAAATTAATTATAGGGTGTCTTGAGCTACATCTTAAAATAATATTTCTACAATCACAGGATGGCCCATAAGTCGTTGGTGATACAAATTTCCATTTTTTTTTTTTAAATCAAACACGCCTTATGTTATTGCATTTTTGCATTTTCCATCGAAATATAATGCATGTTGGTAAGAAAAGAAATTCTGGACGCAGCAAGTGCGTTATGGTAGCGAATTTTGATCAAATGTTTCATATTTGAACAGCTCAATTTGCTATTAACCTATAAGGTTGACCAAGAAACGTGTTTTTTCGGGAACACTAAGTTTACTTTTGGAAATTTTTGTACATTTTCACACAATAAAGTTATTTTGATGAAACATGGTACATTGTTTTTACTATATAGGTTGTACTGGTAACCAAATTTAATGCCCGCTTTCTTAAAAAAAACACATATTTGTTATTAAAAACATTTTTATGAAAATTCACTACCATAACGCATTTGCTGCGTCCAGAATTTTATTTAAATGTCTGTAACTTTTTTGTCCTTTAACCTACAGCGCTAAATTTTGGTAGGTAGCTTACCTATAATGATATAAACCTGTGTACCAAATTTCGTTGCCCTTACTTTGTTGATTCCGGATATATAAAAAAAAATCGATTTTTTTTGAAAGAAAACACAAAATTTTCCGGGAAAACCTCGGCGGATTTTCCTGGCTAACGAACTTATCCAAGCCACTCGCGAAAGTAAGGTACTCACCTAATTTTATCAAAATCGGTCCATTATTTTTTTAGTTATAGGTGTGACACAAAAATATATAAACATATATATATATATATATATATATATATATATATATATATATATATATATATATATAAACATATAAAGTCTGAAACCGACCTCGGATTTGGGTTCCAGGGGTCCTAAATAGCGCTCATTTGAAGAAATTTTTTCAAAATTCAAAAGTCGAGATCTCCTCATTAGTGAATTTTTTTAAGAAAATTCACTAAAAGTACTACAGCGTACAATTTTGCTAAGTTTTAACCAAATAACAAATGTACAAATATTCACTGCAAAAGGTTTCAGTGTCGAAACAATTAAAATTTATTTTTATTAATAATGAATTAATTCGTTTTGATGAAATTCACATTTTTAAAATTATACAATTTAACAAATTTAATGTCATATCTGTAAAAGGTACAATTCTTTGTCTCCTGATTCTACATTCTACACCAGGATCTTATTTCCGAATTATTACAACAGCCCAACATAATAAAATCCTTGTACCACTCACTTCATTTTACTTGGAGACACCGCAGAAAAACTTGTGGACCACAGAGCATTGCCCGTCTATCGAACAATTTTTTACTCCAAAAGAAAGGGGACTATCCACCTCAGATATTATTGCAATAATGTTATCTAAATTGTGCCGAAACACACTGTAATATAATTTGACATTGGATAATTATTGAGTAAATTGCTTGTGTATAATGAACTAACAGCAGATCCAACGTTAAGTTTTATACATATTTTGAAATGCATGGTCTTCTTTACATGTTTGTATTTATTTTTTCGCCGCAAACCTTTCACTATAATTTTTATTAACTTTTTAAAGTCACAAATAACAATTTTTTGATCGAAACCCATTATTATGAAAATTTGCTACCATAGTGTATTTGCTGATTCCGAGGAGGTCCCGACTTTTGAATTTTGAAAAAAAGTCTTCAAATGAGCGCTAATTAAGCCCCTTAGAACACATATCCGGGGTCAGTTTCAATTTTTATTTGTTTTTATATATATATATATATATATATATATATATATATATATATATATATATATATATATATATATATATATATATATATATATATATATATATATATGTGTGTGTGTGTGTGTGTGTATGTATCACACCGTTAACTCAAAAAATAATAAGCCGATTTTGGCTAAATTTGGTGAGTACCTTCCTTTTGCAAATGGCTTGGATAAGTTCGTTATACAGGAAATTCGGCCCAGGTTTTCCGGGAAAATTTTGTGTTTTCTTCCGAAAAAATATATATATCTCGGGAATTAACAAAGTAAGGGTAAATTTGGTACGCGAGTTTATATCCTTATAGGTAAGTTACTTACTGAAATTTAGCTCTGTATGTCGAAAGACAAAAAAGTTATAGGCATTTTATAGGAATTTTGATCAAATGCTTCATATTTGAATAGCTGAATTTGCTATTAACCTATAAGGTTGATCAAGAAACGAGTTTTTTCGGGAACACTTTAAGTTAACTTTCGGAAATTTTTGTACATTTTCAAAGGATAAAGTTATTTTGATGAAACATGGAACAATGTTTTCACTGTATAGGTTATACTGGTAGCCAAATTTGATGCTTGCTTTCTTAAAAACACACATATTTGCTATTAAAAACATTTTAATGAAAATTCACTACCATAACGCACTTGCTGCGTGCAAACTTTTTATAACTATAATGCATTAAATATAGTAGCACAGTTTTAGTAAAACTTATGAACCATTTTCATTCGTATTACTTCAAATAGACGCTTAGATCAATAAAAAAGCCGTTAGTATTAAACGAGAGGAAAACTTGTTTATGATGTTCCAACGTTTTAACTGAATCACCATCACCTAAAAATTTCACACTTCATATAACTTCTAACAATATACATTTGTCGTTTTTTCCCGCTATTCAGATTTGTTATATAACAGCATCCTCTGCTACGAATTCACGTCATGCTGTATTCAGCAAAAATCAAAATTGCAAATTTTCGGGATGAAACAAAAGACATCCGCTGTATGTTATGGATGAAAAATTCGATAAAGTTCATTATATTTTTTCAATTCAAATTGTTTCCGTCTATTGCTAACAGCTCGGTGTTCAAATCCGTTGTGTTAAATTTAATTGTTTCTCATCTATCGTTTGTTTAAAAAAAGCTTACTCAGGGTTTACCGTAAAGTTGAAGTTGGAATTACGATACACGTGTAAGTTTGTTTAGATATCCAAATACCTAAAGTACAAAGCAAAAACGAAGAAAAAAGTATTGGCTAATTTGGCGCTTGCAAAAAATAAAGTTAATCGAATGCAAAAACATTAAGAAACAAAGATACAACACCTTATAGAGTCTACGAGCCGTCCCAGTGAAGTTGTATATATATATATATATATATATATATATATATATATATATATATATATATATATATATATATATATATATATATATATATATATATATACATATATATATATATATATATATATATATATATATATATATATATATATATATATATATATATATATATATATATATAGGGTGTTACAAAATAGTGGGCCAACCCGCTAACCACGGATTCCCGAGACGAAAATTTTATGATTTTTTTTATAACATTTTTCTTCTGGGGGCCCCGTTTTCGAAATACAGAGTGATGAAATTGAACTTAATAAATAATTGTTCATTTCTAATTTTTATGTTTTTGAAGTTATCTCCATGAAATTTTGCAAGTAGTCTTATTTTAGAACTAGACGCCATCTGTGTAGATGGGAAGAGAAAAAAATCAAATCCCAATGGGGGTACAGGGGGGTGGAACAAGTATTGACCCTCTAAACTTTTTTGTGCGCACGCCAATGGTTTCAAAACAAATGACTGTTGTTAGACAAAATAATTTTATAACTTTCGTTTCTCTAGTTGAATTTTGATAAAACGACTAGTTTATGAGTTATTGTAAGTTGTATGGTCGGACCCAAACAGGTGAGAAAGAACCTACGAAACGTTATCTCCATGAAATATAACATGTAGTCTTATACACTAAGTGAAGATGAGCACTGATAAGTACACTTGGAGAGCCCCAATCACCACAACACATTTTAAAAAGACCTGACGATCGTTTCACTAACCAAGTTAGCGTCATCGGAGGATGAAACATTCTAAATACTTAAAAAACTAACATCAACTTATTTACCGGATCTCAGGTAAAGAGATCGAACCGAGATGAGACACTAGTCGTAGGCAAATTCCACAGTGTATTGTATTTTTATCGCCTGACCAGGTCTTTGCGCTATCCTTATTGCTTTATCTAAAAGTGTCCATCTGTAATAGTCTAGAGAAAGTTCAACGACCGCTAAATTAACAACGGTTCCTTTGGCGGCAATAACTGTATACTTGTTATCGGTAAAAACGTGCCGAAAACGTGGAATTTAATTTAGCAAAGTAATCTATCAAGTGACTCGTAATTGGCGCTGGTGCACTGTTCATACATTCTTTGTTGCAACTATATTTCGCAATATATACGCTCTCAAACCCATTCAGCTGACCTGGTTTTCTAACATTTTTTATTAATTTCAGATTTTCTTTATCAACGTGATGATTACTATCCCAAATATGTCGGGCGACGGCAGACTTATCTTCAGTACCGTAACGTAATTGGGATATGTGTTCTTTGAATCTGATTCCAATCGATCTTTTTGTTTGTCCGACGTATTTAAGATTACAATCTTTACAACTTATTTCATAAATTCCCGACATTTTTTCCGCGCTATCCTTGTCTTTTGGATTACCTAGCAAGTTTTTTAAAGTATTTGTTGTTGAAAATGCTACCTGTAAGTCGACTTTTTTAAAAATGTAATTAATCAACAAACAGAAAACAAAGAAAATGGTGACGGAATCAACGACGTTCAGAAGAGAAAAATCGGAAAAAAAACTTTGTTTGCTTACCATTTGAACTTAGAATCACGAGGGGTCTAGACAACATTTTTAAAAAAGTCGACTTAAAGGTAGCATTTTCAATAACAAATACTTTTAAAAACTTGCTAGGTAATCCAAAAGACACGGATAGCGCGGAAAAAATGTCGGGAATTTATGAAATAAGTTGTAAAGATTGTAATCTTAAATACGTCGGACAAACTAAAAGATCGATTGGAATCAGATTCAAAGAACACATATCCCAATTACGTTACGGTACTGTAGATAAGTCTGCCGTCGCCCGACATATTTGGGATAGTAATCATCACGTTGATAAAGAAAATCTGAAATTAATAAAAAATGTTAGAAAACCAGGTCAGCTGAATGGGTTTGAGAGCGTATATATTGCGAAATATAGTTGCAACAAAGAATGTATGAACAGTGCACCAGCGCCAATTACGAGTCACTTGATAGATTACTTTGCTAAATAAAATTCCCACGTTTTCGGCACGTTTTTACCGATAACAAGTATACAGTTATTGCCGCCAAAGAAACCGTTGTTAATTTAGCGGTCGTTGAACTTTCTCTAAACTATTACAGATGGACACTTTTAGATAAAGCAATAAGGATAGCGCAAAGACCTGGTCAGGCGATAAAAATACAATACACTGTGGAATTTGCCTACGACTAGTGTCTCATCTCGGTTCGATCTCTTTACCTGAGATCCGGTATATAAGTTGATGTTAGTTTTTTAAGTATTTAGAATGTTTCATCCTCTGATGACGCTAACTTGGTTAGTGAAACGATCGTCAGGTCTTTTTAAAATGTGTTGTGGTGATTTGGGCTCTCCAAGTGTACTTATGTAGTCTTATACTACGACCAGAAGACATCTGGGTGAATAAGAAAAATCAAACCCCAACATTTTTTTCGGGTGCCGGTAGGCTAATAAAAACTAATATCGCAGGTTATTTGCGTTCGTGAACGCCGGTGACACGTCTCGACAAATTAAAAAAATTGGGATAATTCTTTTTTATTCATTGGCAATCAGAATAGAGAATGTATTACACATAAATTGTAGCTCATTCCATTGTGTTAAATATTGCATCTTAAAATGACTCATAAACTAGTCGTTTTATCAAAATTCAACTAGAGAAACAAAAGGTATAAAATTATTTTGTCTAATAACAACCATTCGTTTTGAAACCATTGGCGTGCGCACAAAAAAGTTTAGAGGGTCAATACTTGTTCCACCCAGCCTGTACCCCCTTTGGGATTTGATTTTTCTCTCCTCATCTACACAGATGGCGTCTAGTGCTAAAATAAGGCTACTTGCAAAATTTAATCGAGATAATTTCAAACCAAAAAAAAAATAGAAATGAAAAATTATTTTTTAAGTTCAATTTCAACACCCTGTATTTCGAAAACGGGGCCCCCAGAAAAAAA
The DNA here is from genome assembly GCA_964006375.1 of Tillus elongatus. Taxonomy (NCBI): domain Eukaryota; kingdom Metazoa; phylum Arthropoda; class Insecta; order Coleoptera; family Cleridae; genus Tillus; species Tillus elongatus. Next base: position 107,045,463 of record OZ023263.1, on the reverse strand, counting down.
ATGTTAAGAAAAGTCATCAAATGTTCGTCTCGGGAATCCATGGTTAGTGGGTTGGCCCACTATTTTGTAACACCCTATATATATATATATATATATATATATATATATATATATATATATATATATATATATATATATATATATATATATATATATATATATATATATCTTACAACAAAACTACGTTTCGTTTCTTAAATAAATTGACTTTGTTAACGGAAAACTTATTAAAAGCTACTATATAATATAAGTACACAAACCGCCAAAACACATCTTTCTAAGAACCTGACGATCGTTTCACTAACAAAATTTCCGTCATCAGAGGATAAAAAATTATAAACTACTCACAACTAAACATCACCTTTTATAATAGGTCTTAGGTAAATACTGACAAAGAGCGGAACCATAACCCAGGAAAATTTTCTGCGTATTATATTTTAATTGCCAGAGAAGGTTTCTGAACTACCGTTATAACTTTACTTGCTGAGTTTCGTAATTATATGTCAAATACGTGAAAACAAAGGGCTATAAGTCAAAGCTCCTTGAATATTGTTTCAATTGTTCTTTTAGTCTGCCCAGCGTATTTAAGATTACATTCTTTACAACTTATCTCATGGATACCCAATATTTTGGTGGCTTTATCCTTATCTTTCGTATTACACTTTGTGCTTCCTACACCTTGGAAGCGAGCAAATGTTACCTCTGTACCAAAGCAGAGTGAGCCAATAAAGAGATCACATATACCTTCAGTGAGCGTTTTACCGGTGTTGTCTGAGGTTCTTGACAGGGTAACGATGGTTCAAATGAGTCAGTTTCTGGATAGACACAAACTTATACCACCTTTTTCGGTCTGGATTTAGACCTGGATATGGCTGCGCCACTGCTTTAGCTAAGGTGACGCATGATATACTTGGTGCCTCGGATGGGGGCGGTGTCGCGGTCCTGGTTCTTTTGGATTATTCAAAGGCCTTTGACATGATACATCATGATATACTTTTGCAGATTTTGGCCCATATTAGTTTCACAGGAAATTCTGTTTCCTTAGTTGTGTCCTTTTTAGCAGGTCGGTTTCAGAGGGTTTTATAACAAAGTTGCTTCGGGACTGCTTTCTGCAACAAGGGTAGCTTTTTCGGGCCACTATTATACACTATCTATAGTTATAGCTTGCGAACATGTCAAATTTAGTCATTATTATCTCTATGCTGATGACTCCCAGTTATACAGCTCTTTTCTGCGGGCTGAGGTATAGAGCGCATGTGCGCGACTCAATCGGGACCTTGACGCACTTTTTTCCATATTGCAGAAACATCTTGTGCAAATAAATCCGACAAAGTCAGCTGCCATTGTGCATGGAACTCTAATTTTTAATTCTGTTTAAATTACTGTTGGCAATACTGTTTTTCAGAAGAAAAAAAGTCCAGACGCAGCAAGTGCGTTATGGAAGTGAATTTTCCTAAAAATGTTTTTGATAGCAAATATGTCATTTTTTAATGAAATCAGGTATACATTTGGTTACTAGTATAAGCCATATTATAGTAGAAACAATGTACCATATTTCATCAAAATAAGTTTATTTTTGAAAAAGTACAAAAAGTTTCCTAAAATGAACTTAAAATATTCCCGAAAAAATTTGTTTCCTAGTCAACGAATCCTAAGTTAAAAATTTTGTTTTTGAAATTTAAATAATTTAATGAAAAGCCGCCACCAAAACGCAGTTGCTGCTTCCCGAATTTATTTTCTTACAAAGATATATTATATTTAGATTAAAAAGAGGTGTTCGATTTAAAAAAAGAAAATTTGTATCACCAACGTCTTATGGACCACGCTGTGTTCTTTTAAAGAGACTAACAATATCTACAGATATAGCAAAATTTAGTTGATTAGCTTTATAAAAACTTGAAGTTTTAGGCATTATTCTCAAAAGGAGTTAGAACACAAGAATTTTTTGATAATAGAGATATCGATGGTAACAATTTCAAAAGAATTCTTCAAATGTGAACTTGCTAGGACCTCTAAAATCGATCTTTAAAGTCTGTGTAACTTTAAAGTATTAACTTAACTAATTAACTAATTTACCGTATAATTATAGTGTACAATTCTTATGAAAATTCGCTACTATAACGCACTTGCTGAATGCATATATATATACATATATATATATATATATATATATATATATATATATATATATATATATATATATATATATATATAAAATGTTCAAAATTCGATTTTTTTTACAAAAAAAATTATATTGGTTGCAATTGCAGTTGCAGTTTTCGCGAACCTGAGGTATTTCTTTGTGAAACGAAAGATGCCGTAAACAAAATTCTCATAGCCCATTAGTTTCCGTGCTACACGGCGATATCGAAAATATTGCATTTTCAGGTATTTTCTCTATTTCAGTTTTTGACAACTTGTAAAAAACGTAAAAACTAATTATTTTAGAACTTTTTACGTCGCATCGTTAGTTCTTTTCTAAATATTACTGTTTTTAAAATTATGGCCAATGTTTTTTTTAAGGGATATCAGGTATACTTATCAATAAATTAATTTGCATTTTCACAGGCTTCTTAAAAATACTACATACAGACTAGCTTCACTGTTGGCTTTGGTTTCTGCAATTGAAGGACGTAGCCAGCTCGTAAGCTAACTGTTACAAGAGGCCCTTCTGAATTCTAGATGTTCTAGGATGTTCTTCAATGTTCCTCTAACCGGTTTCGCTGCTCTTGCCGGCATCCTCGAACAGATAAAAATTGAATTAATACGAAACCATGACAACTACAAATAAAGACCTGTTGCTATGTTATGATTAAGGCTGGGCGAATGTGCAGTGAAAAGTGGCTTAAATATACATGCATTATGCAATAAAACATATTGAAAATATGCAAGAAATATTCCTAATGGGCATGATATATGCACTAAAATATGCATGAATAAAAATGAACAGAAAGAAAAACTATAACTATGCTTTTACATTTTATTTGCAATGGAAAAATAAATACATGTACAAGAATTTTTATTTTAAAAAAATCACTAATAGAGAAGTAACGATGGTGAGAACATTTTTTCAAATGTGCGCGAACTAGGACCCCTATAAACCAGATCCGGAGTCAGTTTATATTTTTATTGTTTATAAATATAAACCAGATCCGGAGTAAGTTTATATTTTTATTGTTTATAAATATAAACTGATTCCGGATCTGGTTTCTAGGGGTCCTAGTTCGCGCACATTTGAAAAAATGTTCTCAAAGTCTCACCATCGTTACCTCTCTATTAGTGATTATTTTTAAAATAAAAATTCACCAAAAATAAAAAAACAAATTCATTCAATAAAGATTTCTGTCAAATAATGTTGCGCTGTAACATTACTCTTCACAATTTTGAAATCCCCGAATTCAGAGATTTAAATAAACATTATATCGGAGATTTAGTATCGCGAAGAACAATATGCAGAACTTATGTTCCCCAGTTATATGAAGAGCGGATGGAAAAAATTAGATTGTCTATAAAAAATAAATATATTTGAATCTCTCTGGATGAGACCACAGATAGTATCGGTCGGTATATATGAAATTTGATTGTTGGCATTCTAGATGGTAATCCCTCTCCAGATTATTTTGTAGCTGTTAGTCAATTAGTACAGACAAAAAATCAAACAGTCGCAATATTCGTGAATGACTCCCTAACGCGCCTATATTTGTCTCATACAGTATGACGAGCTAACATTTTGATGATGGTGTCAGATGTAGCAAGCTATATGCTAAAAGCAGGTCAATATTTGAAATAATTATATCCCAATTTTTTCCAGGTCACTTGTGCTGTCCATGGTATTAATAGAGTAGCCAAAGGTATTAGAGGAGAATGTACTCTAGTAAACAAATTGATAAATAATGGTAAATGGGTATTTCAAAAATCTCCTTTAAAGGTACAAGTTTACCGGAATATGTTTCCGGTTGCCTCCACAACTGATAATTAAGAGGTGGGGTACGTGGGTATAAGCAGCTTCATTTTATGCTAAGGATTATTAACAATTTAGAAGTGTAGTCAATAGTTTTGTAGCGGATTCCGCAAAATCTATAGCGATATGTCAAAATTTGTTTAAAAAACAAGAATTCGTAGCAGAGTTGATGCAAATAGAAAAAACTTTTCTACTATATCCGAATTAACACAAAATTAGAGTCGCGAAACATGTTGTTAGGCGGGTCAGTCGAAATGGTTGACAAATTAAAAAACACCTTCTGCCAAATTTAGAAAAAATAAGGGATTTTATGTGCTCGCAAATATTAAAAAAGTTATTGTTGGGCAAAGTGTTGATGAGGGTAATATACCCGTTAAGCTTAATGTCCCAGAAATAATTTCTCTATTTAAATACACTCCTGTCACGTCATTCAATGTTGAGAGGCCATTTTCAAAATATAACACGCTTTTAGATGACAAGAGACACAGTTTTCTAATTGACAACATAGAAGAAGATATGGTGGTATATTGTATCGATGATGACGAGTAGGTTCTTTATAATATTATTATTGTACATGTATTTTATTTTTCCATTGTAAATAAAATGTAAAAGTATAGTTATAGTTTTTCTTTCTGTTCATTTTTATTGATGCATATTTTATTGCATATATCATGCCCATAATGCATATTTCTTGCATATTTTCAATATGTTTTAGTGGATAATGCATGTATATTTAAGCCACTTTTTACTGCATATTTGCTCAGCCTTAATCATAACATAGCAACAGATCTTTATTTATAGTTGTCATGGTTTCGTATTAATTCAATTTTTATCTGTCTGACGATGCTGGCAAGAGCAGCGAGACCGGTTAGAGAAACGTTGAAGAACATCCTAGAACATCTAGAATTCAGAAGGGCCTCTTGTTACAGTTAGCTCACGAGCTGGCTACGTCCTTCAATTGCAGAAACCAAAGCCAACAGTGAAGCTAGTCTCTATGTAGTATTTTTAAGAAGCCTGTGAAAATGGAAATTAATTTATTGATAAGTATATGTATTGGGTGCCTTGTTGTGTGCGGCATAAACAGGATTTTAAGGAGGTGTAGCTCCAAAATAAAGGCAGCTTATGTAGGTCCGGTTCAGCTTTATTTCGCATTTGTCGTTTCTTCTTCACCGCCTATCACCTCTATTGTATATTTTTTTAGAGGACGTTTGCAATAAATTTTTCTTGTGGTCTATGCGGCTAATGGGAGTTCTAAGCATATTTCTCAGTAAATGTTTTAGAAGCCCTCTGTGAGCTCATATGAAATTTTACCAAGTATTAATATATATTATGAATTGACTTAATGGGCTAGCATAATTTACTATTATCTTAAAATGAATCATAAGATGTATGAGTTTTTCTCTTAGAAAATGATTGTAAAAATTATACACCTATTTTTAATGTGTACAAATACAGACCTACCTAAATATTAAAAACTTGAATAATTTACTCATTGTGAGTAAATTCCATTGTAAATAAGCCATATCGTGTAAGATAAGTAAACTACTGGACTCCCAGAGGCTGGCTCCCCGTGCCACCACTGGCGTGACTGTCGGCAATGGGAATAACGCCCAGGGCTCATGGTTTTCTAAAGTCTCGCTCCTTCTCTTTGCAGGTGGTAGTGGGATTTTCCTTTACGTAATAGTAAAGGTTTTTCACGCCCGAGAAGGTACCACTGCATACATCAAGTCCCAACAGACGTTTCCGGTTCTGGTGTATGAGTCAGTTTCCATTATAAGCAAAAATGATGATGGCTCCTCCTTGTACAAAACATTCCGGAGGTAAAATACCCGTCCATTAAATCTCCGGGAGAAGGGGGCGCCAACATCAAAATTTAACATATCCTTCTCAAATATAGGTGGCCTAAATTATAACCTGAACTCCGGCCACCATTTTCTCCAGGCTAATAGGTCCCAACTCCTCTTCCTCACTGAAACCCAAATCAGCCCCAAAACAGTCACTAGTCACCTTAATTTCCCGGGGTATGAGCTCCTTACTTCCTTTAGACTGTATGGAGGCGTGTGCGCATACGTCCGTATCAACCTACCTTGCACCAGACTCCTAATTTAGAAGCTGGAAGAAAATACATAATATGTATAAAACTATCTCTCAGGGCTGCAACCAGATTAATCTGTTGCATTTAGCGGTCACCTTCTGACAACGACTTTGTCCAGCTCTTTGACTACCTTTCTGAGAAAACCGACCATCTGATTTCTGAATATCCTTCCTCCGAGGTCACTATTCTTGGTGACGTCAATGTCCATAATAAGGAATGGCTAGCATCTTCAAAAACCGATCCAAAAGGGAAGGCAGTGGAGGCATTTGCAGTCAGCAACACTTTATACAATATGGTTCAGCAACCTACCTACTTTCCTCGCATCCAAACACACAGCTCAAATCCCCTGGATCTCCTTCTTACTACAAATCCTGAATGCTATAAGATATCAGCAACCTACCTACTTTCCTGGCATCTAAACACACAGCTCAAATCTCTTGGATCTCCTTCTTACTACATATCCTGAATGCTATAAGATATCAGTCACCGCCCCCTCGGTCGGTCAGACCATGACATGGTCACCGCTTCCTGTGCAATGCAACCCGAGGTCATACAGTCATCACACCCACGTATCGTTTGGCACTACAACTCCACAAACTGGGACGAAATGCGCCGCATTTTTCTGAGGCAAAAAACTCGTTTAATAACTGCATCAAAAATAAAGTCCTCTTAAGCTCCAAGGGCAGCAAACCCTTCTGGACTCTTGCTAAATCTATTGGGAATAATTTCTGCAAGAGCACGTTCCCACCTCTCGTCTCAGGGGATGAAGTTGTTTCTACCGCCCTGGGCAAGGCTGAACTCTTTGCCTCGCTGTTCGCCGGCAATTCTACTATCAACCCACCTCCAAATGTTCAACCACCAACAGTCCCCATGGTCGCGCATAAAATTACGGATATGATTTTCAAAACTAAAAAGTTACGAAAGGTGCTCTCTTATTTTAGTACCAGGAAAGCCTCTGGCCTTGACAAGTTCCCAGCAATTGATCTCGAAAAATGCGCACCAGAACTTGCTCCTGTCCTAACTCGTCTGCTTCAGACATCGTACAATAGAGGCATATTCCCTAGTAACTGGAAAACGGCTCGAGTACAACCCGTCCCCAAGAAATGATCCAATGCGCTTCCTAGCAACTACAGGCCTATCTGTCTGCTTTCAGTCGCCTCTAAAGTGATGGAAAAGTATATAAACACCGAATTACTAAAATTTTTTGAAAAACACAGTCTAGTCCACGACAGGCTGTATGGATTCCGTCAGCGCAGATCAACTGCCGACCTCCTTTCCTTTGTCACCCATTCTTGGAACAAGTCTATGGAACTACACGGTGAATCTCAGATTGTCGCTCTATACATATCCAAAGCATTCGACCAGGTCTGGTACGCAGCGCTGCTTAATGAACTTCCGGCCTATGGCCTACCACCAAAACTCTGTACCTAGACAGCAAACTTCCTCTCCAACCGGAGCATTTCTATTGCCGTGGATGGCCATTCCTCTAAACTATATTCAATTAATGCAGGAGTTCCTCAAGGTTCAGATTTGGCCCCTACTTAGTTTTTTCTCCACATCAATGACCTCCTCTCTAGCACATCCAACCCAGTTCACAGTTACGCGGGCGGCGGCACCCTCCACTCAAATATACAATATTCTAAGCCTGTCTCTTTGTCCCAATTAGATGTGGATCGCAGACTCATAGATGGTTCTGTATTTGACTGGCGAAGTAAAAATCTTGTACAATTCAACCCCACCAAATCTCAGTCTTGCTTTCTTTCTCATAAAAGATACACCAGCCCTAGACTCATCACATCTCTTTTCACCAGCTAATCTCTATACCTTATATACTTCACAAATAAGGCCAAACCTCGAATACTTCTTCCACATCTGGGGTGCTGCTGCCGCTCCTACACTCGCTATCCTGGACTCCATTTAGAAGATAGCTATACCTCTCATTGGTGACCCTACCATCACCCAAAGGCTGCCATCCCTTGCCCACCGACGTGCCGTTGGTGATCTCTCTCTCCCTCTCTCTCTATCTTTTATAGATATCTGCACGGGCACTGCTCAGAGGAGGTTTCTTCCATAATCCCTCCACCTGCTGCTCCAAACAGATCTACCATGGGAACAGAGCGAATGCATCCTTTTACTGTCCGGGTCACCAGACATAGAACATCTTTTTATGCCCGCTCTTTTGTTCCGAGGACTTTCTCCAAAGTTCCAATCCTTCAAGTCCATAATTAACAAGTCGCCTCTTTCTTGCTTGTCGACACCCACGCTACGATAGTATTTAGGCTGTAAGTCCTCGTTATGTGTTGTTGAAATAAAAATAAAAAAAATGTCCAATTTGAGGTATTCTAGATTTATGATTCCTTAGATATTAGTAATTTTTTAAATTATTGTCAAAATAAACCAATTTATTTTCAAAAAAGAACACAACTTTGAAAGACAAACATAAAAATGCAGTCTGATTTCAATATACAATGCACTATTATTCCACTAGATTTAAATTGGGAATACATGTGACGTATTCCCGCCCCAGTCTCTGATTGATCGAGAGTTACCATGCAACTTCTTTAATCTATCAATCTTGAACGGAACCTGCTTTACAATGCTGCCAACCAACCTCTCTCTCTCTCTTTCTCTGTCTCTCTCTCTCTATCTCTCTCTTATAAACACACATACACACACACACACGCGCACTAAAATTGGTCCCCTCGATAATAAACTTTATATAATTATGAAGTTTTCTCAAAGGTGCTTTTTCACGAGTTATAAGAGGGTCAAGTTTTCCTAAATAAACCCTGTATAAATCGAGTACTGGCCAGTGAAAGGTAAAAGACCAAACTTTTAAAAAATGAGATTCTGTGAAACATTCATTTTGACTAACTTAGCTTTTGCCTTTCCAAAATAATTTAAAGTTTACCATTAACGGAGTCCGAATTGTATTCAGGCTAATCTTGGCATATTTAATTTTATTAAACTCTTACCATTCTGTTTGCGAATACTGTATAAGTTACCTGCAGAATTCCACCCTCGGATACAAGATAGGATGTAAGGTCCCACGAATGCTGACATTCCCTTTTATGTGCTTTCATTACATTTTCTGAGAAGAATCAGCTAAATAGGACCGTGCACTTGTCACTTTGAGATGTCCTGTTATAAATTTATACACTTACCTTCCGTCTTGCGCGTGAGAAACTTCTTTGAACTGCAACAGATGTTATTTTTCGTTTTAGGCGTTCATTAAGCTTCACTGAATGGTAAATACAGCGACATCCTCTAACGTCATAAGTCTACATTGATTGATGAAAGAAAATCAATTTCAATGAAAAGTTCTTTTTTCTTTTATTTTGAGGGAAAATTGATAGTGCTATTACTCACTGGACCATATTATATTAATGCAGTTTGAATTTTACCAGGCTCCAGAAAAACTACAAATCTCACTCCATTTACGTGTCATTGGTCGATAAGAGTATGTTGGGTAAGGCTTAAAAGGTTTTGATCGCAGTGGGTAAGTGATGTATTTTTTAGGAAAATTTCGTTGGAAAAACTCACAAATGCGGACATAAAATTTCTAAAAACTTCTTGAAACGAGCGCGAACTAAACCCCCTAGAACACATATCCGCCGTCAGTATGAATTTTGATATGTTTATATATATATATATATATATATATATATATATATATATATATATATATATATATATATATATATATATACATATATATATATATATATATATATATATATATATATATATATATATATATATATATATATATATATATATACATACATACATATATATATATATATATATATATATATATATATATATATATATATATATATATATATATATATATATATATAGGCTGTCCCTTGGTTCATAACCTATCAAAATAAAGAAGGACATGTTTCGTAAAAATGTTACGGTTTTTGAGTACCGGACGTCTCTGAAATTGCCTAGAGGCTCTAATTTTCACCAATATTCTTGCTGTCATCTCTAAATGTTTGTAACTTTTTTTTTCTTTTATAACACCCTACATTAGTTGGCGCATCGAATGCATTCAACACATTTTAGTGAATTTTCTTAAAAAAAATTCACTAATGAGGAGATCCCGACTTTTGAATTTTGAAAAAATTTCTTCAAATGAGCGCTAATTAGGCCCCCCAGAAAACATATCCGGGGTCAGGTTCCATTTATATATATATATATATATATATATATATATATATATATATATATATATATATATATTTATTTATTTATATATATATATATATATATATATATATATATATATATATATATATATATATATATATATATATATATATATATATATATATGTGTGTGTGTGGGTATCACACCGATAACTCAAAAAATAATGGGCCGATCTTGATCAAATTTGGTGAAAAAATTCCTTTTGCAAATGGCTTGGATGAGTTCGTTAGTCAGGAAAATCTGCCTAGGTTTTCCAGGAAAATTTTGTGTTTTCTTTCGAAAAAAATTTATATCTCCGGAATTTACAAAGTTAGGGCAACCAATTTGGTACGCAGGTTAACATCCTTATAGGTAAGTTACTTACCAAAATTTAGCTATGTAGGTCAAAAGACAAAAAAGTTATAGCCATTTAAAAATAAATAAATTGGGGTTTTCCTCAAAACGTCAAAGTGGCGATTTAAAATGTCAAAATTGGCAACATTTAGGCAAATAACTTAAATCTAATACGGGCTATAGAAATAAAATGTCTCAAGAAGGATGTTTTACAAACCCTAAAGTCTTAGTTTCAACCGTCATAGTCCTTCATTTTACTAAAATATTTGCAGAAAATTCATTTCAAATAGACCCTTTCTCTGATGCTTGGCAGTAGCCTTAGCTATAGAGTTTATCATTTAATGGTATATAATTTTTGTCGAATTTTCGTAAAAAATTAATTAAGCTCAATATATCCGTTATTATATAAGATATGAAGAAAATTTGTATATATTAATTATAGGGTGTCTTGAGCTACATCTTAAAATAATATTTCTGCAATCACAGGCTGGCCCATAAGTCGTTGGTGATACAAATTTCCTTTTTTTAATCAAACACGCCTTATGTTATTGCATTTTTGCATTTTCCATCGAAATATAATGCATATTTGTAAGAAAATAAATTCTGGACGCAGCAAGTGCGTTATGGTAGCGAATTTTGATCAAATGTTTCATATTTGAACAGCTCAATTTGCTATTAACCTATAAGGTTGACCAAGAAACGTGTTTTTTCGGGAACATTTTAAGTTTACTTTTGGAAATTTTTGTACATGTTCACACAATAAAGTTATTTTAATGGAACATGGCACAATGTTTTTACTATATAGGTTATACTGGTAACCAAATTTGATGCCTGCTTTCTTAAAAAAACACACATATTTGTTATTAAAAAGATTTTTATGAAAATTCACTACCATAACGCACTTGCTGCGTCCCGAATTTTTTCAAAATAACTTTAAAAAATATCCAGGACTAGTGCATTTTTAATTTTCTTTTACCCAACTGGAATTTAATCAGTCAATTTTAAAGAGAACGTGTGGTAAGAACGTGTGCCTCTGAACCGAAGGGTACTGGGTTCGATCCCAGGGTACTCCTTTCACTTTTTCAGTACAAACTGTAACATTAACATCATCCGAGGTTCTGGCATTGTATTTGAGCAAGTTGAATGTCTGCACGTTCCGCCCTTCAAAGGGGGTGTAAAACCGTCGGTCCCGTGTCCATGCGATGTTGAGCACGTTAAAGATTCCTACCCTCCTTACAGAAAGGCAGGGGTTCGGCAAAATTTCTAGAATAGTGAGGTGAAACTGCTCCTTGACGTCGGTGATTGGCCATAGTCGCGGAAATAGGCCGACGTTGAAGAAACAAAACACACACAATTTTGAAGACCAGTTCAAAAGAAAATGTACCGTACTTACTTTGTAAACCACATGGAAAACGTGCTTGTTTTGTGAAGATCTTGAAATGGTGAAACACTACCTATTTTTTTCTAATCAAACGTAACATATTGCAGTTTTTATTTCAAATGAACCAATATTCTTAAAATTACAAAATAACAGTTTTATGGCTTGTACAACTTTGTTTGTGAATCAGACATGAAAACTTGATGCTATTATTGATGAGACTTACTTTCGCTTCGTAATCGTTCATTTGATAGAGAGTTTATCTTTTTTTGGAAGTAAAATGAATTTTGTTTCTGAAATGATGACTAAATGATAAAAATGATAAATGAAAGAGTCATTGAAATATGAAAATAATTTTATTATCATAAATGCTCAAATCGACTGTCTTACACGCCGCACACCGATTAAAAAGTCTGGACCCAGCAAGTGCGTTATGGAAGTGAATTTTCATAAAAATGTTTTTATTAGCAAATTATATGTATTTCTAATGCAAGCATCAATATTATTACCGGTATAGCCTATATGGTAGAAAAAATGTACCACATTTTATCAAATATACTTATTCTTTGAAAATGTACAAAAATCTTTCGAAAATTAACTTAAAATATTCCTGGTTCCTAACCAACAAACGTTAGGTTAATAGCAAATTTCGTTATTTAAAATTGAATAAGTTCGCTACCAAAACGCACTTACTGCGTCTCGATTTTTTTTCTTACAAACATGTACCATATTTCGATATTTTTTTCTCGTATCTTGTGTAACAACAATTATATTGAGCAACATCGTAGAAATGGGTCAGCCTGTATATATGCAAACAGATAAAAATTTAAAGTAACCCGGATATGAATTCTAGGGTGCCTAATTTGCGCTCATTTGAAGATATCTTTTTAAAATTCAAAAGTCGCGGTCTCTTCATTAACGAATTTTCTCTATAAAATTAGCTAAAAATTATACACCGTTAAACCGAAAACATAAGAAAACATACAGCTATTTGAAATGAAGTTTCTGTAAACATTTTAGTAAAATGAAGGACAGTGGCGGTTGAACTGGAAACTTAAGGGTGTGCAGAGACATTTTATTTACCTAATCCGTATTTGTTTCAGGTTCTTTGCCTAAATGTTGCGAATTTTGACGTTTCAAATCGACACTTTGACGTTTTGAGGAAAACCCCCTTTTTTTTCTTTAAATGTCTATAACTTTTTTATCTTTTAACTGACAGACCTAAATTTTGGTACTTGGGTCACTATTTATAATACAAACACACGTACTAAATTTGCTGCCTTACTTTGTTATTTCCGGAGATATAAGTGTTTCCGAAAGAAAACACCAAATTTTCCGGGAAAACTTAAGTCGGTTTCCCTGGCTAACGAACCTTGACGGAGTAGGCAGATTGAGGCTTTAGAGTGTCCATACATATTTCCTTTACCTCTTGAAAATGTCTCCAAAACAGAAGCCGAAACGTCGAGTTTTCATAAATGCTGGACGCGGTTCAACCCGAGAACCAAATATGTCTCATATATATATATATATATATATATATATATATATATATATATATATATATATATATATATATATATATATATATATATATATATATATATATATATATATATATATACATATATATATATATATATATATGTGGGAGAAATATTATTAATTTTCACTTAACAAATAAAAATTTTGGTTTATTCAGTCATTATGGCAACGTATTCAAACATTGTCGTTAGTTGTAAGTTATGTTAAGGGTGTGCGCAAGTCGGGTAGTGGCGTGCGGGGAGTATCGCGCTGAGAGGCGATGAGAATCAGAGACGACTGAGAGAACTTAAGACGTAAAGACGTAAATTGGTAAGAGTGATACGTGTGTGTGTGTGTCACGAGAAATTAAGAAGAAAAGTTGCTAGACGGGCAACTAGATAGTGAAGCTATCCACCAGTTATTATCATAAGTCATATCAAATGTACCGATCATCATCATTGTAATATATAATCTCCCTAACAGTAATTAATAAATAGTTATAGTAAAGTGCCGTGAATTGCTCTCGATCAATCACAATAAACGAACCCTAGATCATACCCCACAATTTATTGGGAGCTCGACCGCGATTGTAATTCGTATCGAAGACACCTAAAGAAGATTAGATGTACAAGTACAAGTAACAAAAACAAGTAAGATTTTGAGGAATTGACACCGTTGGTCTAGAGTGAGCAGCGGAAGAGCAGGCGGAGACAGAGGGGTGACTAGAGCAGCGTCGTCACTGTGGCATCAGCTTCAAGATACATGATCCCTAACACGACCGATTGGAAACGTTCGACGTTTTAAGGTATGAATGTTTTTAACGCATACATTATTGCAGGCGTTAGTTAGTTGGCTACATTAAATTGGAACCGGATCCCATTCCATACGCACCACAGACCAGATGTTGGGTTAAACGTTTTTATAGACAATTATATATTTCTAGAAGGGCCGTACTGTTACAAGTATTGCTACCTGCTTGCAGAGAATTTGAATATCTTTGTGTAATATTTTAAACGTAGTAAACGATTTATTACAGCGATTTAATTTTAGTAGATTCTATTACATTCTTTTATTTTCAGACTATGTTAATTCTATTTTTAAAATGACGAAATGATTTATTGATTTTCTTTACCAGATATAACATTTGAAGGTGCAAATTATTGATATTTATAACTGTTGATTTATTATTAGCATTTCTTTGTCCTTTGTTGCATTGTGTAACCACTATTTGTATAGGTAAATTAATATTTTACATTTGTGATTGCCAATTGTTGACTGAATATTTGTTTGGGTTTATTTTTCTCACTTTTCGGCCAAAATGTCAGATTTAAACAGTCATGCGAAGATTGCATTTAATCTGTCAAATGCTCCATACAAAGCTATTCAGGCATTGCATTCTATAGCATTAGGCGAGAAGGGTTTGCCGAAATTGGCCAGGAAGAATTTAAGACAATTTACTGGCTACAAGATTAAAGAAAATTCACCGGAATTTCTAGGCAAAATAGAAGAGGTCGAAGGAACTTTTTCTCTAGCTGACTTGATAGCGGTGTGCTATATTCTCGATTTAGATTATTCAGGAGACAATTCGGAAATAGCTGCAAGGATATGTCGTTTTTTGAACGAATTGAAGAATAAAGGATCGGATGAAGATGAAAATAATGGTGAAGAAGATGCTGAAGAAGAAACCGAAGAAGATAACGATGATTTAGACGCTTCACAATCAGATATGAGAAAGAGGCTGAGGGAATTGATGAGGGTTCCCGGACGAGAAGAAATATGCGGCGTTTCTAAAGATGATATGACGAGTCATAGGACAGGGGACAGACGTAGTTCTTGTGTATTGACATTTAGAGATATAGAAGATACGATGAGGACATTTTCAGGGAAAGGTGATTATCCTGTGGAAAGGTGGATCGAAGATTTTGAAGAAGCGGCGAGTTTGACTGGACTCAATGAAATACAGATGCTGATATTTGCGAAAAAATGTTTGCGAGACAATGCGAAACTGTTTATTCAATCCGAGAGGCACGTGAGAGATTGGGAGACTTTGAAAGGTTTACTGAAGGAAGAATTCGAAGAAAAGATTAGCTCTATCCAAGTACACAAAATTTTATCAGAAAGGAAGAAGAAAAAGGAGGAATCGCTACAAGAATATGCTTTGATGATGAGGGAAATTGGAAGTCGTGCCAACTTCGACGCAGAAATAATTATTCAGTATATAATAGATGGAGTACAAGACGATCAGACAAACAAAATAGTTCTATATGGCGCCAAGAATTTTGCAGATTTTAAGGATAAGATTAAGCTTTACGATTTAATTAAATCCAAGAACAAAACATACAATAATGATTCCAAGGCTACATCCAAGAATTTTGGTAGTTCGACAAATTACAAACCAAAGACGAATGGACGCGACGATAAGATAATAAAATGTTTCAATTGCGGAGTCAAAGGTCACAAAGCAACTGAATGTCCTTCTAAAGCGAAAGGATATAAATGCTTTTCATGCAATTCTTTTGGGCATAAATCAAATGAGTGTCCGAAACGTGCAGCTGGCAGCCAAAATAAACACGGTACACCGTCAGTACAGACAATTAGAGCAGTTGATCCTAAACCAAATTGTTTGAGTGTACAGATAGCCGACCTCATAACACATGCTCTTCTCGATACAGGAAGTGACGTTAACGCCATCAGAAGCGATGTGTATGAAAATCACTTACGAGGACTGCCTGTTGAAAATTCATCTATTTTATTGAAAGGTATCGGTCAGTCGACAGTTAGGACACTAGGATACATGGAAATAGACACTAAAATCGATGAACAGTATTTTAGCTTGAACTTCCATATTATACCACAGCATGCTACAAGTTTTGAAGTAATAATAGGTAATGAACTGTTATCATTAGCGGAGATTTCGATTAAGCCGGATGGAATCAGTGTTCGGAAACTAGAAACAGAAGATAGTGAAACACTCTTAATGAATATTATTGCAATGGACGACCAGAAGACTGACATAGGCACAAATAATCCAACTCTAAAAGCAGCGGTAGAGGAACTAATAGAAAACTACAGTCCCGTTGAAACTGTGACATCAGAAGTTTCCATGAAAATTATACTGAAAGATGACATTCCTATCCACGAAGCACCAAGGAGACTCGCTTTTCAGGAACGGTTGGAAGTGGAGGGACAAATAGAAGAGTGGCTCGAGAAGGGAATAATTAGACCAAGTTGTTCCGAATATGCTAGTCCCATAGTTCCCGTGAGGAAGAAGAACGGAAATTTACGAATATGTATCGACTACAGGAAGAACTGAAATTAGCATTGACCAGCGAACCAGTCTTAAAAATATTTTGCCAGGATTCTAGAACAGAAGTACATGTGGATGCTAGCAAACAAGGTTTCGGTGCAGTGTTATTACAAGAGGAAGGTGATCGCTCATTACATCCTGTACATTATATGAGTAGAAAAACCACCCCTGCCCAAGAAAAACTAAGCAGTTACGAGTTAGAAGTATTAGCCATTGTAGAAGCCCTGAAGAAATTTAGAATTTATCTATTAGGCAAGAAGTTTAAAGTTGTCACCGATTGTAAAGCTTTTACGCAGACCATGGAAAAGAAGGAATTAGTGACAAAGGTGGCTAGGTGGGCATTGTTCCTTGAGGAATTCGATTACGAATTAGAACACAGAAGTGGAAAACGTATGCACCACGTAGATGCGTTAAGTAGAAATATTAATGTTCTAACCATAGAGAGGCCACTTTTGAGGAGGATTCAAGCGGCACAATTACAAGATAGTTCTCTTAAACCAATTATCCAGATCCTAGAAAATGACCAAGCCTATGGTAATTATGCTCTGTTGAATGGTGTTCTGTACAAAGATGACAAGGGGAAAAACCTTCTTGTTATACCCAGCTCTATGGCAACTGAGATAATCAGGTCAGCACACATCACAGGTCATTTCGGAACTGCAAAAACAGTTGACCTAGTGAGCCATGAATATTTTATTCCGCGGCTACGAGAGAAGGTAGAGCATTTTATCAGCGCTTGTGTGCAGTGCATATTGGGAAATAGGAAAAGTGGGAAGAAGGAAGGATTTCTCAATCCTATACCAAAATCGAATGTACCACTTGATACATATCATTTAGATCACTGTGGACCGTTTGAGACGACGAAGAAGCAATACAAATATATTCTTATAATGATAGATGCATTTTCGAAGTTTACCTGGATTTTTCCAACCAAGACTCTAAGTTCTAAAGAAGTTGTCGAAAGACTTATTGTAAATCAATCAGTTTTCGGAAATCCACGTCGAATCATCACAGATAAGGGAGGCGCTTTTCGTTCCGAAGATTTCAAGAACTACTGTGTTGCTGAAGGGATTGAACACGTAGAAGTTACCACTGGAGTTCCTAGAGGAAATGGACAAGCCGAGGTAATGGTACAAATTATCACTTCCGCCTTACGACGCTTATCTCAAGACAACCCCCCCCCCCCCCCGAATGGTACAAACATACACCTTGCTTGCAAAGAGCTATAAACTCATCGCTTAGCAGAAGCACAGGTACCAGCCCCTTCAAGCTCATGTTTGGGACAACGATGAGGAGAAAAGAAGATGACGATTTAACAAAAATCTTACAAGACGTTCACGAAGAAATATTTGAAGAAAGCCGTGAAAACTTACGTGACGAAGCAAGGAAGTCTATAAATAAAATACAAGAAGAAAATATAAAGACCTACAATAGGAACAAGAGGATAGCTAGAAAGTATCAAATAGATGACGTTGTGGCTATCAGACGAACTCAATTTGGTAATCAGAACAAATTATTCCCCAGGTATTTAGGTCCCTACAGAGTAACCAAGGTCAAGAGGAACGACCGATATGATGTTCAGAAAATAGGCACAGGAGAAGGAGCGAAGCTCACTTCTACCAGCGCTGATGGCATGAAACCCTGGAGCACGCACTTTGCCTTAGAATCATCCGAGGCGTATGATTAGTCAGTCTGGCCGAGTTGTGGGAGAAATATTATTAATTTTCACTTAACAAATAAAAATTTTGGTTTATTCAGTCATTATGGCAACGTATTCAAACATTGTCGTTAGTTGTAAGTTATGTTAAGGGTGTGCGCAAGTCGGGTAGTGGCGTGCGGGGAGTATCGCGCTGAGAGGCGATGAGAATCAGAGACGACTGAGAGAACTTAAGACGTAAAGACGTAAATTGGTAAGAGTGATACGTGTGTGTGTGTGTCACGAGAAATTAAGAAGAAAAGTTGCTAGACGGGCAACTAGATAGTGAAGCTATCCACCAGTTATTATCATAAGTCATATCAAATGTACCGATCATCATCATTGTAATATATAATCTCCCTAACAGTAATTAATAAATAGTTATAGTAAAGTGCCGTGAATTGCTCTCGATCAATCACAATAAACGAACCCTAGATCATACCCCATATATATATATATATATATATATATATATATATATATATATATATATATATATATATATATATATATATATATATATATATATATATATAATATAAAAATCGAAACTGACCCTGTGTTCTAGGGCACCTAGTTCGCGCTCATTTGAAGAATTTTTTTCTAAATTCAAAAGTCGCGATCTCCAGCATTAGTGAATTTTTTAAACAAAATTTACCAATGACATAAAGTTTCGATGTCTGATTCACAAAGTTAAACAAGCCTTAAAGCTGTTATTTTGCAATTCTGAGAAAATTGGTTCATTTTAAATAAAAACTGCAATATTTAACGTTTATTTAGAATAAAATAAGCAGTGTTCAACCATTTAAAAATCCTCATAAAACAAGCAAGTTTTCCATGCGGTTTACCAAGTATGCACGGCACATTTTTTTCCTACATTGGCCTTCAAAATTGACTGATTACATTTCAGTTTGGTGAAAAATGGTATAAAGCATATTATTCCTGTGAGGTCTGGCAACTAATGTAGAGTATTTTCCAAAAAAAAAAAAGAAAATGACAAATTTGTGGGAATGACAGCAAGAAGATTGGTGCAAGTTAGAGGCGACAATTTTAGAAAACTCCGGATTACTCTAAAACCGTAACACTTTTACAAAACATAATTTACGGAACACCTGTATGCAGGTGGATTATGTCCTTAGGACATCTCATGAGGGCTTGTTTACGATCGTATTTCAAATCCGTATCCTCGTGCCGATCGTAGAAGCCCCGTAATCAATGACTAAACAGAGCCGATTAATAAATAGGTCTGCCAGACCTACGCGCCCAGTCCCGTTTTTCTTTTACCAGTCAGCGCAAATAATCCTAATGGTCAGTGTGCGTTTTGGCTTGGTTCTGCCCTCGCACAGATGGATTTTGTATTTCTCAGTGTTAGTAAATACTACAGGATAAACAATTTTTTATCATAGAATTTTGTTTTCAAAAATGTCTAAAAAAATGTACAACCAGAATAATCCCGAGGCTTTCGAGGAACTGAATCGACCTATTTTTGAAGGATATAACTTTGCTGGTAATGCTATAACTGAAGTACCTGAAGACGACTCTGAGGAGTCTGAATCGGAGTCTGAGACGGATGGTCATTTGGAACCCAAATCGTTGATTCGGACACGGATCATGACGTGGATGAGAGAGAATTAGGGGAAGTTGAGAGGACAGAGGAAAGTGTTAACTTTTACAAAGGTAAGCTAGTGCCGGTTGTTGATTTCTGATGACCAGTTTTTCTCTTTTATTTCAATTTCTTTCAGCCGTAAGCCTACAATTATTGTACTCTAATCTTTTCAAAATTATTACACTAAAAAAATACTAAAATAGACATTCAACCATTATATTTATCGTCCCTGAATTTCATGAAAATGTCACATATAATATGTGAGCAGATTATAGCTAAGACTCGTTCCAATTGTTACAGGCCGAGATGGTACCCAATGGAGGAAAACTCCCTGGATAGTATCTCAAACACCTCCGCATAATGCCCTGGTAAAGCTTCGAGGACTTGTTAGTTAAACTAGGAAAAACTCGGAGAATATATTGGATTGTTGGCACATATTTTTTGGTATCAGAATTTTGACTTTGCTCGAAGAAATAAACCTGCATATAAATAGTATAAAAGAAAAAAATTGTACCGTAAAAGAGACTGCAAATAAACTGAACAAATAGAAATGGATGTGTTCATAGATTTTTTGTATCTGGCAGCAGTTTTACGGGCGGTCATCAAACTCTTGCAGATTTCTGGTCAACTGATGGTCTTGGAATAGACATATTCATTATTTTCTGGAAAATTGCAAATCACACTATCCTCTTGGACAGAATGTCACAATCGAAGAAAATGGTTCCGGCTTTCCGGGGACGCTGTGGATTTAGACAGAACATCTCGTAAAAACCCAGTAAATGTGGTACCACAATTTTTTGTCCAAGCGATGCAAACGTGTTTTACACGTACAATATGGAGATTTGCTGCGGTCAGCAGCCGGAACGACCGTATAGGAAAATAAATTCAGCTGAAAATATTGCAGTGAGGTTGTCCGAGCAAATTTTTGAAAAAGGTAGAAATATAACTGCCGATAATTGGTTTACAAGTTTGAACCTTGTCAAGGAGGTGGAGAAAATAAAGTTATCCTATGTCGGAACTGTGAGAAAAAACCGATGAGAGATACCTTCTGGCTTCATTGTTTCCAAAACGAGAAACCACTACGACTCTTTTGGGTACACAAAACAAGAAATATTGGTGGTATATGTACAAAAAAAACTGTTGTATTGATGTCAAGTTTTCATTCTGCGGTGTCGACTGAAGAAGATAAGAAACCAGAAATAATCGACTTTTATAACAAGACTAAGTCGGGTGTGGATGTCGTGGGTAAATTGTGCGCTACATACAATACAGGATGATCCCCAATGGTTGTTTTTACCATACGCTGAATGTAGCCGGAATCAGCTCCCGAATATTTTTTCTAGGAAATCCAATGGAATATATTCCTAGACGGGGTTACTTGAAAAAGCTTGCTTTGGGGTTAGTTACTCGTTAGTTACAAAGGTCAGTTATGACAACTTTTCCGTATCAACTGCAAGTCTTCCTTAAAAATATAAACCGGCCCAACCTGCTGAAGAAGTTCAACCAGGACCAAGTGTAATTACCAAGCGAAAAATTTGCAGCCCTTGCTATAGTACCACAAAAAAGAAGTGTAAGACTCAATATTCGTGCGAGAGGTGTAATAGATTTTTGTGTTTGAGCCTACATACGAAAAGACTGTGAAGACAGAAGAAGAACAAGAGGCGGATTGAGACTCCCAGTAAATATTTACTTTATTCATACCTCACCATTCTAATCTTATTCCGTTTCATTTATGAAAATAAATTCCCCAAAAAAATGATTTACTTATATTGTTTCATTGTGTGCGTATGAAATACTAGAAAGTTTCAAATATGCGCCAGCTAAGTGCCAATCAAATATTACAGTACAGACGAGCCTTTTCTGTGTAACGACTAAACTTAAATTCTACTAGAATTCAACAAACCTTCAAATACAAGGTGTTTATTTATAGCCGAATAGCTAGATACAAGTACCTACATTTATTGAGGGTCGGTTGGTGTTTTCAAGTATGGGCATTTACAGCTTATCTTTAAGATAATACATACAAACCAGTGTTGTTTCACATGCTTATTGGAATTAAATTATATATATCAGATATATATGAGAAGCGAGGTACCTAAAGGAAAATTGGGTTGATACTTTTGTATTCAGAAAGGATGGAATATAATATCACGTTTTTGCAAGCCCCTTCTTTGAAATGGGTTTAGTAAGCTTTATATCAATTAATCTAAATAGACTACATCATAAGTACTTAGAAAATAACGACCAACAATGTGATTATTGGTCAAGGGTCTGCTGGACCCACGCGCGGACTAGTTGCGTTACGTTAAGTGACGCGCCTAACCAAGGGTTAACCGCTTGGGACAGGTAGAAGATTATATAATACAAAAAACTCTAGAAATGTCACTAGGAACCTCAAATTATCACAGTATACAGGCAGTTTCATTTAAAAAAACAAAGTCGGTATCTGTCAAGGATCGATGTGGCAACAGTGCGGTGTCAAATATATTTTCAAAATGAAGATCATAACCACTTATTATGAACAGAACCCAAATTTCAGGTTTCTATCTATTTTGGTTCACTATATACTTCTAATACTCCATATATATATATATATATATATATATATATATATATATATATATATATATGTATGTATATATATATATATATATATATATATATATATATATATATATATATATATATATATATATATATATATATATATATATATGAAGCGAGCGAGAGAGAGAGAACAAGAACAAACATATATTATTACATATTCTCCAACACAGGAGCGGAAAGCCGAAATGTCAAGTTTTCATAAATTCTGGATGCAGTGAAATCAGAGAACCAAGTATATAAGTACCTCACACTCTCTCGGGTTGAACCGCCTCCACAATTTATTAAAACTTAACGTTTTGACTCGAGTTTTGGGGTCATTTTCAAAAGGTCAAGGAAGCATGAAAGGAAATGGACACTAAGGCCTTTATAAAACAGGAGCCGAAACGTAATTATAATTTAAAGTTACAAAACATTACCGGAAAGTTCAAGGGTTACAGCAGATTAAGCAACCCAGACTTTATTGTTACTATTAAGGAGATTATGTTTAATGCATATATTCACCATTTTCTTTACCGTCTCAATTATTTTGATAATTATTATGTTTCTACAGGAATAGTTTCTTTTTAAAACATAAGCTGCAATAGGTTTCTAAAGTAGTGGTGACAAAAATGTAAGTACATCAAATGAGAAAGATGCACCAGCTATTTAATTACTTCCACGTCACCAATACGTGTAGAAGTATGGCCCTTGTGGCAGAAATTTCACAAAAAAAAACAATTCGCTAAAACGTCGTAGAAAATGTCAAAATATATAGAAAACATGATTTGATAAGGACATTTTTTTGTCTGTCGGTCTTTATGTCTGTCTGTTAGTAGTCACGATAAATTTGGTATACAGTTAGCACCTAATAAACAAACGGCTCGGATTGTTTTGAGTAAAATCGCTCCAAGGGGTAGGGGATGAATGAGGGGTGATTTGGTGAAAATTGGAATTTTGTCGTTAAAACTCGACTAATATAATGTTTTAGGGTTTGTTTATTAGCAAGCTTCCCATTTCATCAAATTTCATTTGGCATTCTGTGCTGCAATTAAATTAGGGGTAGAATGTGTGGAAGTGGAACCTGGGTGACAGAAATTACGTTTTTTTTGCTAAAATGGTGTGAAAAGTCTCAATACATATAGAAATCTCGGTCTGTTGGTCGGTTGGTCTGTCGGCCTGTACGTTTGCCTGTAAGTAGGCGCAACAACTTTTGAATCAATTGAGATATCATCTTGAGTGCAGGAAGGCGAATGTTTTTTGATGGTCAAATCATTGAGCATATGTGTTCTAGGAGCCCTAGATAGCCGTCATTTGAACGAATTTTTTAAAAATTCAAAAGACGCGAACAAATGTTTAAACTTACCCTATGTAATCAAAGACGAACTAATAATGTCAATAACTCGGCAAAGACAAATTCTGCACTGTAAAAAAATATAGACATAGAATCAAATTGCATATAAGGTAGTGAACTTTATTTATAAGCAGTCGATTTGTCCAAAACTAGTTGACCCCCAATATGCAGTATCACCGATAATCATGTGGTTTGTGAGTATCAGCTAATAAACCAGATTTTTCTCAGCCTTATTTGATCAGATGTTCAGGACTAAAAAATTGTTCCGCGTAGTTTACAAATTTTACTTACAATATTTTGGTTTTTTTTAAGGAAACTCACTAATAGAGAGGTATCGGTGGTGAGACTTTTGAAAAATTTCTTCAAACGAGCGCAAACCACTAGGACCCAAATCCAAGGTCAGATAAATAGTTTATATATATATATATATATATATATATATATATATATATATATATATATATATATATATATATATATATATATATATATATATTTGTGTGTGTTTGTGTATCCAACCGATAACTCAATAAATACTTCAACAATCGAAACCAAATTTTGCAATTCCCTTCATTTTGTTAACAGCTTGAATAAGTTCGTTAGACAGTTTTGAAACTCAAATACTTCTAGAAAAAAATTGAAAAAACTTCCTGAAAACGCAATCAATTTTTAATTACTAGAAATATTAAACTAAAACATATAAAGGCAGCATGGGTACTAGATTTGAAAAATACCTACAATTTTTTTTTTAAAACCTTTTTTGTTATTTTGTTTGCAGAAACTGGTTCGATTGAGTTGACTAAAATGGATCATCCATGCGATTAATAAGAAAAAATCCGTGCCACGTTTATAACTTAGCAGGTACATCCCTTTTGCAAATAAAAACTAAATTTTCGATAAGCTTGCAGTTTATCACGCGGGCGACTTTTAGAAAAAATGCAGAAACATGCTTACAACCCTGTCTAGCACATACCAAAAGAAACATTTCTTGCAAACGGCCCCTAAAAAAGTTACAGGACCAGGAGTGAATAGGGGTGCTGGGCGGGGAAAAAGATAAAAGGGGAAATGTGAGCGAAAAGTTCTAAAAAACCAGCTTAGTTGGACCCCTATAAGCTACTTTTTACGCATTTGCAGCTATACTTCCTTAAAATCCTGTTTACTTTGCCCAGAACCCTTATTCACCGCAGGTCAGGCAACTTTCTTGGGTGTTGTTCCAAAAATTTTTTTCTTGCTTATATTGTTTTTGTTTATGCATTGAAAGCGATTGTTGGCACGTAGAATGGCGAGAAGAACCCCTATGACGAAGCCGCGAACCAAGATTTTCAATTTATGTTTAAATTGTTACTTCATTTCATTTGTTTAAAATATTTTTCCAAAAATTAATTTGAGGTTGCCTTATATGTCAGTATCACATAGAGAGCTGCAATATTTTATCGTTTAAAAAAAGTATGGATACAGCAACAGTAAATAAGTAGTGTAAAGGGTCTGGGTGCAGCAAGTACATTGTGGTAGAGAGTTTTCGTAAAATATTTCAAATCCGGTAACTCAATTTCCGATTAAACTTTAATCTTCAATCTTGAGCGATAGTGAAACCTATGTAAAAACCTTTTTTGTTATTTTGTTTGCAAAAACGAAGTCGATTGGGTGACTAAATCGAAACCATCCATGCAATTAATAAGGAAAAATAGCTGTCACATTGATAATTAATGTAAATAATTAATTTTTTTCTGGAAAAATTTTGCAACTTAAATGAAATTGGTAACACAATTATTTTAAAGCGACTTGCAGTATTTACATATGTGTACCAAATTTTAATTTTATAGCTATATGGAAAAAATAAATTTGTTCAAGTAATCGCTTACAGGGACCTCTAAAGTCAATCTCCAAGATCCATTTAAATTTACAGAATTAGTTTTCATAATATACCTTACTAATAGTGTACAATTCTTACGAAAAATCATTACTATAATGCAGTTGCTGCATCCCAAACTTTTGTGTTCCTCAACAACCTGTCATATGATCAAATAATGCTGAAAAAAGTCTGGTTTATTAGCTGATACTCACAATCCACACGATTATCGCTGATACTCCATATTGGGGGCCAACTAGCTTTAGATAAGTCGACCGCTGATAGGTGAAATTCACACACACACACACACACACACACACACACACACACACACACACACACACACACACACACACACACACACACACACACACACACACACACACACACACACACACACACACACACATATATATATATATATATATATATATATATATATATATATATATATATATATATATATATATATATATATATATATAAATTGAATCTGAACCCGGATATGGGTTTTAGGGATCTAGTCTGCGCTGATTTGAAGAATTCTTTTCAAAATTCAAAAGTCGGAATCTCCTCATTAGTGAATTTTCTTTAAAGAAAATTTACTAAAAGGTTACCTCTGGGACCATCCTACACCACCCGGCGCCAGAAATCGATGGGACTTTACTAGGCGTTGTTCAGGGAACCACCTACACATTCCTGAAAAAATTGGAACCCCATGGTTTAATGCGAGATGAAGACGTAATTTGACTGGGCTAATAGGGATATCCCGATTTTGAACTAGGACACCTATAACCCGTATCCAGGACATTTTCAATATATATATATATATATATATATATATATATATATATATATATATATATATATATATATATATATATATATATATATATATATATATATATATATATAGATAGATATATATATATATATATATATATATATATATATATATATATATATATATATATATATATATAATATATATATATATATATATTGATTTATTTATTTATTGGAATGTTGTAATCACTTTTAAATATACACTTATTTGTTTGCTGTACTTTTTGTGATTTTTTATTTGCTTACGTGGACTGCAGTTTCAAACAGTCCTGGTTCATCATCAGCACGCTGCTGACTATGATCGTTCCTGTGTGGTCCATGTCTGAAATTGTAGGTGGCGTCTGCGCGTTGAGCTTCTATTAGTCGGTTTACTGTTCTCTAGTTGGTTGTCTTTTCGGACTATGTCGAGTGTATCTGTTTCCCGTTTTGATTATTGTGGTTTGATAGTTTGTCTATTTGTATGGCTTTTATTAAGTATTGTAAACATTTAAACAAATAAACAAGTAAAGTATATATATATATATATATATATATATATATATATATATATATATATATATATATATATATATATATATATATATATATATATTGTATACATCAAAATTTAGATGTCTATGTTACAAGAAAAAAAAGTTATAAGGAAATATTTTGTGCTAGATCATTTCTATGAAAATTCGCTACCATAACGCACTTACGCCGTCCAAAATTTTGGGATGTTGAGGAGACAATATTTTTCTTGTCCTTTATGCAGACAATGCTACACGAAGCAGGCCTGAACGATCCTAACTGACGTGACTTGACCTGACCTGACCTGACCTGACCTGACCTGACGTGACCCAACCTGACCTGACTTGACCTCACCCCACCTGGCCTGACCAGAAAACGTAGGAGAAGGAAAGCACAAAAACATGAATTTAAGAACATAATGAAAAACTCTGGACGC
The DNA here is from genome assembly GCA_964006375.1 of Tillus elongatus. Taxonomy (NCBI): domain Eukaryota; kingdom Metazoa; phylum Arthropoda; class Insecta; order Coleoptera; family Cleridae; genus Tillus; species Tillus elongatus. The sequence continues at coordinate 107,017,770 of OZ023263.1, read as the reverse complement.
AGCAAGTGCGTTATGGTAGTGAATTTTCATAAAACTATTTTTTAATAGCTATAATGTGTGTTTTTTAAGAAAGCAGGCATCAAATTCGGTTACCAGTATAATCTATATAGTAAAAACAATGTGCCATGTTTTATCAAAATAACTTTATTGTTTGAAAATGTACAAAAATTTCCGAAAGTAAACTTAAAGTGTTCCCGAAAAAACTCGTTTCTTGGTCAACCTTATAGGTTAATAGCAAATTGAGCTATTCAAATATGAAGCATTTGATCAAAATTTGCTACCATAACGCACTTGCTGCGTTCAGAAATTATTTTCTTACAAACATGCCTTATATTTCGATAGAAAATGCAAAAATGCAATAACATAAGACGTGCTTGATTAAAAAAAAGAGAATTTGTATCACCAACGACTTATGGGCTAGCCTGTGATTGTATAAATAATTTTTTAGGATGTAGCTCAAGACACCCTATAATTAATATATATAATTTTTTTTCATATCTTGTATAATAACAGACAGATATATTAAGCTTTTTTGATTTTTTTACGAAAATTCTACAAAAATTATATACCATTAAACGATAAACTCTATAGCTAAGACTACTGCTAAGCGTCAGAGAAAGGGTCTATTTGAAATGAATTTTCTGGAAACATTTTATTAAATAAAATGTGAGAATTTGTTTTTGCCGAGTTATTGGCATTATTAGTTAGTTTCTGGTTACATACGGGAAGTTTAAACAATTGTTCGCGTTTTTTGAATTTTGAAATAAATTTCTTCAAATGACAGCGAACTAGAGCCCCTAGACCGCATATGCTCAATGACTTAGCCCTAAAAAAATATTCACATTCCTATACCCAAATTAATAGCTCAATTTATTCGAAACAGGCAGACGTACAGGCCAACAGACCAACCGACGAACAAACAAGGAAATTTTTGTTCCAGAATCAAGTTTTCTATATATATATATATATATATATATATATATATATATATATATATATATATATATATATATATATATATATATATATATATATATATATATATATATATATATATATATATATATATATATATATATATATATAGAGAGAGAGAGAGAGAGAGAGAGAGAGAAAGAGAGAGATAGTTTTTACACCGTTTTAGCAAAAAAAAAACCCTAAAACGTTACATTACCTGAGTTTTTACGACAAAATATTAATTTTCACCAAATCACCCCTAATTAATCCCCTACCCACTGGAGGGATTTTACCCAAAACAATCCGAGCCGTTTGTTTGTCAGGTGCTAACTGTATACCAAATTTATCGTGACTACTAACAGACAGACATACAGATCGTCAGACAAAAAAATTCCTTATCAAATCATGTTTTATATATTTTGACACTTTTTACGACGTTTTAGCGTTTTTTTTTTTTAATTTCTGTCACAAATAAATACCATACTTCTACACGTTTTGATGATGTGGAAGTAATTAAATAGCTGGTGCATGCATCTCATTGGATGTACTTAGATTTTTGTCTCCGCTACTTTTGTCACCTACTGCAGCTTCTGTTTTAAAAAGAAACTATTCTTTTTGACATATAATAATTATCCAAATAATGGAGACGGTAAATAATACGGTGAATATATGCGTTAAACATAATCTCCTTAAAAGTAACAACAAAGTCTGGGTTCATTAATCTGCTGTAACCCTTGAAAAACTGTAGTGTTTTATAACTTTAAATTATCGAAATGAAAAGGTACAGTTAGTCCTCATACCAATAAAGCTATAAACTTAAAACTTCTTTACTTTGTTCGCCGTTTTAGTGATATGCTTCTTATAAGAGAACTTGAAAAGTTTTTGTTTATTAGATCCATTTTTCTCAGTTAACTTTTATGTTAGTAATTATCCAGTCTGAATCAAAATCCTTGGAAACTGTATACACCTGCATAGTGGAGTGTTTCCATTGGAGCAAGAAAAAGGAGTTTAACTAAAAACTGCGTAATGTTTCTATGAAAATTATATATATATATATATATATATATATATATATATATATATATATATATATATATATATATATATATATATATATATATATATATATATATATATAGTAAACATACAAAATTAAAGCAGACCTCTGAAAATGGGTTCTGACTGTCTTACTGCGCGCTAACCTGAAGAAATATTTTCAAAATTGAGAGGTCGCCATCGTCTTACGAGGGATTATTTTGTGTAAAAATTTGCTAGAAGTAAAGTTGTCTGTGCAATTCATGGCAACGTTTAAAAGTAGAAAAAAAATAGCACGCCCTAAAAAAAACCAAAGCTTCTATAGGTTTTCCCCGGGCAACTAGTTAAAGCCTAGACTACACAATTGAACACCGGCACAAAAACAAAGTACAAGTATTAAACTTAACCAATCTATAAGCCGTAAAACTAAAATTTAAATACACATAGAGCTACAATGTTAAGATAAAAACTATATAATTAAAATGCTGTATAAACAAAAACTAGATAAACAAAGAGTACATAAGAAAAACTGTAAAACTGCAGAGAATAAAAATTAAACAATATGTATAAATAGAAAAAAGTTTCAAGCAAGAGCGTTACGGTAGTTAATTTTTATAATAATTATATAATACAGTGATTTAACTATGTATTAAAAGTTATAAAAAATCATCTTATTTAATTAGGAGCAGTAAAAAATATGGTAAAGAAGCGCAAGCAAAAACACGATCTCTAACATACATATTTATACAGTGAATTAGATACAAAACTCAAAGAAAACAATTAAAAACAGGATATATAACTACTCAACAAAAAATACACTAGAAAGCTGAACATAAAAAAATTCCTGTGATTCATTAATTGAGGGTGATTTAATATATGCAGAAATAAAAGAAAAACTTCCAGGGAGAAAAGGGTTTCTGCCCCTCACCCAAAAACACGGGGATTCTGCTACCCCTTCTGCATGTATGCAACTACCTTCAAAGCATAAAGCACAAGAACCATTTTTTGCGAGCAACCTCCAAGAAAGTTACGGGACCTGCGGTAAATATGGGTGTTGTGCGGGGTAGACAGGGTTTGAAGGAGGTATTGCTGCAAAACGTAATAACGCATCTTTTGAAAGTCCGACTAAGATGTATTTTAGCATTTTCCGCTCATATTACCTCCCCGCGCAGGACCCTATTCATTCTTGATCCCACAAATTTATCTTGGGGCTTGTTCATCCAAGTGGGGCTCAAGGTGTGTTTCAAGAAATTTTAAATTACAAATATAAATACAAGATAATTATAATTAGGGGGGGGGGGACTTAATTAACATTGTGACAGCACAAACTTTGCAAAGTAGAAGAGTTTTATTTAAAGCGTGTTAACAGTCATAAATTCTGATCATAAAAAAATTATTTCCAACTGTATGCACACAAAAATTGGTAAAATACATCTAGATTCCTGTCTTTAAGACGTTGCAAATGTGAAATTTTGTTAAATAGAATTTTTCTCTTTTGAGATTGAAAAAATGACAAGTATTCAAAATTATTTCTCATGAAGATATCCTACTCAAGCATGCTTAGCCTACCTGTAAGTACATCGTGCACTAACGTCAGCCGCAGGTAGGCTATGTATGCTTGAGTATGATATTTTCATGAGAGACATTTTTTATTACTTGTCATTTTTTCAATATCAAAAGAGACAAATTCTATTTAACAAAATGTCACACACACACACACACACATATATATATATATATATATATATATATATATATATATATATATATATATATATATATATATATATATATATATATCAAACCGATAACTCAAAACATAATATTGATCTAATTTGGTAAGTGCTCCCTCTCCTTAAGGGTGGCGATAACAACCCTTATATTTTAAATAGGGAACATGGGTCGAGTGTTACATAATTTGAAAGCTCTTTTTATTCTGAATTTAGCACACTAATTTTTTGGAAGTTTTATTAACTCGTTTAAAAATTATTCACAGTTGAAGATGCAAAAACGCATTTCACTCATTCCGATAAGAAATATGCTGATGGTCAATGTTTTGTTGGTTTTTAAACAAAAAATTGACTATCAGAACATTTCTTATCGGAATGAGATAAATGCGGTTTATCATTATTTCAGTTTATCGGTCGGTTTGATACTTGATAGTACTACCGAAAATTAATTTGGCAATGGTGTATTCTGTCGAAGAAAGAGTTGAAATAATTACTCTTTTGTTCAAAAACTATGATTGTGCCAACCGTACCGCCAATTTGTTTAATGAACGACATCCGAACAGACATGTTAACAGAAAATACATTTTGGAGTTAGTTGCAAAGTTTCGACAAAGTGGTTCAGCAGCCAACAAAAAACGGAATCCTGAACGTGAATTTCGGGTTATAAATGAAACTACTGAGATTGAAGTTTTAGGACAAATTGCTGCAGACCCAACTTTGAGCACGAAAAAATTGGCCACTGTTTCAAACATCAAAAGAAGAGCTATTCAGCGAACATTGAAGCATCATAAATTTCACTCGTATAAAATTCATCTTGTACAACAACTGAATGAAGATGATTTTTATCGGCGGCTGCTTTATTAAACTCTCCAGTCAATCGTCATAATTTCCGTTATTGGACCGATAATAATCCAAGAAATTTTCACGAAGTTCACACTCAAACTCCACAGAAATTGAATGTCTAGACTGCCATTTTTGGAGACTCTTTAATCGGACCAATTTTTCTTGATGGCAATTTGAGTGGCGAAACGTATTTGGAGGTTCTAGAAGATATCGTTTACCCTCTACTAATTGACATTGTTGAAAATGATGATCGCTGTCAAGAAAATTAATTACTGTTTCAACAAGATGGAGCTCCTTCGCATTTTCTACAACGTGTTAGGGAGTTTTTAAGCAGAGAGTTTCCAGGACAATGGATTGGGCGTAGAGGTGCTATTGAGTGTCCCCCTAGATCACCGGATTTAACTCCTTTAGACTTCTTTCTATGGGACCATTTAAAGAGTATAATTTACGCAACAGAACCGGAGTCTCTGGAAGAATTACAACGACGCATTGTTGAAGAGTGGCGTCTAATAACTTTACAAATGCTCCAGAATGTCAGAGCTCGCTTTGAATAAAATGTGTACTTTTGTGTGGAAGCTAGTGGTCAACAAGTTGAACACTTACTCAACTGAATAAACATTTTTGAACGTTTGGTTTTGTTTTTTAGTTTTTTTAACGAAAAATTGACTAATTAGTGCATTTCTTATCACAATGAATGAAATACGTTCTTACAACTTCAACTGTGAATAATTTTCAAACGAGTTTATAAAACTTCAAAAAAAAAATGGTATACTGAATTGAGAAAATAAAGAGCTTTGAAATGATGTAACACTCGATCCCCGTTCCCTATTCAAAATATAAGGGTTGTTATCACCACCCTTAAGGAGTTGATGTGACAAAGTTGAGTTTTATGTCAAAACATGTCCCCCTCAATATTAAAATTGACGTGTTTCAGCGTTTCTTAAAAAACATTCTCAGGACGAAAATCAGTCTGTTTGGTTTTCAACGCGCCAGCCTGTATAAATAGTAATCACACCGATAACTCAAAAAAAATTAGCCGATTTAGTAAATAACTTCCGTTTGCAAGTGGCTTGGATATATTCGTTAGCCAGGGAAATCGGCTGAGGTTTTTACGGAAAATATTGTGTTTCCTTACAAAAAAAATTATATCTTAGGAAGTAACCAAGTGAGGGCAACTAAATTTTATGCACGGATTTACATCACTATAAAAAAATCACCAACCAAAATATAACTTTGTATGTCAAAAGACAAAAAAGTTATAAATTGGAGCTTTCCTCAAAATGTCAAAGTCGCGATTTAAAACGTCAAAACTGGCTACATTTAGGCAAAGAACTTGAATCTAATACCGGCTATGGAAAGAAAATGTCTTAAGAAGAATGTTTTACGAACCCTTAAGTCTATATTTATTATAGGGTGTCTTGAGCTACATCTTAAAAAATTATTTCTACAATCATGAGGTGGCCCATAAGTCGTTCGTGATACAAATTTCCTTTTTTTTAGTCGAACACGCCTTATGTTATTGCATTTTCCATCGAAATATAATGCATGTTTGTAAGAAAAGAAATTCTGCATGCAGCGAGTGCGTTAGGGTGGCAAATTTTGATTAAATGCTTCATATTTCGAAAGCTCATTTTGCTATTAACCTATAAGGTTGACCAAAAAACGGGTTTTTTTCGGGAACACTTTTAGTTTACTTTTGGAAATTTTTGTACGTTTTCAAACAATAAAGCTATTTTGATAAAACCTGGCACATTGCTTTTACTATATAGGTTATAATGGTAATCAAATTTGATACCTCCTTTCTTAAAAAAACACACATATTTGATATTAAAAATATTTTTATGAAAACTCACTACCAGAACGCACTTGCTGCGTCCAGACTTTTTTCTTTATAACCAAGTAATAATAATCTACTCTGCACATCATGAATATTTAAAACTGATCCTCTTAAATTAGTTTTAGTTACTCGCGACCGTGGAGCGTTGCAGTAAGGCGAAAATTGAATCAAGGATCAATTTGTCTGGTCTTAATGATAACGTAATAGGTATCGTATTATGTGTATGCAAGCAGCGGAGGTTCTAAATCCTGGCATTTCAACATAGCAGACGTTAGCGGGGGATCTCCTTTAATCCGTCTCTTATATCCAGATATTCGTTGCTTATCCCGTGTCACTAATAAGCGTTAAGATTTCCCAGTCACGCGTTTGACAGTATCTAAAGACAAATATGTGGATAAGACATATAAGAGATACGTTTAAGAGATTGATTGTAACGATGCTATTATTCTTTGCTTTGGATACCGTATTGGCTTAAAAAATATTTTTAGCAATTTTTTTGTAGAACGAAAAATTCACTAATGTGGAGATCTGTGGGAAAATTGTGGGTTTTCTTTCTGAAAATTTTTGTGTATCTCCAAACGTAACAATATATACAAAATTTGGTACTTAAGTTTACACTGTCAAACTTACCCTACATACCGATATTTAGATCTCTAGGTTAAAAGGAAAAACATTATAAGCATTTTAATACAAAACTTTTGGGTGCCCCTGATGACCAGAGAAAAGCACAAAACCAAAATATTTTGTTTGGGTAACAAATATATTGTATATTACAGACAAAGATTAAGCTTTTCTTGACGTAACAAGTCAAGACACAACAGAAAAATTAGTTTGAGAGTTTCATAATTTTTTCATAGTGGCGATTTGAAATGTCAAAATTTTTAATTTTTTGGACAAAGAACCTGAAAGAATTACGGATTATGTACAAGAAATGTCGTAATAAGTGTGTTTTACAAAGCGTTAGGTTACAGATCCAACCATCATTGTCCTTCATTTTGCTAAAATATTTGCATAAAATTCATTTAAAATAGACCTTTTCGCTGTTGATTTGGCAGTTGTTTTAGTTATAGAGTTTGTGGTTTAATAGTCAATAATGTTTAGAGAATTTTTGTAGAAAAACTTCGTTATTGAGAAGACTTTTGAACTTTAAAAATAGATCTTCCAATGACTTAACCCCCTGCAAGAAATATTAGTTTTTACCTGTTTGCATATATACAGGATGGCGCATTTCTACGGTAAAGCTCAACATATCCGTTATTATACTAGATGCAGGGAAATATTATACAAGTTAATTATAGGGTGTTTTGAGCTGCATCTTATAAAGGTATATTGACAATCACAGTCTAATCCACGACAGGCAGTATGGATTTTGTCAGCGCAGATCGACTGCCGACCTCCTTTCCTTTGTCACCCAATCTTGGAACAAGTCCATGGAACAACACGGTGAATCCCAGATTGTTGCTCTAGACATATCCAAAGCATTCGACCAGGTCTGGCACGCAGCGCTGCTTAATACACTTCCGGCCTATGGCCTACCACCAAAACTCTGTATGTGGACAGCAAATTTCCTCTCCAACAGGAGCATATCTGTTGTTGTGGATGGCCATTCCTCTAAACTGTATCCAATTAATGCAGGAGTTTCTCAAGGTTCATCTTTAGCCCCTACTTTGTTTCTTCTCCACATCAATGACCTCCTTTCTAGCACATTCAACCCAGTTCACAGCTACGCGGACGACAGCACCCTTCATTCAAATATACAATATTCTAAGCCTGTCTCTTTAGCCCAATTAGATGAGGATCGCAGACTCATGGAGGGTTCTGTCTCCGTGGATCTCCAAAAAATATTAGACTGGGGAAGTAGAAATCTTGTACAATTCAACCCCACCAAAACTAAGTCTTGCTTTCTTTCTCACAAGAGATACACCAGCCCTAGACCCATTACAATGAACAACCAAGTTATTCAAAATAATGAGTCCTTTTCTCTTGTTGGCATTTCTGTGGGTCGAAATCTTAATTGGCACCAACATGTCACATCAATTGCAGAAGCGGCTGCTAAGAAATTAGGTTTCCTCTTCCGGGCTCCCAAATACTTTTCACTAATCTCTATACCTTATATACTTCACAAATAAGGCCAAACCTCAAATACTGCTCCCACATCTGGGGTGCCGCTGCCGCTTCTACACTCGCTATCCTGGACTCCATTCAAAAGAGAGCTATACGTCTCATCGGTGACCCTACCCTCACCCAAAGGCTGCCATCCCTTGCCCACCGACGTGCCGTTGGTGACCTCTCCCTCTTTTATAGATATCTGCACGGGCAGTGCTCAGAGGAGCTTTTCTCCATAGTTCCCCCACCTGCTGCCCCCAACAGATTTACCAGGGGAACAGAGCGAATGCACCCTTTTACTGTCCAGGTCATCAGACTTAGAACATCTTGTTATGCCCGCTCTTTTGTCCCGAGGACTTCCAAGTTGTGGAATTCCTTGCCGGCACATGTTTTTCCTTCTCCTCCGAACCTCCAAACCTTCAAGTCAAGAATTAACAAGCTGCCTCTTTCCTCCTTGTCAACACCCACGGTACGATAGTATTTAGGATGTAAGCCCTCGTGGTGTGTTGTTGAAATTAAAAAAAAAACAGTGTAGCTCACAAGCCTTTGGTGATACAGGTTCCCTTTTTTACTTTTGCAAGTGGCTCGCATAAGTTTGTAAAAATTATATCTCCGGAAATAACAAAGCTACAGCAACCAAATTTGGTACGTGTGTTTGAAGGATAAATCATGTATTAAAATTTCGGTCTGTAAGTTTAAAGAAAAAAAGTTATGGGCCTTAAAAAATTTGACGTTTTCCTCAAAACGTCAAAGTCGCGTTTTGAAAGGTCACAATTAGCAACATTTAGCCAAATAACCTGAAACAAATAAGGAATATGTTAAAAAAGTGTCGCAAGAAGGGTGTTTTGCAAACCGTTAAGTTTCAGTTTCAACTGTCATTGTCCTTTGTTTTACTAAAATGTTTCCAGAAAATTCATTTCAAATAGACCCTTTCTCTGACGCTTTAGCGGTAGTTTTAGTTAGGTTTATGGTTTAACGGTTTATAGTTTATAGCTTTTTTCGTAGAAAAAATTCGTTAATGAGGAAACCGCGACTTTTGAATTTTAACAAGTTTTCTTTAAATGAGCGCAAACTAGGCCACCTAGAATCCATATCTCGATTTATATTCAGTTTTTATCTGTTTACATATACAGGGTGTTCTACAAGCTCTATGAAAGACTTTGCCAGATGATAACTATCAAAATTCTAAACTTTTTTGTTAATGAATATGGGTCCGATTCGTTTTGGTTTAAAAGTTACAAGCATTTAAAGAATCATAATTTTTCCAGTCAACCAAGAAGTGACACAAAATCATTTGAATGTTAAACAACGCACACCTATAAAATATAGGTACACCTACTTCAAACATAGGTAGGCTCATAAATAAAAATGCATGTTGTTATGATATAAATTATTGTTAGTGTCATTTAAATTGTACAATATTTGATACTTCGTGTAAAAGTTCTAAATAAACAATGCATTTATTCACAACTGAGGAATATGCAGATATTGTGTTTATATATGGGTATTCCAATGGGAACGCCAGAGAAGCAGCTCGAGAATATCGACGTAGATATCCAAATAGACACTAACCTGCCCACACGGTGTTTAGTGCATCATTTCGTAGACTTCGAGAAGCAGGTAACACCGCTCCAAAGAAGGCCATTCGTCCTACTGAAGTAAATGTACAGGATGATGTAAATGTAATAGATGCTGCCCTTGATAACCCTTCAATTAGTGACGTTCATGTATCACCAAATTTTGCATGGCGTGTATTGAACAGAGAAATGTTACATCCGTTTTATCGCACAAAATGTACAGGCGTTGCATGTTGGACATGCCCCACAGCGATTAGAATTTTGTCGCTGCTTTACTAGGGACGGCATAAATTATAATCATAATAAACATGTATGGGCGCTGCAAAATCCACATGCAATTAGATCAAGATGATTTTAGCAACGATTCAGTGTCAAGGTTTGGGGTGGCATTATCAACAATAATCTATTACCTGTGCATGTTCTGAATGATCTTTTAAATGCAGATCTGTATAGGTATTTCTTAGAACACGACCTTTTAGAGTTCATTGATGACGTACAACTTAATATTATTCAGAATATGTGGTATCAACACGACGGCCCACCACCACATAGAGGAAGACAAGTTGCTGCTTGGTTAAATGTACATTTCCCAAAAAAATGGATAGGTCAAGGAAATTCACCTCGATCTCACTCCTCTGGATTTTTATTTAATGGGACACATCAAGCAGCTGGTCTACCATGTTTAAATAACTACCCATCAGCAGTTACTTGAAAGAATTCAAGATGCAACTAACCAAATAAGAAATGATCCAAATCTCATCCTTCCAGTGACCGAATATTCAGTTCGTCGATGCGAGGATTGCATTCACGCTGAGGGTGGACATTTCGAACAATTTTTATAATCTTAAGTTTTGTGATTTTCATTTAATTTGAATTTTTATTGTTAATTGTTAATAAAGGTTCAATGATTGTAACTTTTAAACAAAAATAAATCGGACCCATGTTCATAAACAAAAGTTGTTTAGAATTATGACAGCTATTATATGGCAAAGTTTGTCATAGAGCTTGTAGAACACCCTGTATACAGACTGACTCATTTCTACGGAAAAGCTCAATATAATTGGTATTATACAAGATACGAGCAAAAAATTGTATACGTTAAGTATAGGTGTCGTGAGCTGCCCCTTATTAAATTATTTTGCCAATCACAGGTGGCCAATAAGTCGTTGGTGATCCCTATAATTATTTTTTTCGAACGCTCTTATATTATGACATTTTTTTTTCGAAATATGTTGCATGTTCGTCAAAAAAAAATCGAGACGCAGTAAGTGCGTTTTGATGGCGAATTTTATTTAATGCTTCAAATTTCAAGAACTCAATTTGCTATTAACCCAAGGTTTATACCCAAGGTTTGTTGAAACCAGTTTTCGCGGAAACATGTAAAGTTTATTTTCGGAAAAATTTTGTACATTTTCAAACAATAAGTTATATTGATAAAGAATGGTACATAGTTTCTACTATATAGGGTTAACCGGTAATCAGATTGATGCCTGCTTGCAGCAGAGAGACATATTTCGTATTAGGTTTTTAAGAAAATTTACTTTCATAACGCACTTGTTGCTTTTAGTCATTAATCCCAGAAAATTTACGTGTCGTGTAACCAAAACGAAGTCGATCTTAATTTAAAACGTTCACAAATTGCTTCATAAGCTCCAATCTAATATCCATGGGTGGAAGTAATTTTTTTTCCATCGGAACCAAAGGTTAGCTGATTACGTTGTTTTCCTCGAATCATGATATTTGTTAAAGGACACTTTCTTATTGCGGGTTCTTAGCTTTTCTATCCGAAAAACATAAATAACAAGGCTATCTTTTATATCCAATTTTCTGTCCAAGGAAGAAGTTAACCATTTTTGGATCAACACAGGTTCACCACTGCTGTTCTTCACGTTTAATTTGTTTCATATTCTTCTCTCATGGTGATGTAATGACCAATGGGAGTTAAGTCATATTTCTTACCGTGTTATAGAAGGACACATTTTAAACTAGGTTTTAAACTGTCAGTAAAAAGGCGCAATTCATTGACGTGTATTCTGATACACCCATTTTTAAAATTAAGAGTCCATTTATATCGTTACAGAACACCAGGTTATTTTCCTTAAAGAAAAAGGGCAGCAAACTTTTATCTCTTTTATGATAAAATGGTACCTGTATGAAGTAAACTGAGAATGAGATTGTTCAGTTCTTGGTGATTAAAACGTTCAGGAATTGTTAAATCTGCTGCAAAGTCACAGTCATTTTCTTCATTGATGTTTCTTTATTATCTTCCGGCAGCGCAGGAAGATTGCTGAAGGATGGAATGAGTATTTCTTCAGAATGCGGTACAGGTATTATTGCTAAATCAAGATTAAGATATGTCCATTAGTCTCCAACGTTTATATTAATACCTTTTCTATTTACGACACAAAAATAGCAGTCATTGTGATGGTTTCGTGATTCTCTCCAAATCATTGGTACGTCAAACTTTATACAATGTCTCTTTTCCATGGTCTACTGTCACCGTCGCAAATGTTCAACACATTTCTACATAAAAAATGTGGAGTCCCACATTTATACTGGTATCGTAAATGCACGCCAAATATGCTAAGTAAGCCCTTTTCACAAAGTCGGAAATAGGTTTTATACTTTCTTTAAAAATGTATTCGCCACATACATAACAAAACATGTTTGGATTATTTACACAGCTACGTCTGCTTGTGGATGCCGTTGTTTTAGTTGAGTGTTTTAATACTAAACAACGTCAAAAATCTACACACAATAATATAACAACTTAATATCTGGCTGACTGAATTTAAAGTTTAGATATGACATTTCTATTTTGACCTCCAAAGATATCTTTATTTCTTTAGCTTTACGCCTTTTATCAGAACTAAATTCAATTAGCAAAGTTTTGAATTTTTTCAACTTGTCTTAATCAGTAGCTATCGCTCAAAAGTAAAGTTACTGATAGACAAAATCTGATGGAATTTTTAAAATTAGCACATTAAATATAACCTGAATCAGTTCTTTCTTTTTCGGTACCAAAAAAAATCATTTTGTTGGCCTGTGATATAAATCACGCTTTGCTATTGTAAGATTTAAAAGTTAGATCTTTATTTGTACTGGCATTTATTTATTTTTAATTCTTAGAATGTTTCCAAAGTAATATCAAAATATGTTTCATAGCTTATTTTCTTCAATATTAAGATCAAATAAATTAAATTACTCCCTTCTGTCTATCATCTTAATTAAATCTTTATGCAGAATGAAGGCGTCCAAGTGGGGAATCTATTATTGCCTTTATTACCAGTTTTATTTATAAAACGATGAGGACAACAAGTTTCAACCTCAAATGTTTTACGTAATATTTTACTTTACTGTACCAGGAAAACCGGGATAGAGCATGTGGTGTAACACTTATTTGCGGCTAACCAGTGAATTTGTGTGCTCGTGAACAAGAAATGGGTTAAATGTCAAAAGCCGAGATACTGAACGTACTGCAGCAGTGACTGTGGATTGTGGCAGTGAGCTAATACATTTAAGTAGATCATCCTGAAAGTTGATAGGTGAATATATGTTGCATTAAATTCAGACAGCCTTTGTAAAATTTGATAAGCTCACTCTATTTGAAGTTTCAAGCACAAAACCATTTCGAAAGACCTCTTTGCATGTGAAATGTTTGCTCGCTGTTAGATAGTAAGCGCTTCACATACAGTGTGGAACAGCCAAATGGAATAAATTCAGTATCAATTATTGTGCATCTTTATAAAGAATCCCGAAACTCCTCGATTTTAGTTTTAAAAATGACAGATTATGCAACGTAAAAATTTAACCCCCACATTAAACCCTCTTCGAGTGACAGTCGCAACCTCCAATTTCTTAAATATGAAGTAGAGGCTTGTGATAACTGATTTAAAAAGTCTCTTTGTTCCCGATTAAAAATTTCTATGGCTTTAGAACTCATTGCAGAAATTAACAGTAAAAATAAACTCCTATAATTAATAAACTTCGCTACACAACGCTAAAAAATTAATAACTTATTACGACTCATTCTTGAAAAAGAGAAAAAATCAAAAGCAGATCAATCTTTATGTGGCTGGTGTTTAAAATACATGCCTGGGGTGTCTTGAATGAATCTTAATCGTAAATAATAATGTCTTCTAAGGGTAATCAACATCTGAGGCCTGACTGACCTAATCTAAACCGCTATTATTCTTCTTAAGTCAGCCAGACAACGTCGTTTATTTCTAAATGCCATAATTTTCACATATCCCCATAAAAGGAAGTCTAATGGCGTAAGATCGGGTGATCGTGCTGGACTATCCTCGCCTCCCTATCCACCGATTTGAAAATTTTTATTACAGCTGCTGCCAGACATTGATTTGGTAATGCGCTCGTGCTTGATCCTGCTAGAACGCTATCACATTTGCTGGAACTTGTGGGTTTGCTCGATCAGGACATGCGTTTTCCAAATTTCGCAAGACATTATTATGGAGCAGTGTTAAATAATCATCTCTATTTAAATTGCCATAAATGGAAAAGGGACTAAAACAGTTTCCAACTGTTTCTGCGCAAACATCAAACTTTTTAGGGTATTGCATGTGTTCCTTTACTATTCAGTGTGGGTTTTATTTAGAGTAGTAACGACAAATTTAGAGATTATCATGACTGTGATGTGGAAAGCTGCACTGATCAGGAGACAAAACACATTCTAGTTGAATAACCTTGTTATTTAACAGTTGCATCGTTTGTACACAAAAAGACGTTCTTCTATCAAACTCATCTTCCATGAGCTCAAAAGTTGGTATCAATTTATAAAGATGCATTTCATTTTCTTTTAATATTAGAATAATCGATTAATGGCTAACATCCAATCTTCTCGCCCGTTGTCGACTCAAAGTATGTGTTTCTTTTCCTTAAACTCAAGCGTTACATCAAATTTAGATTTTAATACTTAGTGCATTAGAAGATTTTTTTGTATCTGCCTTACATATTCACGCTCGCGAAATTGATTTTTAATTCTACCAATTGTCTCTTGGGATATAGGGAGAATATGGGGAAATTTTCCTTGAAATACGAAACTCGATCTGTGATTGTGTTTTATCTCCGTAACTAATAATTTAAAGAAATGTTATTTTACGCATTTATGTTAAATAAACCATGTTTCTAAATTTCAGTTAAGCACTGACAACTACCGTCATGCGGTTACAATTACACAGCGAATTGCTAGGGCCTTTTTTTAAACCAAGCTTAGATTTCCTGTTATACAAAATGTTGATAACTTTTTATGTCTTCTATTTGATTGATAGCGTCCAAAAAGCACAGTGAAAATTTGTTTGCTTACTTTCTTATTATCCTGAATCAAACGCGATTAGTTATTACGTTTTTAGTGTGCTGTAGCAAGGTTCGTCAATCAGCCGAATTTATGTTTTTATTGTTAATGTTTGTAATAAATTTTAACACCACAGCATTTTTGAATAGAAAACGAAGGGATCCTTTAAATGAGGTGTCACAAACCCCTACTTCCTAATTAAAGATTTAGGGGTTGCAACTGTCACTCAAGTGAGACTGGATGTAGGGGTAAAATTTTCACGTCGCAGATGGCATTTATTAATCCATAATTGACGTCTTTCGGGAGTTTTTTTTTATAAATATTTACAATAATTGAGATACGCACTCAGTTTATGAAATTTGCTGTTTCAGACTGTGTAATCTGCATCTGACCTGTCAGTAAAAAGGCATTATAATTTAAGTTAAATGTGAATAACAAAATTCATTAAAATGGTCGTCAATAAAAAGATAATGACATTTGACTTTAAGGAAATATATTTAAATTAGCGCGAGTTAGAGCCAAAAATCAAAATTGACAGAGATCCAGGGTGTTAAACTAATAAATTGAGTCTTATTATCCTTGACATCTAAACATCTAAAAACTATTTCTTGTTATTGTCTTGAAAATTGGTATACGGGAGCCCTCAGCTAGCCCCAAAGTGACCATAACTAAGATAGAAACTTTAAATGGGTAGTTATTACAGAATAGCCACAAATTCTACGATTCTGTGGTGTAAATAACACATTATCAGTGATAATTAAGTAATTTCACCACTTAGAACTACTTTAGAGTAGCGCAACTTCTTCTTTCAAGGTATTAGGAATGTCGCGCTCATAGAATGACTCAAAAGTTCCGAGAACTTGAAGGTAGTAAACGACAGTAACCGAAACAATCTAGTGTTAGCGAAATGCCATATCAAAGTTGCAGTCATTTTTCAAGTAGCATTAATAGTTGCCCGACGTCGCCGTCCTCATATTACACATAATAGTTGTGGAACTTTACGATAATAGTAGTACTAACCTTCCAAATGCGCTATAGAGCTATAGAGTATTTTTCACCCTACAGTCCCACTGGCACATAAAGGATGATTGTTTCACTACAATAATATTGTTGAGGTTGTGAAAGTCTAGTAGAGTGTTAATTTCAATTATATAGTGTATATATATATATATATATATATATATATATATATATATATATATATATATATATATATATATATATATATATATATATATATATATATATAGTTAATTTTAGATATTGATTTTTAATTTAAAATAGGTGCAATTTGTTATTGCTTTATATTTATATATCGTATTTTAAATTTGCTTATATTGTGATCTACAGTTTACACCCTATGTCCATGCACAAATTATGTAAATATTATCTTAGTTTTTGTGTAATGAGGAGTTAATTAGTAAATGTTTATGATTGTGTGTTTTCTGTTTTATTTAATTCCTTATGTGTCTGTGTAATATTGGTGGTCTATTCTTTATCACTGTTAAAATAGATATGGATAATTATATATATATATATATATATATATATATATATATATATATATATATATATATATATATATATATATATATATATATATATATATATATATATATATATATATTATAGTAAATATATATACTTGCCCTTTTGATTTTCACTGGCTGCTCTGCTGTGATTCTATCTTCAGTAGTCGATTCTAATTAAGAGAGACACTGCTATATGCAATTAAACCTTATATACATAAATGTGCCCCAAAGAAATACGTCATGTTTTTTTTTTATAATAACAAATACTTTTATTTTATCAAGGAAAATTCTAGAATTTTGGTTTAAGCGGGTCCTCTATTCTTTAATCTACGAACAAATTTTTCTAATCATTAAGTGACAGGATTAATATTGTTTTAATGTTGACAAAATCGACAAATAATGTTCTTTAAATTTCCGATTTGATACACTTCGCGCCCTTTATGATTCCGCTTTTGCAACACTATGGGAATTTGGTTTGGATTTCAGTTTATATATTTGATTTTTGCTGTTAGCATAAAACATTTATTCCTTTACAAAAAGATTAATACTTTGTCTATATTTATACTTTAAAAAATCTTCCCTTATGTTGTGATTTAAAATGAATAAATAGATTTGCCATACCTTGTATACGATGGTTGATTCTATAGATAAGTTTTGATGTTATTTTACGAGTATATTCTATTCATCTTGTAATTTTCTTATTTGGATCATTTAGTAGACTTCTTATGTTACTTCTAGGACTAAAATGGGTATTATTCACACACAAAATTAATTTAAATATTCATATTTAATTGGACGAGAATATGACTCTCCTACTTGGCGTCCTACCAAACAACCATTTCATAATTAAAACTTAAAACGGATATCGTCGAAAAAAATAATCTCGAAGCCCGTTTCTTTTTCCTGTATTAGCATGGCAAGCTTTCTGGAAACTATTTTCAATGTTCAATGTCCTGGTTGGTCTTGGCCTTAGCTGGATATACGCTCTAGCTAGTAAAGTATCGAAATTATCATTTCATCTCTTGACAGATATGTCTAATTCAGAAACCCGTCAAGTTCAAATCCTGTATCCTAGTTACATTCTCAACATTAAAATTACTTAATATACAAATGACATTTGGATAACCTAACTTATTCTAAAAATAACAATAATTAAAATTTCAAACGAAAAACACTTTTAAATGTTCTAATCTTGATTGCAAGTCTTTTCAACATCACTGTTGTCCTTTGGAGTTTTATTATTGCACTTCTTATATAATATACAGAGTGTTCTTCAAAACATCTTATTTTAAATCATATGTAAGTAAATCTCTTTTGACCATAATTCTTTGGTTTAAAATGACTTGTTTAAAAGTTTAAACTGCACATATACCTTTAGATATATGGCTTTATTAAGCTCTTTACTGAGCTATTATTCCAAATTATTTAGTTTTTTTTTAATTGTCAACAATGATTCAAGTGAATCATTTCTTTTTCAGCTTTCATTGCTTTTAACCATCACTAACTAACAATAACAAAGAATATGCCTCCTTATAATATGTTTTTATTTATGCTTCAGTGTGGATAAATGTTGATATGGATATTGATACAATTTACAAAAGAGAACACACACACATCACGTGCAAACTGTAAGTGTCATTTTTACTGTTTATCTTTCGAAGACTGTGCTTTTTTTATCTCTTTTCATTAATAAATTTTATAATCTTTGTGTTTTTAGATTGACATGCTGTTAATATGCAAATCCTTATTCGGACATACCTATTTGACAAATGATGCAGACCTGTACTACAGTATTTTACACAAACCGTTTTGACTGAGATCAGCATTCTGCACGATACCACCTTCAATACCCACTCACGTTGGTGCCAGGTTTTCCACAGTATTGACATTTAGTGGCAGTGTTAGTGTCTTGACAATTATTATTCATAAACCCTTAGTATTTTAATTAGTGATAAGTGATATTTTAGTTTATCTGTAAGTACTTAGTTTTAAGTTTTTAGTTTTAAGCTTTGCGTGAAATAGCTAATAAATTTAGTTTGATATTGCTAAATATCAATACAACACTACTGCAGCACTTCCGGTTATACCGCCAAGTTGCAGTTCTTGCATACTTTCATGCAAGGCCAACAGATTCTATAAAAAATGCGTTTAGGGACTTGGACATGCCTTACTGGATCATTGAGCGAATATTGAAGAAGCACAAAAGGCATAATTTCTGTTTTATTCCTGTGCAACAACTCCGTGATAGAGACGGATAAATTATTGCGAACACCTATTGATACGAGTGCAGGAAGATCCTACATTCTTGATCAAAATAATCTGGACTGATGAGTCTGACTTTGGCACAGAGGGTTTGCGGAATATGAAAAATTGGCATTACTAAGCAGCTGAAAACCTGCATATGAGACGACCTAGGAATTTCCAGCAGATATTTAGTTGCAATGTTTTCTGCATGATAATGGATGACCGAGTGTGTTTTTATATTTACGATGGCACGCTTACGTCAGAAGTATATTCAGATCCTGAGAACAGTGGTGATGCCATTTGTGGACAGTCTGCCTGGAAATTCATCACTCGATTGTTGGTACCAGATGGACGGGGATGCAGCGCACAATACCATAGGTGTGTATCATCAGTTGAATGGTATATTTGTTGACAGACGACTAGGCAGAAACGGCCCTTGTTGCTGACCAGTAGGATCGCCGGACTTGACACCTTGTGATTTTTATATGTGGAGTATAATAAAGTCCAAGGTTTATGAGGTGCATATCCAATCTAAAGAGGAACAAGTCTAATGCATAACGCAAGCTTTTACCGAGTTAGGTCCAGAAGAGATACGAAGAACGACCACCGCTGGAGTACATTCGAGAATTTCAGAGTACTTCAACCATAACGGAAGTCACATTGAACGATTGCTTTGAATTTTTCACCTCTAGTTGCATCACAAGTTGTTGTTTTTCCTCTGTTCACCCTTATATAATCTAATCTAGCTTAATTTTAGAAATAATAATTCAATTCATTCAATGTCATTGTATGATTGTCATGTTACTTTAATAGTTCTGCTATTACATTTTTACAATGATAAAGCCATAATTTATTCACGTTATTTTTTATCATCGGTGCTCATAACTTGCTTAAGGTTTGAGCTAGGATGAATCTGATAAGTGCGTTGGACTCGGGAAGTCAAATTACACAAGGGTGGGTGGTTTTTAATAAGGTGCGTTGGCGAGGAAACTAGTTTTTTTGGGAACATTTTAAGTTTATTTTCGAAATATTGTTGTACACTTTCAAACAATAAAGTTATTTTTATGATATAGGGCAAATTGTTTCTACTATATAGGTCATACTGGTAACCAAATTTAATGCCTGCTTTCTTAAAAAACACATATTTGCTATTTAAAATATTTTAATGAAAATTCACTACCATAACGGACTTGTTGCGTCCAGATTTTTTACTATTATTCTCAGATTGTCAGCGTGTCATCATGAATATAAAAACTGTGGACGCAGCAAGTGCGTTATGGTAGTGAATTTTCATTAAAAGGTTTTTAATAGCAAATATGTTTTTTTAAGAAAGCAGGCATCAAATTTGGTTACCAGTATAATCTATATATTAGAAACAATGTGCCATGTATCATCAAAATAAATTTATTGTTTGAAAATGTACACAAATTTTCTAAAGTAAACTAAAATTGTTCTCGAAAAAACTAGTTTTCTGGTCAACATTATAGGTTAATAGCAAATTGATTCAAAATTTGAAGCATTTAATGAAAATTCGCTACCATAACGCACTTGCTGCGTCCCGAATTTCTTTTCTTACAAAGATGTATTATATTTGGATGGAAAATGCAAAAATGCAATAACATATGGCGTGTTCGATTAAAAAAATTCACTAAAAAAAAAGAAAATTTGAATCACCAACTACTTATGGGCCACCGTGTAAAAAACGTAGCTTAAGAGCAGGATTCAAAGTGGTAGTTGTAGAAATCTCCGTGTGGGGGGCTACTGTATCAATACTTGAATATTTTTAAATTATTAGCATTGCTCAGAACCATGAGAAATAACGTGTTTATTCAATAGGCATTAACTCCAATCGCCTAGTAACAAAGATTTACGAATGAAAGAGAAATTTACATTGTGTGTATCCTAGGTTGCTAGGTGACGCATAAATTACTTAGCAACGTGATCCGTAACTTAGTAACCTACATTCCTTTGTTAATTTACAAAGATCCATATTATAATATTATCACTGCATAAACTCATTTTAATTCTACACCGCGAACAAGAAATTTGACATCCCTTCCTTCAAATCTGACAGTAAGCCAGAACCAATCAAATACGACGAAACATGTGGCGCGAGTTTCAACCTTCTCATATAAAAGTTCGATGAGAGAAAGCAGAGATTTACTGTTTATAACTCTGAGCGATTCCATAATGTTTAGTATCCTGTAACTAATAAGTAGGTATTCTGTTATTATTAAGGCGTCAAATTAATAAATTAGAAAAAAACTAAAACAACGTTATAAACATTACATTTCTCTATTCTAGTTCATAATCAGATGGATTAAATGTAAGCAATACCCTTATACCTTTATGTAGTATGTAGACATCAGTTTTAAACGAGGTTGTACTCTAGTGTTTGATAGAATATGCGTTCCATTTTATATTTGACGAAGACAGAATTAATATATATTGTAACAGGCACCTTTTTTATTTTATTTCTTTTTATTGCATCTAGAATTTTAAACGTTTTGGCGCGTATGCAGTCGATACTTTAGAGTCAGATGATTATAAAATCAACCTGATTGGCATAACTACTCTAACATTATTTTTAGCTGTTTGTTTTTAATTTTTGACACGAAAATACATTCGTTATTAGTTTTTTGCAAATATTTATAGACAATTCTGTATATACACTCTTGTTTCATTTACTTTTAAATTGGCGGTCATCTAAAATCAAAGAAATTTTTCTTGGCTTATTATAGTTAGGTGACTAAATGACTAGATTTCTGCATTTCACTCATTCCGATCTTCATAAGCAATACAGCCCATTTGTCGAAACGTCGAGATATCAATAATTTCAATAAGTTTTAAGCGGGTCCGCCACAGAACCTACACTATTTCACACATTCACAACGGGAATATATATATATATATATATATATATATATATATATATATATATATATATATATATATATATATATATATATATATATATATATATATATATATATATATATATATATATAGGGTGAACCATTTACCAAAATTTGGGTCTGTAAGTTTAAAGAAAAAAGTTAGAGGCATTTAAAAAAAATTGGGGTTTTCCTCAAAACGTAAAAAGTCGTATCAACTGTTTAAAAAACTCTTTTTTCTTTTGAAAGCTTCCACAGTGATAATTATTATACATGACTGCTTCGTCTGTCACGAAAAGGAAAGAATACAAGTAAAAATTCAATAATTATTATAGAAAGGTACAAAATACTTTCTCAATTTCTTGTAAGTAAGTTGTTTTGTATATTCCTATATTAATTATTGTATCGTTACATGTACCTATTCTTTTCAGTGATTGGGAAAGCAATAAACTAATTGCGAAGGCTTTCACAAATAATTTTTAAATATCTGATACTGATACATAAATAATATAAAATTCCGCTACGAAATATCTCATTATATATATATATATATATATATATATATATATATATATATATATATATATATATATATATATATATATATATATATATATATATATATATATATATATATGTGGTTATTATCTTATTACTGAGTATAACAAATTTAACAAAAATAAATTTAAGTCATCGACGAAGGGAAAAACAGGGATAAAAAAGTACTTAATTATACATCTTTTTAGAAAAATTTGTATTGATTCCAAATGTCTCAAAAAATATGTAGTCTTTAGCAGTATAACACATCTTTACAATTATGGGGATTTATTTTAGTGAATTTTCGTAGAAAAAATTCACTAATGAGGATATCCCGACTTTTGAAAAAATTCTTGCAAATGAGCGCGAACTAGGACCTCTAGAACCCATATCCGGTATCAGTTTCAATTTTTATATGTTTATATATATATATATATATATATATATATATATATATATATATATATATATATATATATATATATATATATATATATATATATATATATATATATATATATATATATATATATCACACCGATAACTCAAAAAATAATGGCCCGATTTTGATAAAATTTGGCATGTACCTTCCTTTTGTAAGTGGATTGGATAAGCTCGTTAGTCAGGAAAATCGAACAAGGTTTTCCGGGAAATTTTTGAGTTTTCATTTGAAAAAAAAATTTTTCTCAAAAAATAAAAAAGCTATGATAACCAAATTTGATAGGTAGGTTTACGATATAAAAAGTAAACTTTACACAAAAATTTAGATTTCTATGTTGCAAGAAAAAAAGTTATAATAAAATATTTGGTGCCAGATCATTTCTATGAAAATTCACTACCATAACGCACTTGCTGCTTCTTTGAGTTTTTAAGTAGTCGGTTTTGCTTTTTCACAATAGTTTTTTATTTTTTAACAAAATTTGTTTGTGTAGCTTATATAGGTTCAGGATAGAGCCCATTGATACTGTCTCGAGGAATAGCTAGCTGTATCAAAAATATTTTAAATCATAAGAATTTTTTTTAAATGCATGTTTTTCTGCTTTTCGGTTTTCTTCTACGTTTTTTGTCAGTCCAGGGTTAGGTATGGGTTAGGTAAGGATCCGGGTGAAGTCAGGATCCGGATCAGGTCAGGTCAGGTTAGGTCAAGTTATGTCGTTCAGGTCTGCTTCGTAGAGTGTTTAGTGCATAAACATGAAAAATGGTGTCCCTACAACCCCCAAAAAGCTGCGGGGGACTAGGAGCAAATATACGTGGTGCAGGGGTAAAACATGTTTAGGAGAAAGTGTTGATAGAAAAAGTGAAAAGGCTGCTTATAGAGGTCGAACTAAGTTGTTTTTACTGATTTTTCCTTTATATTTCCTTCTCCACCGAGCATCCCTATTCACTCCGGGTCCCGTAACTTTTGGAGGGGTTGATTCCACAACATATCTCTTGTTGCTTAGGCACAAATTGAGTCTTCTATGCATGTTTAGTGAAAGATTTTTCAAAAATCACGTATGCCGATCATCTGCATAATTACCGTTAAATATATTTTACTTGCACAAAAGAAAGAAATTAGTTTTTGTGAATTATATTCATTGCTACATCCATACGCACCAGCAAGATTAACCATTTTTAAATCTAAAAAAAGCAAAGGTCAAACCGCTTAAGTCGCGGAAGCAAAAAAAGTCTGGACGCAGCAAGTGCGTTATGGTAATCAATTTTCATTAAATGCTTCAAATTTGAATAACTCAATTTTCTATAAACCTAGAAGGTTGAATTTTGGCACGTGGTAAGGCCTTTACCAAAACAACATATTCACATAAATTTCATCAAAATAGCTTTGTAATTTTCGGAGATAAACATTTTTTTCGAAAGAAAACTTAAAATTAACTGACCCAGGATATTTGTCCTATGGGTCCTATTTCGCGGTCATTTGAAAAAATGTTTGTCAAATCTCACCACAGATACCTCTCCATTTGAATTTAGTTAATTTTTCCTAATAAAAATTCACTAAAAGGAGAAACAGACCGGGCCGGACTCGAACCAGCATCGTCCGCTTGACAAGCAAACTACTCTTCCAATGAGCTACCGACGCTTCGTAATAAACGAATTCTTTACATTGTATTTACACATACGGCACCTTACCGTCAGGAAATTGGTATCGGATTAAATGTAAGTGGCTAGCTAAATAGCAAATTGCAGAATTGATTGATTTATTTCGCCGATCGCTGAAACATATTCGAGTGTAGACTGTTTCGGTCTTAGATAACATTCAAATTCAAATGTTACTAATGGCATGTAACCTTAAAGATGATTTGACATATTAATGAATGAAAATGAAATGCGTTCGTGGAATCACATTTTTAGTGCGCCATCTTTTAGAAAATAGCTGGTCTACGGATGGTGCCGAAACGCGCTAGATTGACAAGACATATTGACTAAATAATTAAGGTATGTCATATTTTACATTTCACTTTGCATTACGTTTTTATTTGGAATCCAAGGGACCTGAAATTTAAGAAACTTATTCTTGGACACCGAATCTAGGCAAAGAGTGATTTTGAGCGAATTCTGTGACAAAAAATTGTCAAATCATGGTTTGGCAAAAACGTTGTATTTTCGTTATAAACGGGATATTTGCTTACAAAAATCTTTATTGCCTTCCTCAAACCTCAATCTAGCTATTATATACTATATGTTCAGTCTAAGGCTTTAATTGCGACAGTTCAACAAGCTACAAATATAGTGTATTTTAAGCATTTTATTGAACCCCCCTCTTAAGACACTCTATAATTAATCTATAGAACTTTTTTCGTAATTTGCATAATAACAGATATATTGAGCTTTAATGATTTTTTACGAAAATTCGACAAAAATGTTATGCCATTAAACGATAAACTCTATAGCCAACACTACTGCTAAAGCATCAGGGAAAGGGTCTATTTGAAATGAATTTCCTGGGAATATTTTAGTAAAATGAAGGACAATGATGAATGAAACTAAGAGTTCAGGCTTTGTAAAACATTATTCTTGAGACAGGTAGTGGAGCCCAGAGATACGCAAACAGATTTTACCCCTTCAGGTGCCGGCGTGTGCACTCCTCCAGGATTCGCTGCAACGTACAAAAAATTATAAAAAAAAATTATCAAAATTGCGTACCGTGGACTAATCAAAATTATTATATAACAAAAAAAAATAATGAAGTGAGATAAATTAATATCGAAAACAGTTGAAAATCACACACTACTAACAGAAGAATAATGCAGACATAGAGATACATAAAAAAAAGGCGCCAGTGAAGGCTGATGCTTCACAATATAATAGTAAAAAATAGTAGTATGGCCCACTACTTTGTGACCACCTGTTGTTGCTTTGCTGACATGACATACACTCGCTGTTGTATATTACCCAACCAATTTGCTATCATCACATGGATAATAATTCAAATATTACCAGTAAAGTTGACAACAAGAATACAAGATTTATTTGCTATGAAAATAGAATTAAATAATTAATGTATATTAGAAAATTATGAAGCAAATTTATTAGTAGATTTATATATTATTGTCACTGTTCGCAGATGAAAAGTACATTCTACTGTGTTGGGGAGTTTATAAAATGGAATCAAAGACCAATTTACACACGTTTGAGAACCAACCACACATCATTCCTCAGCAAGAAGACCAATGACGAATATATATATATATATATATATATATATATATATATATATATATATATATATATATATATATATATATATATATATATATATACATAAATATTAATGTATATATAGAAACATATATGCACACAGATGTTATGTCAAAAGCACAGGGTGGTGCATCCTCCTCAAAGCGCCAAATTCATATAAGAGCATCAACGAGAGATCCGGGAATAAAACGCACACCACTTCATATCCTTAACCTGATTTCAGGAGCTCCTGGATGACTGCTAAACAATGTGTCCCAAGACCAAAAAAAACTCTAAAAAAATTCTACATATAGCAAAACGCCCCGGGACAACTGAAAATTATAAATATAAACTGCAGCATCCAGAGCAAGTTACCATCGACCGTATCTATCATACGCCGAGGTTCAATAACATAACCACAATAATAAATTAGCTGGTCCGAGACATGATTTCTAATATTAGGCTAGACAAAATATTGTGCACGTTCGAAATTCATATAGAGAATAACTGGTATAAATCTATCCCTCAACATAATAGAAAAGAAATGGAAAGTCAACAGCAGAAAGAAGCAAATTTTTAAATGAATGGCCTACTTGAAAAGTAGGCCGTCCAGAAGAGATGGTAAGACCAGACTAGATGAAATGGGTTGTTATTCATCTAATGTAGTTTGGATGTAGTTCAGCGACGTACCACAGGTAGATATTAAAAGAAAAATACATAGGTGATCCTCTTGAACAGACAACCACTTAGGGCATTTTGTTATGCCAAAGTAGATGATAAATATTCCTGTCATCTAATATAGTTTGCATGCAGTTTAGCAACGTAGCACAGGTCTATATTAAAGAAAATTACAAAAGTGATCCTCTTGAAGAGAGAACCACTTAGGGTAGGTTGTTATGCCAAAGTAGGTGATGAATATTCCTGGCATCTAATAAAGTTTGGATGCAGTTTAGCGACGTAACATAGGCCGAGGTGTTAAAGAAAAATGAAGATAGTGATTGAGTTTTAGTTTACCGACTTGCTCAGGTCGATGGTAAGTTAGTAGGTCAATTAGATGACTATTGTTATTGTCATCTAATATAGTTTGGACGTAGTTTAGCGACGTACTACAGGTCTAGGTGTTAAATAAAAATGAAGATAGTGATTGCGTTTCAGTTTAACGACTTGCTCGGGTCGATGGTAAAAAACAGTTACGTAGGTGGCTGAAATAGCCGAAGAAAGAAATAAATTAAAGCTATACATGAAATATACAAAAGGAATCTTGACCAATAGCCAATTTTATTAAAAAAATGTCGCCTACATCATGCCTGCTAAAATATTAATAGGGAAATATAAATAATAAATACAAAAGACTTCTTGGCTAGCTACGTGAAGTCAAATTCAAATTAAATTTTATCCAAAGTCACTCAAATTCTGTAATTACATACAGCGTACTTGAATATTAATTAAGAAACTGAAAAAATGTCCAAACGTATTATTAGAACAGGAGTTCTACAATGAGTTCAGATAAAACTGCAACCTGTAATATATCAAGACAAACTGTAAATTAAATACTGCGTTTTCAACAGCAACGCAAAAAGATAAGAAACTATTAAAAGCTTCCAGCATTAAAATCAAATAGTATATTATCAAAATAGAGAGATGATAAACAATTTATTTCACCTCAAAACAAATCTGCATGAATTTATTAATCAATTAAAGATTTTTATTTTACCATAAACTGAACTGATAATAACACAATTAATAATAAAAATTCATAAAATTATTCATCTTAAAATAAACCTGCATCAATTTATTAATCTACTAAAAATTCGGTAAATATATAATAATTAATCTTACTATAAAGGAAAAAACTGTGCGAATGGTCTGACGACCGCAGCCATGAAAGAAGACAACACACACACTACTGTAAAGGAACTGATAATTAACAATGAAAATCCACAACATTTTATGCTCTTCCCTAGAATAAAATAAGATTTATTTTATAATCTCAGCCTTGAGATAAGATATCATAAAAACATATATCGGCTGAAAAATGTTTGTAGTATAAGGCACATTAACATATCAGAATATAACTTGAATATAAAATAATAAATTATTACTAAGCTTCAAAATCCAGCACACTATATGGGCCACCCCGTTGTTTCCCCATAGCAAAATACATCACACCCTGCTGCAATCAAAAAAAAAATATGTAAAAACCGACATGTCCACACCTAACACCACCAAATGCAAGTTCCAGATGCCTTTACAGGCTTCAACCCCACGTTGGGCGCCAGTATATAACTGATTGAACTTACTTATTGATATTACTCTGATGAATGAATAAAATTTACTTAAAAGATTACGAAATTTAGCTTGGCTGATCAGTCAAAGGCATGAGCTTTAAAGTAAATTAAACACAGGCCATGGGCTTTTGCACTCACAATTGATATGGCGTAAGATGTACAATAAAAGCAGAAATACGGTTAAAATTGGTTTATTAAAAATTTTGTGGAGTCATATAATGCTAAGAGTGGAGAATTTATTAAGATGAATGAAATTATATAAAGCATTTTTACTATATTTTTCTAGATTTTTCCTACATTTAGAAGCTGTTACGACAGTCGCTGGTATGTTCAAACGTCCAATTGTGCTAGTTAGGGTAGCCATCTAATATGACTTGCACATTAACCTTGCTAATGATAAACTGTTGACTAAGTAACTTGAGCAAAATGTATCTTGTCTGTCATCCTGTTACGGTAAAATATTCTGTTGTTTTCGTGAAGTGGCTGCTGGGAATTAGGCCTCCAAAAATCACATCGGTTTGTGGATCACCTTTTCAATTTGTATCCTTCGTCTTCTCCGAATAACTGTAAAACGGTTTTACATATATCAAGCTAGACCTGCATTTTCCTCAAAACACAACATAATTTTTTTAATAAGTCATCTTTCTCACTCTTATAATAATGGAGATAGCTGTAGCGTGTTAGAAAATATTGACACCTTGTATATGTTTTTATTAATATAAATATAATTACAGCAGAAAAACCTCGCACAAGTATAAGACTTCGGGGTGCGGGGTTTCTCTTCTGTAATGATATTTATATTCTCTCTCTTACATATTCCAATGGATGAAGCTGATTTTCAGATAACGAGACTTGAACCCCCAACTTCGTAAAGCGAATTCTACAGGCTGCTCGCCTGGTGAACTCGCCGAGATATATTGAAAGTCAGTGTTTTTATAAAGTCATTCGTTTACGTTACAACAAAAAATAATAGCTGAAAATTAAATTTGCTTAGACTTTCTTCTCAGAGTGTTATCACAAACATTGAATTATTAAGGTTTTGGATTCACATCGAAATTAAATTCTATGTATGCTATCTTAGAAACAACAACACAAAAATTTAGCCACTACTTACCTTTAAATTACAACGTTTGCTACCCTTAATCATCAAATGTGCCTCACAACGCTTAAGAGGTCTCTTTGTGTAAGACTACCTGCTCGGTATACGTATATGCTGCTACCTTTGCTTTGTCTAATGGGGAATAAAATCCGCCCTGAATTCGCAGAGAACGCTTATTGAAATTTTTATTTTTTGAGGTTTCCTCATCTAAATGTACGTATTCCATCATGATATTAGGGAATTTTATTAAGAAAGCGGTATCTTTTGTAGCAGCTGAATTGAAAATTGCAGACGAACTTTATTGTTTCAGAACCTCGGTTCAAACATTAATTAGCTTTTGTCTATCCGTAAAAATAGGTTTTCTTGTAACTATATCGATTTCGTGATATTCATTTATAAATACAAGCCATAGGTACATAATTTTAATCTAAGCCATCAGATTACACTAAATCATAAAAAACCTCAATATACTTCCTACATTTGGCGGCGGCAATATTGAAATATAAACTTACAGTGCAGTTGAACCATAAAATTACAATCAGCTCATCGAGCATCATTCATAGCGCCTGAGATTAAAGTTTCCATCGTTGTCGCATCCCAGACAAAATAAAGTCTGGACGCAGCAAGTGCGTTATGGTTATGGATTTTCATAAACCTGTTTTTAATAGCATATATGTCTTTTCTTTATGAAAGCAAGCATCAAATTTAGTTACACGTATAACCTATATAGTAGAAACACTGTACCATATTTCACCAAAATAACTTTATTGTTTGAAAAAGTACAAAATTTTTTAGAAAATAAACCTCAAATGTTCCCGAAAAACTGGTCCGATTTTTCTGTCCAACGAACCTTTTCAAGTTATTTACCCACCTTCCAAGATATCCACAAAATGATATGAAGTGATATACACAAAAAGCTGTTTGAGGAAACTTACAAAAAAATGTGCGCACAATGTTTTTTACGACAATCCAAAAACCATATTTTTTTACAATAACTCATTAAAAATTTGTTATTAATTACCAAGATTATACAAACATGTTAGGAACAATGATTTCTACGAAAACACAAAATAATTTATGCGAAAATTGACTAACTATTTTTTACAAACAAATTGCTAAAAACCTACATAAAATTCAAATTATCTTATACCTAATCTATAATTAAGATTGAAAAAAAAATGTAAACGTTTCTTATAACCTTTTGCATAAATCTGAACCAGTGGAAGTAAATAAAAACCTGAGTGGAAGAATACTATTTTCATGCCACAAAGTTATTTAAGTCTGCCACTTTAAAGTTTCATTTGACATATTATCAACTACTTACCTACATATTATGAAAATGTGAACGTGGACAATCCAAGCGAATTCATTATTTCTTACCTTTTTGTACCAGAATTTAAATATCTTAATATATTTCTTCGAAAATTCTTAAAATACTCACATAATCTGATCGAATCATAGTAAGCGATTCTAAAAGTAAAAATTTTTAAAACCAGAGTCTGTATCTATAGAGAGTGTTATACTAAACAATATATACAATATATATACATATATATATATATATATATATATATATATATATATATATATATATATATATATATATATATATATATATATATATACAGTGTGTCCAAGATAAGGAGGGGATAGCATGGGAAAATCGGAAACCGTAAGAGATACAGCGTGGGTTAAATTAGGAAAAAGTTGCCAATTTTCGAGCTAAATTAAATGGTGTTTTGAAATTTTAGAAATTCCGATTAGTTCCGGAGATATTAAAAAAACGAAATTCGCCAATTTCGGTTTTAATTTTTTCTGGCGTTATTTGAGAAGATATTGAAAAACAGAAAACATTTTCTCACGTACACTTTTGAATCTCTACAAGCTGGTGTTTACAGATTTTTTAGTCGACATTTCGTCTCTGAGAAATGGAACTTTATTTTTTTAAATACGGCCCTGCAATTTTTATTTCAAAACTTAAAACCGTTTTCAAATATAAATTATAGGATCTATGATTTATAGTGGTTTGAATATGTTTTCAGCTTGTTTCAGTCATAAAAGATGAATTTTCAGGAAAAATCTTTTGAGTACGGCCCTGAATACTCGAAAAGCATTTATTCCTATAAGTAGTACCTTTCAAAAAGTCAATGAAGTAAAACTTTTTCAGTAATATTTCTTAGTTATTAAAATGTAACACATAAAACCTTACTATCATAAGACTAGGTCGTAAACATAGAGGGCTTTGAAAAATAAACAAGTTGTCTCTAATAACAATAGAGATCTTTCAACAAATATAAATGTCAGTGTCAGTTACTTCACTTTGTTACATACAGTTCATTAAGTACAAGCTCTTTCAATTTGTTTAAAAATGGCTGGACATTTTTCTTTTGAGGAAAAGTTCGACATGTTAAAATGTTACATTTTGTGGTATAGTAATACAGAAAAGGTTAGCAAACGTATTCAAATTATTGCTCTTAAAGAGTACAGCCAAATAGAAAGATATATGGAAGAATAGTTACCAATTTATTGCAGTATGGTTCATTTAAGAAACCAATTGTTACTAGAAACAAACCACCCACTAAAGTAACTCAAAATAATGTACTGTTAGCTGTAGCACAAACCCTACATCGGTTAGAAATATTGAAAGAGTAACTGGGACGCCAAAATTTACTGCAAATTTTATTTTGCGTAAGAACAAATACCATCCTTACCAATTTGGAATCTGCCAAGGATTACGGCTCGGAGACGATATAAACCGAAGGGCATTTTTTGAGTGGTACACTAGAAAATGTCAAGAGGATGAACATTTTGTTAATAAAATATTATGATCTGATGAGAATATGGTGACTAACAACAGAATCTTCAACAGGCGAAATACACATTTCTGGTCCAGA
This sequence comes from Tillus elongatus, assembly GCA_964006375.1. NCBI lineage: Eukaryota > Metazoa > Arthropoda > Insecta > Coleoptera > Cleridae > Tillus > Tillus elongatus. The sequence goes on along the minus strand of OZ023263.1, from coordinate 106,985,211 downwards.
AGAAATTTGCGTTTATACAAAACGTCTAAGCACAAACACCGTTTTGGTTTCAACATGTGGTTGGGGATGTTTTTTTTTATATCATACATCACTAACTTCCGACCGGTATATAAATTTTCTGCAGAATAATTTGGAAGAATGGTTCGATGCTCACTTACCATTTGCAGAAGTCAATAACCTCTGATTTCAACAAGATGGGGCCCCGACTCATAATTCTAGAACTGTTCAAGAATACCTATCAAACAGGTTTCCTGACAAATCGATAGGTGCGCATTCAGCGGTTTCTTGTCCTTCACGACAAGACAAACCATTACACTAGATTCAGTAAACAATGTTTTGGACTCCACAATTAGACGATGTTACCTATGCCTAAAAATAATGATGATTTGTTTGAACATCTCTTATAATTAGGCCAGATAATCTATTTACATATAATATTCATTAGTCAATAAGGTACCTACATTTCATGAATTCAAGTTAATTTATTGGTTTATTTATTACAAATATGCATCTTTTTCATTAATAAGTTTGAAGAATCTTACTGAAAATGTTGTGCTTCATTGACATTTTACAAGGTACGACCTTACCAAAATAAATGCTTTTCGAGTATTCAGGGCCGTATTCAGAAGATTTTTCTTGAATAATTTTGTTTTTTGACTGAAACAAGCTGCAAACATAATTATAACCGTTACAAATGATACATCCTCTAATTAAGATTTGAAAATGGTTTTAATTTTTGAAATAAAAATTGCAGGGCCGTATTTAAAAAATAAAGTTGATGATGGTTTCCCGGGGACGAAACGTCGAAAAAAAAACTGTAAACACCAACTTGAAGAGATTAAAAAGTGTACATGAGAAGGTGTTCTCTTTTTTTCAATGTCTTCTCAAATAACGTTAGAAAAAAATAGAACCGGAATTGGTGATTTTCGGTTTCTTTCGAATATCTCCGGAACTAATCGGAATTTCCAAATTTTCAAAATACCATTTAATTGAGCTCTAAAATGGGCAACTTTTTTCTAACTTAACCCACCGTGTATCTCTTACGGTTTCCTATTTCCCCATGCTATGCCCTTCTTATCTTGGACATACTATATATATATATATATATATATATATATATATATATATATATATATATATATATATATATATATATATATATATATATATAAACACATAAAAATTGAAACTCACCCCCAGATATGTGTTCTAGGGGGCCTAATTAGCGCCCATTTGAAGAGATTTTTTAAAACTCAAAAGTAGAGATCTCCCCATTGGTTTTTTTTTAAGACAATTAACTAAAAGAAGTGAAACAGCAAGAAAATTTATTTACTTCAGCACTGTATTCGATATTATCTGAAAAAGGCATTATAGGCGACGTTGTGTAGGATGTAATTTCGGTAAATTTACAGTTTACTGCATTTAGGGTTATTAGAATATTTTTTTCAGAAACATGCTTAGAACCCTCTTTGGATGCACAAGCCACAAGGCAAAATTGTTGCAAACAACCCCCAGGAAAGTTAAGGGACAAAGAACGAATAGTGGTGCTGGCCGGGGAGGAAATATGAACGGAAAATGCTAAAAAAATATTTAGTCGGACTTTGAATAGATGCGTTTCTCACATTTTGCAGCAATACCTCCTTTAAACCATGTCTACTCCGCACCGCATCCCTTTTCGCCCCGGTCCAGTAACTTGCTTGGGGGTTGCTCCCAAGAAATTTTTCTTCTGCGTTATGTTTTGCAGGTAGTTGTATGCATGCACAAGGGGAAGAAGAACCCCCTGTGTTTTTTGTTGAGGGGGCAAAAACCTTCAATGCATGAACCACGGGATTTTTTTTTAGGTTAAGTTTTCTAGTGTATTTTTGTTGAGTATATTTCCTGTTTATCAGTTTCTTTGTTTGAGTTTTGCATCCAAATTACTGGATAAAAATTCATGATAGAGCTCATGTTTTCGCTTGCTTTTCTTTACCTTATTTTTTACTGTTCCTAAGTAAAGAAAGTAATGTTTTATAACTTTTAATATAAGGCTAAATAACTATAATATATTGTAAGACTAGATGCATTCTCGCAACAATTAGAACCGCAGACCGGTTTCGCTCTCATTAGAGCTCTTCAGTACGGCATACTAATTGTAGCAAAAATGCACCAAAATTAACACGGCTATCGTATAGCCAGTCTTAAAACACTAAGTAAGTGATGAACATGTCGCCACCTAGTTCGGAACCAAGTACTATGTTGTCACGCCCGCTCCAAATAACACAGAGTGTTAAAATAGAGACAGTATACAACTAACTAACAATTTAAAAAATTGTTAGCCCTGGCCCATTTATACCCCAATATAGGGACAAAGTATGTAAGACTAGATGCATTCTCGCAACAATTAGAACCGCAGACCGGTTTCGCTCTCATTAGAGCTCTTCAGTACGGCATACTAATTGTAGCAAAAATGCACCAAAATTAACACGGCTATCGTATAGCCAGTCTTAAAACACTAAGTGAGTGGTGAACGTGTCGCCACCTAGTTCGGAACCAAGTACTATGTTGTCACGCCCGCTCCAAATAACACAGAGTGTTAAAATAGAGATAGTATACAACTAACTAACAATTTAAAAAATTGTTAGCCCTGGCCCATTTCTACCCCAATATAGGGACAAAGTATGTAAGACTAGATGCATTCTCGCAACAATTAGAACCGCAGACCGGTTTCGCTCTCATTAGAGCTGTTCACTACGGCATACTCACTACGGCATACTAATTGTAGCAAAAAAGCACCAAAATTAACACGGCTATCGTATAGCCAGTCTTAAAACACTAAGTGAGTGGTGAACGTGTCGCCACCTAGTTCGGAACCAAGTACTATGTTGTCACGCCCTCTCCAAATAACACAGAGTGTTAAAATAGAGACAGTATACAACTAACTAACAATTTAAAAAATTGTTAGCCCTGGCCCATTTCTACCCCAATATAGGGACAAAGTATGTAAGACTAGATGCATTCTCGCAACAATTAGAACCGCAGACCGGTTTCGCTCTCATTAGAGCTCTTCAGTACGGCATACTAATTGTAGCAAAAATGCACCAAAATTAACACGGCTATCGTATAGCCAGTCTTAAAACACTAAGTGAGTGGTGTTAGTTGTATACTGTCTCTATTTTAACATTCTGTGTTATTTGGAGCGGGCGTGACAACATAGTACTTGGTTCCGAACTAGGTGGCGACACGTTCACCACTCACTTAGTGTTATAATATATTGTTCTTATGAAAATTCACTAACTTAACGCACTTGCTGCGTCCCGAACATTTTAATAATATCAGAAATTTTAGATTTATAGCAATTATCATTTGGTAGATACCGTGGTCTCGATGAAGTGCTTGATACGTTAAGAATAACGGAAATTCACGAATATCTCAGAAATGGTTGAAAATTTGAAGATGGTGGTCCTAACAAAATTAACTTGAAATTTAACTGCTAATCCAAATATACAATAATATATTGGGTGTTTTATTAAAAAATTGTTGGGTATAGTGTCCAGATAAGCGAATATGCCGCCATCTTGAAATTATTTTCATTTGAAATGACCAGGCCTGTGCTGAAAATATCAGATCGAAATTTCTATTACAAATTCGAAAGTTTATAACCAATGTGTTGCGTGAATTACCCTGTATAGTTGTTTAATTGCCTTTTCAGTGAATTTTCGTAGAAAAAATTCACCAATGGGAAGATCCCGATTTTTAAATTTTAAAAAGGTTTCTTCAAATGAGCGCAAATGAAGAGCATTGGAACCCTGAAATTTGGCAGATATCTTCCGTTTCTAAATGGCGTAAATAAGCTCGTTAGCTGTAGAAAAATCGACAAGTTCTTCTGTAAAATATTTGCCTATTCTTTTTAAAAATGTTTGTATTTCCCTAAATAACAAAGCTATGCCATTTTGGTCTGCGCTTTATATTATAAAATGTGAACTATATATAAAATATTTTTAGTGCCACCGACTACGATGAGCAGCTACCACTAAGCCGTAGGCATCCAAAGCTTACCCTGACTCGATAACGCCCCCGTGGCAAACAGAATGAAAACATTCAAATCCCAATGTCATGTGTAAAATCATTCCGATTGAGGTATGCACTAAGGTCCAGTATTTCAGGAAGTGGAGTTTGGTGGGTCGGAGTCCAACACTACGTCGATATCCCACACACTATACGGTGTGCGAATGAGGTATACATGACGCATTCCCCATTTGTGATTTAAAAAAAATCCGCTAGCGATCAGAGAAACGCACCAGACCACAATATTGTGTGTTAAACTATATTATAAAGACTATATTTGATTGGCTCAAAATAGCAACAACAAGAAATGTTATTTTAAAAATTTTATACTTTTCCTTCTGAAAGTGTCAAAATGACGATTTAAAACGTCAGAACTAATAAGCTTTAACAAAGGCTCTGGGAATAATGCAAAGAAATGTCTATAATGAGCGACCTAGATTTCTGTTTAAAGTGTTACTTTTCTTTATTTGATAAGATATTTGCAAAAAGATCAGTTTTAAATAACAATTTTCTATGAATCATAGCCGAGTTTGTTAAACTCAAAAAAGACATGGCTTAAAAATCTTAAAAAAGCATAAACTTCCTCCTTTTTTATTTTCTATTTCTTTTAACATTATATGCGGGTGTGTGTGTTTTTGTTTCTTTAACGTGGGCCTATTTCCGCGACTATGGCGAATCACCGACGCCAGGGAGCAGTTTCACCTCACTATCCTGGAAACTTTGCCGAACCCCTGCCTTTTTTAAGGGGGGTAGGGATCTTTAACGTGCCTAACATCGCATAGACACGGGACCGACGTCTTTACGCCTCCTCCGAACGGCGGAACGTGCAGACATTCAGCTTGCTCAAATACAATGGCAGAAGCTCGGTTGATGTTAATTTTACAGTTTTTACTGAAAAAGTGAAAGGAGTACCCTGGGATCGAACCCAGTACCCTTCGGTTCAGAGGCACACGTTTTTACCCATGAACCACCGAGGTTCTTTTTAACATTATATGATTACATGTAATTACAATTAACTTTAAGCGAGTTTTTATATAAAAAAAATCATAAATGAGATAACTTTGAATTCAAATTTTAATAGCTACGCATGCTGTTTGTTGCTATAACTTGGAGAAACCATTTCATACTTCATACAGCCGCGAGGACTTTTTCTGTGGCTTCACAAGTGCTTATTTTCTACTTTTGAAGCGTTTGCGCTTTTTACCGCATCGTCAGGCAACATCAATTTTCTTTGTTCGAAAAATTGTACGCGCCGGCGTTGTTAAAGTAGTTTGAAGTTCGAAATACATAATTCTCCAAAATATTTTGAAGTGAGTTGTTCAAAAGTACTTCAAAATTGAACATTACAGGTGCTGAAAGGTGCCAAAGGTAGCGAAGTTGTAACCCAGTAGCGACTCCGTTAACTCGGTAGCGGCGCTTTAAACTCTGTATTGGCTCCAGTGAGTCGGTACCGTAATTTGAGGAGACTTCACTAATGCGTATTTTTTATAGTTGGAGAGATACATTGAGACCTGACAGCCATATAGCAATCACATACTTAATTTTTTGATATATCCTAGCATCACAACGAAATCCTATACAGTTTATGAGGCTGGTGATAAAAGACTTATAGATAATTATAGGCAGATATCGTCATCCTGTAACTTCCTTAAAGCATTGGAAATGTTATTATACAGCCATATATTCTTCCATATAAATAGCTTCATCGCACTTTCTCAGCACGGCTTCTGGCCAGGCAGATCAGCAGTTACAAACTTAGTTTGCGCTACGCAATACATTGCGGAAGCTTTAGATAATCGTAGTCAGATCGATGTCATCCATGATATAATGACTTAGAAGAGATATGATATTGCGCATATGCCCCGCCCCTCATATGACGTCACGCGGTGAGTAACGTTATAGCAGTCCAACCACACATCTAAAACAAAGTCATTCGCAATCAAAAAGTTTCTTTACGTTAGTTTAATGCGGTTGAAGTTACGCCTATGTTGTCTTTTTCAGATAATATAGATCGTAGCACTAAATTTAATCTATTTCGTTTTTATTACTTCCAACTGTTTGCACTTAAGTATTAGTAAAATGCGTAATTTGTTAAGAGGTTGTGAATAAACGTCAAACCCCACTGCACGATAGCATATTATTGTTGCATTGGACTCACCACTTGACACCATGCGCATGACAGGTCTAAAAATAGGTAGTCTAAATATCATATCTCTCGTTATTTGTATCATGGATGTCATCTACCTTGATATGAGAAAGGCATTTGACCGCATTGGTCATGCTATTCTGCTACGTAAATCAGAAGCATTTGGCTTATCTGAATCACTCCGAAAACTGATTGCGAATTACCTTATAGACAGGAAGCAATATGTGTTTGTGGATAGCTGTAGATCAAAATATATTTCAGCCACATTAGGGGTCCCTCAGGGGTTGATTTTGGGTCCTTTGTTCTTTAATGTTTTCATTAACGATCTCGTTGGTGGTTTGAGCGTGAATGTCTCCTGTATGTCGATGATATCAAAATTTTCTTTGAGGTGAAGTCGGTGGATGATTGTATTAGACTTCAATTAGCATTAGAGGATATGGAGGAGTGGTGCAATATAAATAATCTTTCTTTAAATATTGCCAAATGTAGCTGGCTTTCCTCCACTCTTAGGTTGGTGCCCATACAATTTGATTATTGTCTTAATAATGTGTCTCTGGCTAGGCCGGCAGCTATCCGTGATCTGGGCGTAATATTTGTTAGAAAAATGTCTTTCTGATGTCATATTGGGAATGCTATATCCAACGCATTTAAACTAATGGGCTTTATTATTGGGAATTGCCGCGAGTTTAGTAATATTGACACATTTAAAATGATTTTCTGTACTTTTATCCATAATAGACATGAGTATGCTTCAGTTGTATGGTCTCCGGGTTACAAGAACCATATTCTGCATTTGGAAAAGATCCAAAGACGCTTTCTAAAATATATTTACTTCCGCCTAAATGGTATATATCTCTCTGTGGGTTACCCTTCGGAGTATATGCAGCGGGACTTCTTGCTACCAAGTCTGGAATCTAGAAGGGAACAAGCTGCACTAATTTTGTTGAATGCTTTAGTAAGAGGATCCTGTGACTGCTCTCGTCTACTTGAGCAACTAAACTTTAATGTTCCGAGAATGGCTTCGCGAAATACGGTCACATTTTGGTTACCTACGCCGCGAACTAATCTTGTGAACTTCTCATCGCTATATAGATTGTGTTCTGTTGCCAACAGGCACGCGTCTTTCATTGATATCTTTGTGTCGGATCCAAGGTTGCTCAAAAGGTTGTCAGTCTCACGGTTGTGAAGGACTGGTTTGTATTTCACAGTTTTGGAGAACTGATTTGAGTTTCTGATTATTTTTTACTCATTGTTGACTGTTGTGATTTTTTATGTTTTTTTTGTTTTAGTTACATTCTGGTATGTAATTGTAAATTATGGTTTAAAATGCTTATTTTTAGTTTTAATTTTAATTTTTAAACCTGTTTTTGTAGGTCATTGCTGTATTTCCTACCCAATAATTGGGCTTGTCCTGTTGGGTAGTGTAATGTTAAATAAATAAATAAATAATACATATATATATATATATATATATATAAGAGAACATTTTGTTCATTTCTGTGCAAATTCGCGAGCATACTGCACTGGCTGCACCCAGACTCTTTAAAACTCATTTTAACTAACAACTCAAGTGTTTACAAATATCAAATTTATATGAAAATTTGTTATAATAGCGCAGTTTTTTTTTGTCCACTAATAATACGTTAAAAATTTATAAGCAATGTGGTAATCTCTCGTAATAAAATGCTGGTCTCTCTTCATTCAAGTTGAAGCGGAAAAATAAAATGTCTTGAGTTATTCTATACTTAACCTTCGATCTGACGTAGACACAATCTAACTTTGAGGCCAACAAAGTGTGACCAGCTCGTTAGGAAGAACCTAGAGATACGGCCGCATTCGTAATTTCACATTTGATAGGCAGCTGGTTACGAAGTCCTATCACACCTACAATCTAGACGATTTAAACTCAACGGGAAGCAGCAACTCGTTAAGTCTACTCCCCCGTTGAGACTGCACCACCTACTTATTCGGCTAGTTGACCGATAAGATATAAATCCTTACGCCACTGGAACCGAAAACTTCTCTACGTTGTAACATGTCGCCAACACGCTCAGAATTTTACTCAATTCATATTCCTGACTGTTTATGATAAGTAGGTGACAATATAAAATGAAAATAATACATTGTTGAACTAAAGCTAGTACTTAATTAGAATATCGAGCTGACAACATTGTTTTCCGTAACATCATTATTATTGGATCCGTATGCTCCGCCAACGACCTATACATGATGTTTCATTAAGGGTGAAGCTTAGGGTGGACCTAAAATGTTTTCTTTTTGATTTTCTCTCGTGAAAGCACTCAAAAGTTGCGCATTCAGTAACTGATGTCGCTAAAAATAGTTAAAAACTTATTTGATATTACTTTTGGCCCTCAACTTGCATTTGAATTTTAAAAATTCCACTGGTTTACTCAAGTTTTTGTACATTAAAACTTTTGCAAAGGGCTTTAACTTATTTCAAGCAATAAACGCGGTCTATTTAACACTAAGTGAGTGGTGAACGTGTCGCCACCTAGTTGCGGGACCAAGTAGTATGTTGTCACGCCAGCACCTAATAACACAAAGTGTAAAAAAAAGAGACTGTATACAACTAACTAACAATTTAATAAATTGTCAGCCCTGGCCCATTTCTACACTAATATAGGGACAAAGTATGAAAGGCTAGATGTATTCTCACAACAATTACAACCGTAGACCGGTTTCGCTCTCACTAGAGCTCTTCAGTACAGCATACCAATTGCAGCGAAAATACACATATAAAGTAAAACGGCTAAAGTAGCCACTTAGTGTTGAGAGGCTGGCTACTTTAGCGGTTTTACTTTATAGGTGTATTTTCGCTGCAATTGGTATGCCGTACTGATGAGCTCTAATGAGAGCGAAACCGCTGTACGGTGCTAATTGTTGTGAGAATGCATCTAGCCTTACATACTTTCTCCCTATATTAGGGTAGAAATTGGCCAGGGCTGAAAATGTATTAAACTGTTAGTTAGTTGTATACAGTCTCTATTTTTTAACACTTTGTGTTATTTGGAGCTGGCGTGACATCATACTACTTGGTCCCGCAACTAGGTGGCGGCACGTTCACTACTCACTTAGTGTTGAGAGGCTGGCTACTTAAGCCGTTTTACTTTATAGGTGTATTTGCGCTGAAATTGGTAAGCCGTACTGACGAGCACTAATGACAGCGAAACCGGTCTATGGTTCTAATTGTTGTGAGAATACATCTAGCCCTACACACTTTGTCCCTATATTATGGTAGAAATGGGCCGGGGCTGACAATTTATTAGATTGTTAGTTAGTTGTATACAGTCTCTATTTTTTAACACTTTGTGTTATTTGGAGCTGGCGTGGCAACATACTACTTGGTTCCGCAACTAGGTGGCGACACGTTCACCACTCACTTAGTGTTGAGAGGCTGGCTACTTTAGCTATTTTAATTTATAGGTGTATTTTCGCTGCAATTGGCATGCCATACTGACGAGCTCTAATGAGAGTGAAACCGGTCTACGGTTCTAATTGTTGTGAGAATACATCTAGGCTTGCGATCTATTTAGTTTGTAGAACACCATTATAACTAATTCTCTAGACAATAAAAAAATTGAATGAAAATTAATGGAAAACAGCATCCGAATTCTGAAGTTTTAATGCTTGTTGGAAATCTGCTTGAATTTCTACAGTAAACATGTTAAAAACTTATGACGACGCAAAATTGAAACCAATCAAGTTCCCAATACCAAGAAAACAGTAAATATCAGGAAAAGGTTGCAAATTTCACTTAAGCCGTTTCTAAATTGCTGGATATTGCAGCTACCAAGCAGGATACCTAAGATTTTGCACCCGCTAAGATTAAAAAAAGTACCAGCATTAGAGCAGATGTAGCAATATTATATTGGGCCTTTATTTTTTTTTTTGGCTGAATATTTCCAATTTCAATCCAATATGGCATTAATTTTTTTTTTCGCTATATAATAAAAATTGAATTCACTATGTCATTGTAATATTGAAGAAATATTGGTTTTTGTTCAATGAGGTGGCAAAAAGTCATTGCACAGGCACAATATGAAGCCAATATTGCATTAACCCTTGGCTAGGCGCGAGGGTCCAGCAGACACCTGGCTAATAGTCACATTGTCGTTGTTTTCTAAGAATATATGATGTAATCTACTTATATTAATTGATATAAAGCTTATTAAACCCACTTTAGAGAATGTTCTTGTAAAAAAACGGAATATTATATTCCATTGTTTGTGAATACAAAATTATCAAGCCAATTTCCCATTAGATATCTCCCTTTTTAAATATGTCTGATAATTATTATTGAATTACAAAAACCTGAAACAACACCTGTTTATGTATATTTTTTTAAAGAAAGCTGTAAATGCCCATATCTGAAAACCACAACCGACCCTCAATAGATCTAGGTACTTGTATGCGGCTATCTGGCCATAAATAAACACCTTGTATTTGAAGGTTTGATGAATTCGAGAAGAATCTATGCTAGTCGTCATTACTCACAAAGGGCGGACGCATAATTTAAACTTTCTAGTTCTTCATATACAACAATATAAGTAAACGATTTTTTAGAGGAACTTATTTTCACAAATGAGGCGAAATAAAATTAGAATAATGACGTGTGAATAAAATAAAAATTCACTGAAAGTCTGAATCCACCTCTTGTTCTTCTTCTTCTGGAGCTCTTGCAAAACTTTCCTGGCACAGTCTTTTTCTATGTGGACGCAAACACAAAAAATTATTACACCTCTCGCACGAATATAGAGTCTTACACTTCTTTTTTTGTGGTGCTATTTTTTAAAATATATTTCAACAACACACGACGAGGGCTTACAGCCTAAATACTATCGTATCGTGGGCGTCGACAAGGAGGAAAGAGGGAACTTGTTAATTCTGTACTTGAAGGTTTGGAGGTCCGGAGGAGAAGGAAAAACATGCGCCGGCAAGGAATTCCACAACTTGGAAGTCCTCAGAAAAAAAGAGCGGGCATAACAAGATGTTCTATGTCTGGTGACCTGGACAGTAAAAGGGCGCATTCGCTCTGTTCCCCTGGTAGATCTGTTGGGGGCACCAGATGTAGAAACTATGGATAAAGCTCCTCTAAGCAGTGCCCCTGCAGATATCTATAAAAGAGAGAGTGGTCACCAACGGTACGTCGGTGGGCAAGGGATGCCAGCCTTTGGGTAAGGGTAGGGTCACCGATGAGACGTATAGCTCTCTGCTGAATGGAGTCCATGATATCGAGTGTAGAAGCGGTAGAAGCACCCCAGATGTGGGAGCAGTATTCGATGTTGGCCTTATTTGTGAAGTATATGAGGTATAGAGATTAGCTGGTGAAAACTATTTGCGAGCCCGGAAGAGGAAACATAATTTCTTAGCAGCCGCTTATGCAACTAATATGTCATGTTGGCGCCAAGTGAGATTTAGATCCGCAGAAATGCCAACAAGTGAAAAGGACTCATTACTTTGAGGAACTTGGTTGTTCATTGTGATGGGTCTAGGGCTGGTGTATCTCTTATGAGATAGAAAGCAAGACTGAGATTTGGTGGGGTTGAATTGTACAAGATTTCTACTTACCCAGTCTAATATTTTTTGGAGATCCACGGAGACAGAACCCTCCATGAGTCTACGATACTCATCTAATTCGGCTACAGAGACAGGCTTAGAATATTGTATATTTGAGTGGAGGGTGCTGTCTTCCGCGTAACTGTGAACTGGGTTGGATGTGCTAGAGAGGAGGTCATTGATGTGGAGAAGAAACAAAGTAGGGGCTAAAGCTGTAACTTGAGGAGCTCCTGCATTAACTGGATACAGCTTAGAGGAATGGCCGTGCACGACAACAGAAATGCTCCGGTTCGAGAGGAAATTTGCTCTCCAGGTACAGAGTTTTGTTGGAGCTCGAACTAGGACCCCTAGATCCCACATTTGGTGTTAGTTTCAGTTTGTATCTGTTTACGTATATACAGTGTGACGCATTTCTACGGTAGAGCTCGATATTTCCGCTTTTATACAAGATACTAAAAAAAATTGTATACGTTAATTATGGGGTGGCTTGAGCTACATCTTATAAAATTATTGCGGTAATCACAGACTGACTCATAAATCGTTGGTGATACAAACTAACTTTTTTTAAATCGAACACCTCTTATACTATTGCATTTTTGCATTTTCCTTCGAATTAATAATGTATGTTTGTAAAAAAAAATGATAGCGTTAATTGTTTTTGAGTTGTTTCAATTGTTTAACATTTTTGACACATATCAAAAATGTGGATACGGCGTCTTTACCAATATATAGCAGAGTGCCATGAAAATGTCTCCTTCAGAGAGGTTTTCGTTTTTATTATTCGTGAAAAAAAAACGAGGTGCCCTATAGAATTTTTTATGTTTCCATGGAAACCATTGTTTGTGAAATTTTTGTAAAATTTTGGTAATTATTAATAAATGTTTAATAAGTTGTTGTAAAGAAATATGTTTTCGAATTTCCGTGAAAAATTGTTTGCAAATTTTCATGAAATTTTTTTGGAGTTTAGTTCATTATATTTTTGTGTCAGTTTTGTCGAATAGCTCTTTGTGTGACTAAATATATTTTGCTATATGGGTAAATAGTAAAAGGTTCGTTGACCAGGCAAATCAGACCAATTTTTCAGGAACGTTTTAACTTTATTTTAGAAAAAGTTTTGCACTTTTTTAAACAATAAAATTATTTTGACGAAATATGGTACATTTCTTCTACTATATATAACCAAACTCGATGCCTGCTTTTATTGAAAAAGACATATTTGCTAGTAAAAGCATTTTTATGACAATTCACTACCATAACGCACTTGCTGCGTCCAGATTCTTTTTCTCTCTTGAACCAGTGTTTCTATAAATGTGTATAACTTAACTTCTTTACCTATAAGCCTCCGCAAATACAAAAAGTCTGGACATAGCGAGTGCGTTATGGTAGTCAATAACTTAAAATTTGGAAAAAGTTAAATAACAAAGCTTTGAATAATATATTGGCCAAAATTTTGGGGGTTATTAGAATTTAATATAAACTAAAGTTTGTAAAGTAATTAGGCATATTTTAAGAATATTTTTGTCACATATGTTTAGTTTTGAATACATTTATATTGTTGCTTTGTCAGAAAGAAGGAAAATTATGGTTTTATTTTGATTATTTTATGTATATACAAGGGTAAAATCTTGAAAAATTTCAATAAATCTCATATTCATTTACAAAATTATATATATGATATATATATATATATATATATATATATATATATATATATATATATATATATATATATATATATATATATATATATATATATATATATATATATATATATATATAAATAAATAATATTATATTTGGGACCTGAACCTATTAGAACTCCCTGAGATAGTGTTATTTTGCTCTTTTAATTGTTTGATAGCTAGCCGAGGCAACAAAGAAGAAAAGGAACATGTAAATATACGAATATATTAACAGATGTTAAGTTTTCCTTGGTGTATTAACTACCATAAATAATACTACAATCGCAAATTTTCATAAATTTATTTACAACATACACAATCATAACATATTATATAAACCACGACTAGTATAAAACCATTATTGTCTACTATATCAAATTAGCCCCCATAAACGTGGGACTAAAATATATATAAAAACATTATATATATATATATATATATATATATATATATATATATATATATATATATATATATATATATATATATATATATATAAGCATATAAAAATAAATACTGACCTCAGCTATCTGTTCTAGGAGGCCTAGTTCGCGCTCATTTGAAGAATTTTTTTTCAAAATTTTTAAGTCGTGATCTCCTCATTCGTGAATTTTTTCTACGAAAAATCACTAATTGTGCGCCAAGTTTAAAAAAAACATGCTTATATTTTCTAAGGACTAAAGGTATCTTAAAGAACACGTACAAATAAATGAACACACGCAGCGAAAACTAGTCAAGTGGGTTGATTATTTCTTAAGAACTGAAAGACCGTTTTTCTAATGTGCCAACTATAAAGCTAGCATGATTAAAGTCCTATAAAAATTCATAATTTGCTATACATAAAACAGTAACTTCAAAACTTGTGTCGTATTTCTGAATAATTTTATTTAAATCCCGTTTGGTTCATATTTATTTGATTTTTATATCGTGGTACTAAATAAAATATAAACAGTAATTAAAACATAAGCTATTTAGTCCTTGTCAACGCATTTAATAATCTTCATAACTAAAAAGCAAAGCGTAATTTAGCTCTTACGAAAATAGATCCATAATAGCTTTTATATTATAGTTTAAGTATGGTATACATTCAGAATGTTATAAAACCACAACACGCTAAAGCTAATTGTCATAAAAATGATCACGCAAGTTTATACTAAACGGTTTTATAATAAAGGATGTTTTACTTGGTTGCTGGAATCTAAGTTTGTGAGATAATAATAATAATATTCATAATAATGAGAAATTCACTTTCCTTCATTTCGTTAAAATATGAGAAAAAAGTCCATTTTAAACAAAAATTGTATGGTGTAAATAATAAAGACGTTAGAGAATTAATATACTAGGGTATATAGCTGTCAGTACATACATTTGTCATGTCGACAATGGCAGAGCGGTGGAGGAAGCAGTGTGGATTTAATAATGGACTCCTATAACACGCGTTCTAATCTTAGTTAGTGACTTAGTGTTCGATCTAATGATGATATGTCAGCAGTACTAGCAACACTATTCTGCAAACCAATAGAACTCAAAGCAACACCACTTGCACTATTTGCTATCTTAAATATTTTTTAAGTGAGTCAAACATACAAAAATTGCGTCGGAATCTTCACCAACGGTTCTCGTAAAATGTCTGGAGGATTCCAAAGTATACAAGCACTGGTAAAACAAAAATCTTTACAGTGTATCTGGACACATTCCATGATCCACAGAGAAGCGCTGGCGTCCGAAAAATAAGTAATGGTCTGAATATTGTGCTAATGTGGTAATCCTAGTAAATTATACAAAAATGAGACCCCTAAAATCAAGAATCTTTTCTGGAGCACACTCAGCGTTACCATTTTATTGCGATGCATGATGGTTATCAAGTGGTACAGTTTTTTGGAAAAACAAATATTATGCTGGATGCGAGTGAAGTTAATCCACTTTGTAGAAAACTAAAATTATAGGGTAGAATTGTAAAGCAAAAAAAACCCAGAAGAGTTTGCAAATGTGAATGAATGTGTTAATATATTCATTTTAAAACCAACAAGAACAACATGTGGAAGTTATTTTTGTAACCATTGAAAATCATTTGCCCATGCTGGCAGATAATTTTAAAGGGTCTGGACGCAGCAAGTGAAACACCTTGCGTATATATATACATATATATATATATATATATATATATATATATATATATATATATATATATATATATATATATATATATATATATATATATATATATATATACGCAAGGTGTTTCAAAAATTTTTTAGAACGTATAATACACCAGAAAATTTTGCAGTATATATATATATATATATATATATATATATATATATATATATATATATATATATATATATATATATATATATAAACACAGATCTTCTCATTAGTGAATTTTTCGTTTCACGATAAATTCGCTAATATTGGTAATTTTAGACAAAACCGGAAATTCTACAGTAACCTAACAGGTTTGTTCAATATTATTTATTTAATCACATAAAATATTCCAAATAACCTAGTGTGCAGTACTTGTATTTAAAAAAGTTACGGAGGTGTTCATCTTGTAAGCAATCCTAAACCTAACTTCAAATGTCTCAAAGACGGTTGATTTTATGAAAGCTGAGAATGGGAATAAATTTATTCGGATATTAATTCTCTATCATACTATTTATATGAAAATTCTCTGCAGTTTCTCCTTCTGGTTTGTAAATGCATATAAATAAATTACCCTGGTTAATAAAATATGTTAAATGCTTCTGACTACCAGAATACTCTGGAATCATCATAGAGGCTTGAGTATATTTTAATCATCCGGGAGTATATTTTAATCATCATTGTGCAGCAGCGCCATCTACATGTGTAGTAACAAAAATATTTTTTCGCAAAGTTCAAGCCTTTCGTGGGGCCTTAATATAATACCTTGAACAATTAAAAAAAATCTTATTTAGTTTTGAAGAAATTGGCGTATAGAATTTTAATGGCACTGCCTGTATATAATTATGTATGTCTGTATGGATATATATCAAAACACTTATTAATAATTATTAAGTTATATAGCTATAATTTATTTATATAAAATATATTAAAAAAGTCTGGACACAGCAGGTGTGTTAAGGTAGTGAATTTTCATTTAAATGTTTTTCATAGCAAATATGTGTTATTTTTTAAAGAAAGCAGGCATTAACTTTGATTACCAGTGTAACCTATATAATAGAAAGAATGTGCCATGTTTCATGAAAATAGCTTTACAGTTTGAGAATATACAAAAATTTTGGAAAGCAAATTTAAAATGTTCCCGAAAAAACTAGTTTCTTGGCCAAAGAACCTTATAGGTTAATAGCAAATTGGGCTATTCAAATTTGAAGGATTTGATGAAAATTCCCTACCATAATGCACTACGTGCGTCCAGAGTTTCTTTTCCTACAAACGTGCATTTTATTTAGATGGAAAAAGCAAAAATGCAATAACATAGGGCGTGTTCGATAAAAAATAAAATTTGAATCATCGACTTAACAGCCTATGACTGTAGAAACAATTTTTTTTTGGATGTAGCTCAAAACACCCTATAATTAATGTGTACAATTTTTTTTCGTATCTTGTATAATAACGGATATATTGAGCTTTATTGATTTTTTACGAAAACTCTCCAAAAATTATATACCATTAAACGATAAGCTCTATAGCTTAAACTACTGCCAAAGCACCAGAGAAAGGGTCTATTTGAAATTAATTTTCTGGAAATACACGAAGAGCAATGACGATTGACGCTAAGACTTCATTGTTTGTAAAAAGTTCTTGTTGCAACATTTTCTTTACGTAACACGCATTAGTTTCAGATTCTTTACCTAAATGTTGCCAATTTTGACGTTTTTAGTTACGACTTTGACGTTTTGAGGAAAACCCGACATTTTTTTAATTACATATATAACTATAACTTTTTTATCTTTCAACCTACAGAACTGAGGTTCGGTACGGAATTTAATTTTAATAGTGTAAACCCGTGTACCAAATTTGGATGCCCTTGCTTAATTTTTTCGGAGATATATGAATTTTTCGAAAGGAATCACAATTTTTTTTTGGAAAAGACACTTACTTGCAAAAGGACGTTACTGACCAAACGTTATCGAAATCGACCTATTATTTTTTGAGTTAGCGGTGTAATATGTATATATATATATATATATATATATATATATATATATATATATATATATATATATATATATATATATATATATATATAAATTTAAACTGACCCTGGATATGGATTATAGTGGTCCTAGTTTGCGCTCATTTGAAGAATATTTTTTTAAATTCAAGTTACGATCTCTTTATTGGTGAATTTTTGTTAGAAAAATTCGCTAAAACACCATGGAAGACTTTCCACAATATTGCTGCGTGTTTTTGGTAGGACCTGTCTTTACAGCAATGAATAAATTTAATAGACTGCCCAATGAAGTTTTATGTTATTAAGTATATTGTTTCAATTTGTAATAGTGCGATTACTTGCTGTTGCATAATAACTCCACACACATTCGTACCTTAATGCAGTATATTCGTTATTAGTCAAATTATTAAGCAATCACACAATTTGTACCAATTTATGATTAGGGTGGATGCGGGCGTAAGCTGATTGATAGACATATTAGTGAAGGAGAGTAGAATGTAGGGTAACGTGTAATGGATAGCAGATCGTGATGACATTGATTCGCCTAACTTTAATTATTAATTACCGCTATGATGAGGGGATTTATTACCAACCCTAGTCATTTGTAGATTGTATGGGACTAAATTAAATCAGCCCTCATTTGTTCAATCAATATTCAGTTACATGCTCAAGGACTTTGCGTCCAGATACAGACACTTAAATTACGTTGCTCATATACAAATAGAATGGTTTTTCTTTCAAATAAATTCATTATCTAATGACTAGTGTAATATGTGGAGTAACCAAAAAAGTTTTATGTTCTATTCTGACGCAAAAAGTGCGTTATGGAGGTGAATTTTCATAAACATTTGTTTTTAGTAGCAAATATTCTCTTTAATGCAGGCGGGCATCAATTTGGTTACCGGTATAATCTATATAGTAAGAACAATGCACCATATTTTATTAAAATATTCTGACACTGTACACAAATTTTCGAAAAATAAACATAAATTGGTTCCGAGAAAACTTGTTTCCTAACCAACGAACCTTAGGTTAATAGCAAATTGAGTTATTGAAATTTGATGAAAATTCGTTACCAGAACGCACTTACTGCGTCGCGATTTTTTCTTACAAACATGCATCATATTTTTATAAAAAATGCAAAAAGGCAATAATCTAAGGAATGTTCGGAAAAAAAATTGTAGGTATCACCAACTACTTATGTGTCATCCTGTGATTGTCAAATTAATTTTGTAAGGTGCAGCTCAAGACACTTTATAATTAACGTATACAATTTTTTCGTATCTTGTATAATAACAACTATATTGAGCTTTACCGTAAAAATGCGTCACCCTGTATATATGTAATCAGATAAAAACAAAAGCTAAACCGTAGTATAGATCCTAGGGGCCTAGTTTGCACTCATTTAAAGAATTTTGTTTTAATTCAAAAGTCGCGGTCTCATCATTAGCGATTTTTTTCTACGAAAATTAGCTAAAAGTTATAGACCGTTAAACCTTAACTTAACTAAAACTACTGCTAAAGCACCAGAGAAAGGGGCTGTTTAAAATTAATTTTCTGGAAATATTTTAGTAAAAGAAAGGAAAATGACAGTTGAAGCTGAAACTTAAAAGTTTGCAGAACACTCCCCTTGCGACATTTTCTTTACATACACCGTATTATTTTCAGGTTTCTTGCGTAAGTGTTGCCAATTTTTACGTTTCAAATCGTCATTTTGAGGTTTTGAGGAAAGCCCTAAGTTTTTTCAATGCCGATAACTTATTTGTCTTTAAAGGTGCAGACCTAAATTTTGGCATGTGAGTTACTGTTTATAATACAAACAGGCGTTGAAAATTTTGTTGTCCTTACTTTGCTACTTCTGGACATATAATTTTTTTCCCAAAGGGAACACCGAATTCTCCGGGCAACCTGCGCCGATTTTCTTGGCCATGGAACTTGTCCAAGCCACTTGCAAAAGAAAGGTACCTATCAAGCTTGATTAAAATTGGCCCATTATTTTTGAGTTATCGGTGATATATATATATATATATATATATATATATATATATATATATATATATATATATATATATATATATATATATATATATATATATATATATATATATATTGAAACTGACCCTGAATGGGTGTTCTAGGGGCCCCGTTCGCGATCTTTTGAATACATTAAAAAAAAAGTAAAAGTCGGGATCTCCCCATTAGTGAACTTTTTAAAGAAAATTCGCTAAGAGAAAAATTGGTATCACCAACAACTCATAAGCCACGCTGTGCTAGTAAAAATAATTTTATAAGATGCAGCTCAAGCAATCTTATAATTATTAACAAATACAATTTTTTCTCGTACCTTGTACAATAACTGATATATTGGGTTTTACCGTAGAAATGCGTCATATATGTAAATTACAATTTCATGTTTTAAGAAGAAAAACTACAAAATTTTTAAAGTAATTTTTCTGGTAACTTTTTATCTTTTTGAGCCTGAAAGCTTACTTCTTGTCTGCAATATACAATAGATTTTGTTTTCCACACAAAATATTTTCTTTTTGTGCGTTTCGCTGGTCACCAGTGCCACCAAAACTTTTTTTCTTGAAATGCCTATTACTTTTTTCATTTAACCAAATTTGGTTGCCATAGCTTATTGATTTCTGGAACGCACAAACCAAATTTGATCAAAATCGGCCATTTATTTTTTGAGTTATATGACGCATATATATATATATATATATATATATATATATATATATATATATATATATATATATATATATATATATATATATATATATATATATATATATATATATATCTGTGTGTGTGTGTGTAAATAAATGGGAACTAAACAAGGGACCTAGTTTGTGCTCATTTGAAGAATTTTTTATATTATTAAATTTTATATATGAAAATTCACCAAAAAGCTATTGAATGTTTTAAAGACGGTATTATTTATGGACATATACAAATTTATTTTATACAGAATGTTTGTGCAAACAGATCACACAATCATTCAAAGTAGTTACTGGTCGCAAAATAATATTGTCCACAGAGCTATCGAAATTCTGGCACACCGTACAATATTTGTGTACTTAAACTGATTTTTAGCCAAATTATAGCAATTAACGATATTTATTATACCCCAGTTACGAGTATTCAAGTTATGAAATGACAGCAGACACAATCTCATACATACAGTGTGATACTTGAATTTTAATACATTTAATCATGAGAATTTTTATTTGGTGTTTTACACATTCTGTGTTCTTACACATGAAACATAACATAAATAATATTGATTTTAAGCGATATAAATACCGCTCTTTATTCAGCTTGAGGACAAACTGTTTTAGTGAAAAAATTTCACTAATGAGGAGATTACGACTTTTGAATTTTGAAAAAATTCCTTCAAATGAGCGCGATCTAGGACCCCTATAACCCATATCCGGGGTCAGTTTCAATTTTTATATGTTTATATATATATATATATATATATATATATATATATATATATATATATATATATATATATATATATATATATATATATATATATATATATATATATATATATATGTATCACACCGATAACTCAAAAAATAATGGGCCGATTTTGATAAAATTTGGAACGTACGTTTCTTTTGTAAATGGCTTGGACAAGTTCGTTAGTCAGGAAAATCAGACGAGGTTTTCCGGCAAAATTTTGAGTTTTCATTCGAAAAAAATTCTTATCTCAAAAAGTAATAAGCCGATTTTAATAAAATTTGGCACGTATTTTCCCTTTGTAAATGGCTTTGACAGGTTTGTTAGCCAGGAAAATCTGACAAGGTTTTCCGGAAAAATTTTGAGTTTTCATTCTAAAAAAATTTTTATCTCAAAGAATAATAGGCCGATTTTGATAAAATTTGGCATGTATCTTCCTTTTGTAAATGGCTTTGACAGGTTCGTTAATCAAAAAAATCGGAAGAGGTTTTCCGAAAAAATTTTGAGTTTTCATTTGAAAAAATTTTTTATCTTAAAAAAGAAAAAATCTATGATAACCAAATTTGGTAGGTAGATTTACGATATAAAAAGTAAACTATACACCAAAATTAAGATTTCTATGTTACAGGAAAAAAAAGTTATAATAAAATATTTTGTGCCAGATCATTTCTATGAAAATTCACTACCATAACGCACTTGCTGCGTCCAGACTTTTTACATTTACATAGCTATGAAAGCAAAAACATATTGTATATCAACATAAATCAAAGGAGGATGTAAGTCATTGCAAATAAATTTGTGCTGCGCCAATTTCTAGGCAATTAATTATCAACTAACTAGTAAGCAAAAATTACGCAATTACTTATTAACAGTTGAACGTACCTAGTAACGTTGGAGCCCATGTGGTTGGCTGGTCCAAAAGGTATGTAATTTGCCTTTAAAAATCGGTAACTTCTGAGGTAACAACGCCTGATTTTACATAGCTCCGAAATTTTAAACCCAAGCTAAAATTGTGACCTAATAATAAAATAATATCTCCATAAAAATGCCGAATTCTGCGTTTTAACCCACCCTGACTAATATGAGCTGTACACGGGCATGAGAGCCCAGTTTTACATGAGTTCTTAAGGCGTAACCTAAAATTGAGGCTTGTACAGACATGAGAACCTAGTGCAATATGACTTCTTAAGACGCACCGTAAAATTTGAGCCCCACGCAAACAAATAGGCCCAGTACAACATGGGTTCTTAAGACGTACTGTAAAATTTGAACCTCATGCAGACAAAGAAGCCCGATACAACATGAGTTGTCAAGATGCACCGTAGAATTTGAGCCCCATGTAGACACACTGAGATTAAAAAAAAATTCTCTGTATTAATTTTTACAATGGAATTACTATTAAGGCTTTACCGCTTTTTACGGGTATTTCAGCATTGTTTGTAATATTCTCGCGTATTTAATCAAGTACTTTAAAGATAATATTATAATATACTTTTGTACTTGATCAAATACTTTAAAGGTAATTTTGACTAATATTAAGTCAAATATAGATTCGACTTTTGAGCCTTACCACGCGTGGTTTGCCCGCAAGTATATCACATCGAATAACATCGATCGCTCCACTTGCATTCTGGTTTGTGTAGAAACGTGTTCGCCGTCGAAACTCTGATGCCTATGTCTCACATTATGGAAACTTTCACGTCTAAACAAGGTCTTGTTCAACGATTTTCTTGTACCCCTGGACGTATTGGCTACGTAGTATGACTTAATACCCTTGGATATATAATACGCTCTATATGTTATTGATTTCGACATGCTTTAAAACACAATATTATTTTAAAAAATATTGCCATTGTAAATTGATAGAAATAGTTTATATCGAATTTTACTTCATAATTTTTAGAGCATTGAGGAAACATTAATTAATGCAGGAGTTCCTCAAGGTTTAGATTTAGCCCCTACTTTGTTTCTTCTCCACATCAATGACCTCCTCTCTAGCACATCCAACCCAGTACACAGTTACGCGGACGACAGCACCCTCCACTCAAATATACAATATTCTTAGCCTGTCTCTTTAGTCCAATTAGATGAGGATCGCAGACTCATGGAGGGTTCTGTCTCCGTGGATGTACAAAAAATTATTAGACTGGGGAAGTAGAAATCTTGTACAATTCAACCCCACCAAATCTCAGTCTTGCTTTCTTTCTCATAAGAGATACACCAGCCCTAGGCCCATCACAATGAACAACCAAGTTATTAAAAGTAATGGGTCCTTTTCTCTTGTTGGCATTTCTGTGGATCAAAATCTTAATTGGCACCAACATGTCACATCAATTGCAGAAGCAGGCTGCAAAGACTTTTCACCAGCTAATCTCTATATACTTCACAAATAAGGCCAAACCTCGAATACTGCTCCCACATCTGGGGTGCAGCTGCCGCTTCTACACTCGCTATCCTGGACTCCATTCAAAAGAGAGCTATACGCCTCATCGGTGACCCAACCCTCACCCAAAGGCTGCCATCCCTTGCTCACCGACGTGTCGTTGGTGACCTCTCTCTCTCCTTTATAGATATTAGCACAGGCTCTGCTCAGAGGAGCTTTCCTCCATAGTTCCCCACCTGCTTCCCCCATCCCCCATCTACCAGGGGAACAGAGCGAATGCACCCTTCTACTGTCTAGGTCACCAGGCATAGAACATCTTGTGTTTTCTCCCGAGGACTTCGAAGTTGTGGAATTCCTTGCCGGCACATGTTTTTCCTTCTCTTCCGAACCTCCAAACCTTCAAGTCCAGAATTAAGAAGTTGCCTCTTTCCTCCTTGTCAACACCCACGGTACGATAGTAATTAGGCTGTAAGCCCTTGTGGTGTGTTGTTGAAATTAAAAAAGACATCTATATATTAGTTAAAATAATTATACTGAGTTTTCATTAAATGGTGGCATTAGCTAGATATAATCTACGATCTTACAATAATTTAGAAATATTATTTAATAATAATAGACCGTTGCAAAAGTGCAGCGTTTCGCACTAAAGAGGAAACTCCTTTATCGCAGAACAGTTGTGTGACAACTTAATTTTATTGTGGTAAGCAACGCAAAAAACAAGGATATTAAATCTTAACAGAAATCAAGAACAATAATAAACAAAGAAGTATAAGGCCGTTGTTAATTACATTCGACACAAATTTAAGAGATGTTATACGAGTATCAATCATTGAGTTTTAAATATTTTCTACCATTTTTGACAAATAGACACCTAACCGCTTATAGAGGTAGATACATACATTTTGTTTGTTTGTGGTTGTAATTTTCTTCTATCATCTTTTTTTTAATTTTTAACCCATAGTCTTACAAATCTTGTTGGCAGTTAGATAACGTCAACCATAATTAATTTAGAAAAAAAATTAAAGCTGCTAAAGTCTAGGAACTTAAATACCAATAATGTTCATTGATTGTTGTTACCCTTACTTGGTGAAACTTGTCTATACTACATACAAACTTGGAGACTACTTCTCTGGCTTCACTGTTAGTTTTCGTTGGTGAAGGACGTAGCCAGCGCGTAAGCTAACTGGAGCAAGTGGCCCTTACGAATTCTGGATGTTCTATAATGTTCTTCAAGGTTTCTGTGACCATAGTTTCGCTGCTTGACAGCATTATCAGACAGATTAAAATTGAATTAGTACGAAATCATGACCACTACAAATAAAGATCTGTTGCTATGTTATGATATGATGTTTTGCTCAAAAAATTTATTAAATTGAAAATAAAAATGAAACACAGATGACAGATGAGGCTTTCAAAATGTCTACGTGATGTATGTCAATATTTAACATAAAAATAGAACTAGCCTATAATAACTATGATAACAGTTACAACAATAAAATAACTAAACAATAACAGTATAAAAGCAGTCTCTATATAACGAAAATATCGACATACATCAACTCATTATCTAATTACAACTTTTTTGAAAGAATAGTTAAATTTATTTTCTTTGACTTATTTAATTAGAAAGAAGAATATCCAAGAAAGGGGAATTCATTTAATCAGTTTTGTCGTTTAAAACAAGGTAGCTATTGTAGTGTGTGTGCTTTTTGACTTCCAAAGCTTCAAAAAAGTCTAGTTTACGCTTGTCATTATAAAAATGTACTGGTTGTATGCGGTTATTTACTGTAGGTCTATGTTCGGTATCAATAATATGTTTTGCAAATGTAGATTTGTCAGCGTGGTTATTTCTAAATGCAGAAATATGTTCTTTGTATCGGGTGTTAAAATTTCTAAAAGTTTGGCCTATGTAGATTGCAATATTGTTGTAGTATACAGGCTGCTCCAAGTTAAGTCGACACTATTGCTTACTTTGTTCTTATTGGAAATACGTGATCAGTTATATTATCAAAGCTATGTATTTTTTTACGCTGATTACGAGAATCCAAACTATAAAACAATTGAGCAATGCGTTAGTGAGATATTGACAGAACATTAGTTTTTATAGGTATTAGTATTCGATAGAGAACCTAACTGAACAAACAGCTTTTCATGCCCGAGGGGCCTAAAGACAAAAATAAAGGAGATATCGTCAAAATCAGTCATTTAAATTAGGTAGCCAGGAATTGAAAATAAAACGTTTACACCGTTTGACAGAGCAACAATAACGCCTCAGAGATGATAATATGTGTTTGTTGAGTATTGTAAAAGTTTTAAAATGTCCTTTATACATTTAGGAAAATGAGATATGCTTGAATGCTACATAGTGTGCAAAAAAATAGAGAATGGAGATTTGGAAAGTTATAAGAATTTATTTCCTGAACGAGATCTGCCAGTTAGAAGATACTTTATTATTATTAAAATCTATCCCAGCAACAATGACAGACGTGTTCAATATTGTCAATGGTTTGGAGATTAAAAAATAAGCGACCAATTTTTTATAGGATTGATTGTGTGGTGTGATGAAGCAAACTTCTTAAATGCAGAATCACCGCCACTGGAGTCGAAAAAATTGCATGCTGAGCAAGGCCACCACTCACAAAGGAGACTTAGCCTAAATGTTTGGTGCGGTCTTACGGGCTTCAGAATAATTGGCTTATTTGTCCGGTTAGATCGGGTCAGGTCGGGTCAGGTCATATCCGGTCATATCCGGTCAGGTCAGGTCATGTCAGATCAGAGCAACCTGACAATTGAGCGATAAACCTAATTAATTATGCCCGTACTGAAAGATCTTCTAGGTGTCATGGACTTGGCTAACAGGGGAGTATTTACAAGCAGAAACATGATTCGCATGCTCATAGTTCTTGAAATGAAACTGATATGTTAGAAAAAATGTTTGCTAATCAGTGTGTTGGACCCAGTGGTCCTAGTCTATGGCCAACGGGCTCACCGGAACTCACACCTCTCGATTATATCTTCTGGGGTTGTATCAAGAACATTGTGTGCAAAACCAGATACGAAATCTTCAATTACTTTAGAATGCCATGACTACCGTTGTACATCGAATTGATGCAAGAATCATAGACATACATAGATACTATAAGCTTAACACACGTACCCAAAAATTCATTTATTTGCAAGGAGTCTTCGAACGCTCACTCTAAGCACATTATTTATTAGTGTGATTTTAATTTATAATTGTTGTTTTCATTCCAATGTTGTCATTATTCCAATGTTTATTTAGATTCTTACGTTTTCTTTTATTTGCGTGTGTCTGAAATATATACTTTAATACTCGTATGTTTTACTCCGTCAAAAGGTGTAAAAGTTTTTTTTCAATTCATGGATACCTAATCTAAATTCTTAAATTTGACGTTATCTCATTTACTTTAGACTTAAGGCCGCTAGCGGGTAACAATTTATTTGCTAAGAATTAGATTCTATATCGAATGCTGATAACATACATTGGGGTTATATTAGAAAAATCATGTTTTTATCCATATCTCAAAAATTCAACTATATATATATATATATATATATATATATATATATATATATATATATATATATATATATATATATATATATATATATATATATATTGAGGCGTTTTATAATGGAACAGGGATAGTTTTACACATGTTATACTCAAAATACCCTAATAAACAAACTCAGACACTATGACCAATGACCATCAAGATACATGACTATGAGTGAATATAGTGAATTCAAACAGACCAAAATAACGAGTATTAGAATTGCCATTACAAATGTAAAGTATATATGTATAGGTGGTACACCCAAGAAACCTTATATAAATATATGACCTGGAGAATCATTTTCTTTTTAAACAAAAATCTGAGGTAAAATGCTAAAACAAAGTTTACAAACAAATTCACAAATATAATGACAAAAATGGAGGAAGCAAATAGATACTGATAAACGATGTGTACATAAGCCTATGTATAGCCTGTAAATGTGAAGTGAAAGCCCCCAAAACACGAACAGACCATAATATTACTGCAAAAACTATAACAAGTGCCAATAAAAACAGTGTAGCGGTCAAGAAAGAAAGAAATAGACAGAAAAGACTGTGAATAATAGCTTAAGGATGTGCTAAATAACAGTTTTTTTCTAGTTATAAGTCCAACACTAAGTGAGTGGTGAGACACGAAGCAACGTTGCGGAACCAAGTAGAATGTTGTCACGCCAGCTCCAAATAACACAAATTATAAAAAAATAGAGACTGTATACAACCAACTAACAATTCAGTAAATTGTCAGCCCTGGCCCATTTCTACCGTAATATAGGGACTAATTATGTAAGGCTAGATGTATTCTCGCCACAATTAGAACCGTAGACCGGTTTCGCTCTAATTAGAGATCTTCACTACGGCATACTAATTTTGCGAAAATACACATATAAAGTAAAACGGCTATGGTAGCCAGCCCTCCAACACTAAGTGAGTGGTCCCTATATTATGGTAGAGATGGGCCAGGGCTGACAGTTTACAATATACCCAACTTGAAGTCGATATCTAAATTCGTTCTAAAGTTATCGTGGCTACAAAGATACAAAAGTACGGTCCGACAGACCGACCAACCGACAGACAAATAAATTTTCGTTCCAAAATCAAGTTTTCCATATGTTTTGAGACTTCTTACGCCATTTTAGCAAAAAAAGTTGAAATTTCTGTCACCCCCAAACATTCAACCCCCAATTTAATTTCAGCACAAAATACCAGATGTGTGATGAAATTGAAAGTTTTCTAACAAACTCTTAAACGTTATATTACTCAAGTTTATCGAAAAAATATCTATTTTCACCAGATCACCTCCCATTCATCGCCTTCCCCCTGGAGCGGTTTCACCCAAAACAGAATCAGAACCGTTCGTTTTCTGGGTGCTAACTGTATACCAAATTTGAAGACGATATCTCAATTCGTTCTAAAGTTGCCGTGGCTACAAACTGACAGGCCGACAGACAAAAAAAATCGTTCCCAAATCATGTTTTCTATGTTTTGACACTTTTTAGGACGTTTCAACGAAAAAAAATAATAATTTGAAATTCTTGTCGCCGATTCGATAGGTACTTCCACACGTTGCGACGATGTGGAAGTAAAATAATGAAATAATCAGTTTTTGAACAAAGTACACTGCCGAGAAAAAAGTCGTTTACGACTTCTTAATAGAACATTTAAAACTGGTAAAACTAAACTTATACAGGTAATAAAAATTATTGGCATAGATAATAGGCTATATATTGTTTATAGACAAGTTAAGGTAGCATACAGTTTTCCCTGTTTCTCCGCATGTTTTTTTTTACCTCCCGAACCGTGGCCCACTCTCTGTTTGCATTTTGTGCGCCTTGAAGGCGCCCTAGTCCAAATCTGCCCTTGTCTGATCCCTTATGTTATTGAAAAAATATATTAATAATTAAAAAAAAAGTTTTAAAAAAATCTTATAAAAGAAGGGTCTCTAGAAGAAGAAAACAAGAAAAAGGTTAAAAAACAAGAAAAGGAGGAAACAATAAAAAAATAAAAAAATAAAAAATATACAGGTAATAAAAATTGTAGGCATAAATAATAGGCTATATATTGCTTATAGACAAGTTAAGGTTGCATACAGTTTCCCCTGTTTCTCCGCATTGTTTTTTTAACTCCCGAACCGTGTCCCACCCTCTGTTTGTCTTCTATGTGCCTTGAAGGCGCCCTAGTCCAAATGTGTCTTTGTCTGATGCCTTATGTTATTGGAAAAAATATATAAATAATCTTAAAAAAAGTTTTCAAAAAATCTTATAAAAGAAGGGTCTATAAAAGAAGAAAACAGCAAGAAAGCTTAAAAAAACAAGAAAAGGAGAAAACAATAAAAAAATACAAAAATATAAATACAATATTTGAAATATCATTTTTATTTAGACTACTGTTGATTATTTTTTGTATATGCTACTTATATGTTTATATCCTTATATTTATGCTTGTATATCTCTGTGTATATTGTGGATTTGTATTTAATTTTGGCAGACTGGTCAGAGATAG
Source organism: Tillus elongatus (assembly GCA_964006375.1). Lineage (NCBI taxonomy): Eukaryota > Metazoa > Arthropoda > Insecta > Coleoptera > Cleridae > Tillus > Tillus elongatus. The sequence continues at coordinate 106,955,670 of OZ023263.1, read as the reverse complement.
GGTAACCTGAATAAGACAGCAACTTGTCGATACGCGGAGTTTGTCATAAATCGGTGTAATATTTGAGCATTGGTACCTGGGCTTATGGACAGCAAGTCTGCAGCCAAAAAACCGAAAATAGACAGATAGATAGCCAAGGGCTGCCTAGCACATTAATTTCTTTTCCTTTTCAGTGAAATTTCATAGAAAAAATTCACTAATGGGGAGATCCCGACTTTTGAATATTGAATTTTTTTTTAATGAGCGCGAGCTAGGACCCCTAGAACCCATACCCGACATCAGTTTCAATTTTATATTTGTTTAATTGAATCGTGTAGTGAATAAACTAGTATTTGTGTAAACTCTAGGTTGTCAGTATCACGCAGAGTTTGCAGTCGACTGCGGGCATTCAGACTGTTGATGCCCTTCTATAATTTACTATTATAAATTGGCGCTCCTTCAAAAAATGTGAAAGAAGAGTTACAAGAAAAACGTTCAACCCGAACCAGCCTAAAATTACAGGAGCATAAGCATTTGCTTGCTGTTTATTCAGGATTCACCTTCATTCTATTTAAAGTATTTTTTTTTTAAATCGTTGTATCATTATCTTGTTATATTTATATATTTACAGCCGAATGGAGAATTGGTAACAACAGACTAGATTGTAAAGAAATGCGTTTAATGGGTCAGATGACTGTGCTTAGGAGATAAAGTAAGTTAGGGTTAATATCTGTCAGGTACAAACTTCAAAATTTCTGTACTAAAGAATCAAGGTTTCTGTAAATAATGAGTTAAAATAAATAAAAATAGTTATACAATAGTCAAGATTTGGGCTTATGGCTACTGTGGAAATGTTTATGGATATTACGGCAGTAGGAAGAGCAACATCTAGAAAAAATTTGAAAAGTGACATTACATAAAATGGTTTTGACAGAAGGAATTTCAGACGAGAATGTTCAACATAATTGTGTTGATGCAAACACAAGCATAGCTTTCTTGTAAGACACGTTGTATAATTCTGGACGTAAATAAATAAGTATAAGTATTACAAAACCTATGAAAAGTCGCTACTATAACGCACCTGCTACGTCACTATAACTTGTAATACATGTTTTTTCATGGTTATAAGAATAAACAATATATCTTATCATTTTTATAACAATACAATATTTTACAATAGTATCCAAAGCAAATCAAGCCACTGAAAGAAAAATACTATTGTGAACCTCACAAAACCCATATGACACTAGAGGAATGGCATTTCCATTTTCTGGAGAGCAAACATGTATTTATACTTATTTGAAGTGACGGCGTAGAGGATGCATTGTAAATCCACAGCCTGCCTTGTACAAGGTCTGTTAACCTCAGGAGAAATGCAGTAAGTTTAAATAACAAGAGAATGCTGGTTTCGGGATATTGATATAAATGAACATTCTAGAAGTGAGATTTATGACAGTTCTGCCAACTTAGACTTGTGACGTAATACAGCGCTTCCGACGAAGCGTTCACAACAGCAGATATTTAGTCTCTTAATAGTTACAATACACTCCCTAATTAATGTCATATTCTATTATATTTCACATCTGAATTCAGTGAATTTGTCTGTCTCAGTAAATTTTGTGCCTGACTATTTCCCGATAATACATAACGACACCACGTGTTCGTTTTATGTAACACTATCAGATTACGTGTTCACAATGAACATTACACCCTTAAGGAATATCTCTACACATTCAGATATATGTGTTTTGACTTTACTTCACGTATTGAACTTTTACCAGGTGACAGTGTAGTGAATTTCTAACAGAGGACCAGTGTAGTGGCGTATCAAATCCCCCAAATCGAATCAATGATCAATTTTCAATTGTTTGACTTTTCCGGCATTTGTGCCGTTTTTGTTCTTTACCGGATCATACTAAAAATTTCTGGATGCAGCAAGTGCGTTATGGTAGTGAATTTTCATAAAAATGTTTTTAATAGCAAATATGAGGACCTCGGTGGTTCAGAGGTAAGAACGTGTGCCTTTGAACCGAAGGGTACTGGGTTCTATCCCGGCGTAGTCCTTTAGCTTTTTCAGTACAAACTGTAAAATTAACATCAACCGAGGCTCTGGCATTGTATTTGAGCAAGTTGAATGTCTGCACGTTCCGCCCTTCGGAGGGGGCGTAAAACCGTCGGTCCCGTGTCCATGCGATGTTGGGCACGTTAAAGATCCCTACCCTCCTTACAGTAAGACAGGGGTTCGGCAAAATTTCCAGGATAGTGAGGTGAAACTGCTCCCTGGCGTCGGTGATTGGCCATAGTCGCGGAAATAGACCGACGTTAAAAAAAAAGCAAATATGTGTTTTTTTTTTCAGAAAGCAGGCATTAAATTTGTTTACCAGTATAACATATATAGTAAAAACAATGTGCCATGTTTCATCAAAATAACTTTATTGTTTGACAACGTACAAAAATTTCCGAAAGTAAACTTAAAGTGTAACCGAAAAAATCCGTTTCTTGGTCAACCTTATAGGGTAATAGCAAATTGAGCTTTTCAAATATGAAGCCTTTAATCAAAGTTCGCTACCATAACGCACTTGCTGCGTCCAGAATTTCTTTACTTACAAACATGCATTATATTTCGATGAAAAATGCAAAAACATAAGGCGTTTTCGACTAAAAAAAATTTATTTGTATCACCAACGACTTATGAGCCACCCTGTGATTGTAGAATTTTTTTTAAGATGTAGCTCAAGACACCCTATAATTAATGTATACAATTTTTTTTCATATCTTGTAGAATAACGGATATATTGAGCTTTATTGATTTTTTACGAAAATTCGACAAAAGTTATATACCATTAAACAATAAACTCTATAGCTAAGACTACTGCCAAGAATCAGAGAAAGGGTCTATTTGAAATGAATTTTCTGGAAACATTTTAGTAAAATGAAGGACAATGATGGTTGAAACTAAGACTTCAGGGTTTGTAAAACATTCTTCTTGACACATTTTCTTTCCATAGCCCGTATTCAAGTTCTTTGCCTAAATGTTGCGAATTTTGACGTTTTAAATTGTCACTTTGACGATTTGAGGAAAACCTCATTTTATTTTTCTTTAAATGCCCATCACTTTGTCTTTTGACCTACAGTGCTAAATTTTAGTAGGTAATTTACCTATAGTGACATAAAACTATGTGCCAAATTTGGTTGCCTTTACTTTGTTATTTCCAGAGATATGAATTTTTTTCTAAAGAAAATACAAAATTTTCCGGGAAAACCTCGGCCCATTTTCCTGGCTAACGAACTTATTCAAGCCACTTACAAAAGGAAGGTTTTTACTAAATTTTGTCAAAATCGGCCCATTACTTTTTGAGTTATCGGTGTGATATATATATATATATATATATATATATATATATATATATATATATATATATATATATATATATATATATATATATATATATATATATATAACATATAAATATTGAAACTGACCCCGGATATGTGTTCTAGGGGGCCTAAAATTTTTTCAAAATTCAAAAGTCGGGATCTCCTCATTAGTAAATTTTTATTAAGAAAATTCACTGAAATAAATCACAGGTTTGCACTTAATACAAACTATTTACCAAACTACTACCATACAAATCAATAAAAGTTCGTTATTGCAACAAAAAGTTAACATTCCTATTTCCTTGGAATATATTTTTTAAAAACGTATAAGCCAATAACAATGAAAATTTATGATCCGTTAAGAAGGAATACAAGATAACATAGAAAAACTAGAACAGAATCCATCAATTTTTCTGCGAGTTACAGTCATCGCAGTAACAGCCTAAGACTGCCCTTCGATCTGCAGAGGTATGGCGCGTTGTGGAGGGAGGCTTACATTAGAGAAAAAAGGCCCATAGGCTATTAATTTTAGAAACCAAAAGAAATTTTTACAACCAACAAATTGAGGAACCAGTAAATTGAATTCAGCTTGGAAAATTATAAATTGTCTATCCGGTAAGAACTGTAAGTCCAAGCGCAATTGCAGCATAAGTGTGAGCTACAAAAATCAATGAATCACCCATCCTCACCAGTTTGCAAATGCTTTTGATGAATTTTTTGTCGATCTGTTGAGAAACAATTGAGTGCCATTCCCGTTACTAAACAGGGTTCTCGCGAATCTCTCTCACATGGCATATTTCTGACCCCGTTCTCAGATAATCAAATATATAATATTATTATGAAGCTAAAAACAAAGAGTCTTTTGAGGCAGAGGGAACTTCACCTTTTTTTGGTAAAGAGAGTTGTTCATCTGATCGTTAGACCGCTTGCGTTTCTCTAAAATTGGTTGCTTCAGCATGGTGTCCAGATAAAACTGAGAGCCAGTAGAATGTTGCCTTGGATATCACGCTGGTTTTTACAGAATAGACTTCTCGTTAATATTTACAAGACAGGCTACGTAAAGTTTCATGCTGGGCGTGGAGGATCTGGCCTGCCCATGGTTTTGAAGATGGGAGGCGAAACATTGAAACCCCTTGCTACCCTAAAATTTCTTGGCGTTTCTTTGTAGAGCAACTTTCTTCGCTGGGACATTCACTGTGGTTAATGTGACGAGTGTCCTTGGTTCCGCGTTTTACGTCATTTTTAACTCTACAGTGGTGGCGCCCGGTCTGAGAGACCCAACACAATTGCGCGTCAAAATACCTTCCCCACCTATTAACTAGTTTGCATAGCAGCGTCATCAAGATTGCACGCGTCTTCATTCGTGTAATTTTTAATCATATAATCTGTCAGACCAAGCGCCACCGGCGGAGTTCTAAAAATTGTTAGTGGCAAAACTTAGTGTGGTTAAATTATTTATGCTGGTAAGTAGATTGTTGGAAACCTAAGTAATTATATATTTAGGTTATACATTGTTTTAGTAATTTGGGCTACGAAGAAGAGAAGGCAAGACTTATTCGGCTTTGGGAACAGGCAGATGCTGAAGAGTCTCCCGATAATGAGGAAGATAATGCAAGCGAGCAAGATTTAGTCAAAAACCGAGAATTCAGCAGTGAATCTGTACAAGACACAGAAGAATATGTGGAAGAAGAAATGGAAGCAGAAGATGTTATTCCAATGAAAATTCTTTACCGTGGAAAAGATGGTAAAACTATTTGGAAAAAACACTGCCTACCGAGAAACGTTGGAACAAGACAAGAAAACATAATCATAAATTTACTTGGTGTGAAAGGAAATGCGAGAAACGCTAAGTCGATTTTGGAATGCTGGAAACTCTTTTTTCCTAATATACTACAAATTATCGTTAACTGTACAGATCGTTATATCTCCACTGTAGCTGCCAATTATAGAAGAGAAAGATCGGCGAGGCTTACGGATGTGGTAGAAACTAAAGCTCTAATTGGTTTGCTATACTTAGCAGCTTATTTAAAAGATAGTAGACTCAACAGAGACGAGATGTGGGATAGAAACAAAACTCGAGTGGAAAAGCTTTGGATCACCATGTCACAACAGCGTTTTCGGTTTTTACTTAGGTGTGTCAGGTTTGATGACATCGAAACAAGGATAGAGAGAAAACAAATCGACAAACTAGCCCTGATAAGAGACATTTCCAAAAAATTTGTAGACAAATGTAAATCATCTTACACATGTGGTGAATATTGCACAATCGACGAAAAAATGGAAACGTTTAGGGGACGCTGTAATTTCAAGCAGCATATACCCAACAAGCCAAGTAAGTATGGCATAAAATATTTGCATTTTTTATACGTCAAATCTTGAGATATATGCTGAACAACAACCTGAAGGCCCCTACCGCGTTAGTAATGACGCATGCAGTCTAGTCCAGCGACTAATAGTTCCTATATCCGGTACTAATAGAAATATCACATGGAACAGATGGTTTACCAGTTTTCCCCTTATAAACATCTTGTTTAGTGACAATCGTTTTACTTATACAGGGACAGTACAGAAAAAAAAAAGAGAGAGCTTCCACCAGAATTTGTCAACACAAGGCAACGCCCAGTATATTCTAACATCTTTGGATTTCAAGAGAATATCACAATTGTGTCGTATGTTCAAAAGAAGTATAAAAATGTTATATTAGCTTCCAGTATGCATCATTCTGACACAATTGATATATCTACCGAAGAAAAGTGCAAGTCCGAAATTAATACTTTTTACAATATGACCAAAGGAGGCGTGGATAATGTAAATAAAATGTATGCTTCCTATAATGTGGCTAGAAATATCAAAGAGTGGCTCATGGTAGTTTTCTATTCTATGCTAGATATAGCAGGAATTAACTCCCAGATAATTTATACTGCTAACAATGTAAATCTTTAAACCATTACAAGGCGAAGATTTTTGAAAAATCTGTCAGTCGCACTTACAGAAGAACACATTCAGCGTCGTTCTCTCAAAACAAATGTGCCTCGTACTGTACGCGAACGAAGACAAGGAGTGGCTGGAACCTAGACAAATACTGCAGAAGAGAATATCATTCCACCAGGGTCAAGAAAAAAATGTAACTTTGGTAAAAAAATAATAAATCTATATTCTTCTGTAAAAAATGCAAAAAATTTGTATGCTTAACACATGCTGAATTTTTGTGCAAAATTTGTGTTAATGATCAGACAATTAATTTAGAATAACTGTATTATATTTTTGTGTTCTTTTTACTTCATAAAACTTTACTTAAATTTGATTTAGAATAAAAAATCAATACTTACATTTTAGACGTTTTTATTTGTATTTCTACAACTTATTTCCAGTTAATTGAGTTGTAGCTTTTGTTCTTATTTAGCACGAATAGATGAACAAAATAATATTTTTTTTAATCAAAAATGAATATGGGTCTGACAGACACAGAGCCACCGGGAATGTTCAGTTCTACGGCGCCACCACCGTAGGGTTAATTTAAGATCTATCATGAGCCTTAGGTAGATAAGAAATGCCTGCGTATTTTCCAGGTTGTCTTTTGGAGTGTTCTTTTAGGGTTCATCGCCAATGCTGGCAGACGTTTTTGCGTGTCAGAAAAAAGGTAGCCAGGTGCATGCTGTTTGCATCGCGTTGAAGTTTTCGTAGGCTTCTCTTCATGGAGTGTCGAATTATGTCACTGCTTTATATATTTATATTATATATATATATATATATATATATATATATATATATATATATATATATATATATATATATATATATATATACAGGTTGTATTGGGATTTGGAATCTGAAAATTTTCAATTGAATGTATCACTATCCGCTCATTATAACTAAAATATTTTGGTGACTGTATCGCTTCCGGTTGTACCTGAAGTTGCCAACAACTTTCTCTATTTAAATGGAACACCCTATATATTATTGCATATTCGGAATGAGCATGTATTTCTGAAGAAAATCATATGCGACTTGCCCATACTGGTGTCAGCCGTTCTCAAGATATTCGATTTTCTATTGTTTTTCCGTCATAAAGTCATGGTTCTTAAACTTATCGTAACTATAGTCCTAGTGGTCAGAATTCCTCTCATCGCAAACAAATGACAAAAATTGTACAGGGTGTTGTTTAACGAAGTTCAAATATCGATGATTTCAAACACGAAAAAGTATTTTTTCCAAATAGACCAGCCTGTATGTTTTCATCGCATATCTTTCGGAATTATATTCTGCTTCGATCTATATCAGCATTCCCTATACCTATCTCGGATGATTTGCGACTTATGATGGGAAATATTTGTATTTTGTATTATCCGAGATAATACTACTTTCTTGTTTTATTTGTATTGATAATAATAATAACAATCACAATAATAATAATGATAATGAATAACTCGTAACTATACAACGGTATCGGGGGATGTTAATAGATACCACTAGTAAGCTTTGGGTATAGGGCAAGGAGAACACATAATTTTTCATGTAGGTATTTCATTCATATCCTGGACGAGAAGAATGAAAACTTGTGTTAGGTTTTATTGTATGTGAGCTATAATGTCGTGTGTTTGTGCATGTCAGTGTGTGTGTGTGTGTGTAATTTTTTTAACTGTGAGGCATTACTGTCTCTCCTTAGATTAATTGAATAACTCTCAATAAGTATTTTTTTCATTTAATTTTTTCATTTCTGGGTGTTCGAATACGTTTTCACCTCATACCCTTTAAAAAAGACATTCCGATTCGATTTGCATTGTTTGAGAAATGATTACATCGTCTACTTAATACAACATAGTGGGGGATGTTTATGAATCGCGCTGAAACTGAATTACTAAAAATGAAAACAAGTTATAGAACGATCCACCAATACGAAAAAATATCAATGAGTTTGAGTACAGAAAATAATCGACGAAACAGTAAGAGAATTAATTTAAAAAAAAATGCGTATGAGTTTAAATACAAAATGTGCTCTATATAACGACCATTGATCAAGACACTTCCATAATCTTCTTTGTAATCCAGAATTAGTGGCCTTTCGGATCATTTCTGGAGTGATATTATTAAAAACTTGTCTTACTGTATCCTTCAGTTCTTCTGGGGAGTTTATTTCGCTGGAATAAACTTAATTTTTAATATGACCCCATAAGAAAAAGTCAGGGGGAGTCAGGTCTTGCAGACCAAAGCCGCCGGGTCCAATCCAACGATCATCAAACATTCTTGTCAACTCCTGGTGTACAGCTGCTGTAGAATATACCGGAGCGCCATCTAACTGGTACCAGAATTTTGCATCAGGCAAACCAGTCAAGATACCAGCAACAACTTCACGAAGTATTCTAAGATAACTTTCTAAAGTCAACATTTCCTCGTAGATATGAAAAAACACTAGTCCATTTCCAATAACAGCGAAAACATTGAAACTTAATTAATACTGGAAATGCGCTTCACGCATAAAGTGAGGATTTTCATCTGCACAGAAATGACATAACTTCCGATTGATGGTACCTTTTCTTGGGAATTTTGATTCATCCGTCTATAAGATCTTGTGTAACATACCTGGGTTTTCCTGGATCCTTACCGTCAACCATTTACAAAATCCAACCCATCCAATGTGGTCACCCTCCCGTTCTCCATGCACTGTCCTTTGGGTATATGCATGCCATCCATACTTCGAAAGAATTATTTGAATTGATGTTCAAGTTAGTCTTAAATATTCTACTGCCTGCCTGATAGAAGCATGTGGATAGGCCGTGAAATAACTTTTTCCTAATCATAGGTGCTAAATATGGAAATCTCTTATGGAACAAGCGACACGTTCCCACTCACGATTATCCTGCATTCTCCGTGAATGTAAAATAAACGTAGAATGTTGTCAGCAGAATATTCTTCAACAATATTTTCCATTCTGTACCTCACAATACTTTCGAAGAAATAGATTACTCTATTGTGATCACGACTAAGGAGACTAATAGTACATCTTCTTGACAAAAGTTTTCATATTATGTCCAAAGCCTACTCTCCGACTTGGTAGATTCTCAATTCCGCAGTATATTCCTCTTTTATTCATATAGGAATATGAATTACAACTCAGAAATAATTCAAGATAGGTATAGGGAATGCTGATACATATAGAAGCATAATATCAGTCAGAAGGATATGCGATGAAAATATACAGGGTGTTCCATGTGAAAAAAATAGTTTTTCGTGTTTGAAATCATCGATATTTTAACTTGATTAAACAACACCCTGTATCAGTTTTGTAATCTTTTTTCGCAATGAGAATAATTCTGACCATTAGAACTATAGTTGAGCTAAGTTTCAGAAACATGACATAGTTGATGCCTGCGAATTGCCGTTTCAAAGATTTGCAACTTTATGATGGAAAAACAATAGAGAATCGAATATCTTGAGAACGGCTGACACCAGTATGGGCAAGTGGCTTATCATTTTCCTCAGAATTTCATGCTTATCCCAATTATGCAATAGGGTGTTCCATTAAAATTAAGAAAGTTGCTGGCAACTTCTGGTACAACTGGAAGTGATAGTTATAATGAGCGAATAGTGATAAATGCAGCTGCAAATTTTCAGATTCGAAATCTCAGTACTAGTTTGAAAACTTCTAATACACGCCTTACGTGGGGCAGCCTGTATATATATATATATATATATATATATATATATATATATATATATATATATATATATATATATATATATATATATATATATATATATATATATATATATATATATATATATGACTAACAGCGAATCGTGATGTCACTGCTGATTTGGTGTTACTATTACCAAGACTTGTCGTATACAAAAGGTCTCCATATTATCTATAAAATAAAAAAATAAAAACTAAATAATATGCTACCAGACAAGACAAAAAATATACAATCTTTTAAAGCAGTTTAGGAGAGCCATAAATGAACTGATGCTGGATAATGCTTTCTACTCATTAGAAGAGTTTATTTGTTTTTGTAGGAGTGTGAGTCTCAATTATATATTGTTTTAATGTTGTACCACAAGCCCTATATTTTATGTTTGATATTTTGTATTTTATGTTTTTATATTAGAGTTGGCCTTTTGCGTTATTGATTGTGTATGCATGTGTTTTCTGCTGTTGTTGAAGTATTTGTTTTGATATAGTTTGACATGTGTTATATTATGTATAATATCGTCAGAATCAATAAAGTTATTATACTGCTGAATGTTCTCGCAGTCCTCCTGTCTTTTTCTGGTGGTGGTTCATCATTTACATAATCTACTATCCTCTATTGCAATTCTCATGTAGCCCTACTTTATTTATGCCCAGTGAACAATTGAATAGCAGTGTTTTTAAGAACCGCCTTTTTACTGAATTTTCTTAGAAAAATCCACTAATGTGGAGATCCCGACTTCTTAATTTTGAAAATTTTTTTCAGATGAGCGCGAACTAGGCCCCTAGAACCCATATCCCGAGTCAGTTTAAATATATATATATATATATATATATATATATATATATATATATATATATATATATATATATATATATATATATATATATATTTATATATATAAACACCCAACATGTCAGCTAATATAATTGATGCTATAACATTCCGCGCTGACCCGAATAACCAGGAAGAAGGAATCGACCGGAATCAGTTGAGTTTTAACATTAAGTTCAATGGTTTATTGAGTGTACATTAGAAACTGTTTATTATTCATTTCCTTTCTGACACATAGACTTCCTGTAAGAAGCGCGACGTGTAGAAGACAGCAGTCGGTAATTACAACGCATCCAGTTCACACTTATCTCTTTGTTCAAATTTATTATAATTTGCATTTTATAATATTAATATAAGTACCACATTGTAGTTTCTATTTAAATAAAGTTTTTACTTGTTGGATTAGAACGGTGTTACCTATCAGGCGCTGCGAATAATATGTCAAAACGGCATTAGATTAAAATTTCCGGTTTATTTCAATAATTTATCAGGTAAAAAAATAACCAAAAATATCAAGTCAGTGTTTCAAGCGCTACAAGTTCCAAAGGTTGCCACAAGAAACCAGAGGACAACCCTGCAAATTTCAGAATATCCAAAAGAAAGATTTCTCAAGAAGATATGAACTTCCTGTAAGTACCTTCCTTTTACTATTACTGTGAATTTATGGCAGAGAGCCTTTAGTGTAAATAATGGATATTATCAATATGTCAGGATCCCTTGGGTCTCCGGAGTTCTCCCCTGGGTTTCCAGCTGGTAATGGAAAGCGTTTTTAGAGATTTCTTGTACCTAATCTGCTTTCTTTACATGGACAATATTGTAATATTTCTAAATCCCTTCAGGAACACCTTATTCATATCAAACATATTTCAAAACTTACAAAGCGTCAATTTAAAAGCATAGTTAGATAAATCGGAGCCCCTTAGAAAGTAAGTCGAGTTTTTAGTCCCTGTGATCTTAGTAGACGGGGTCAGACCGAATCCCAACAAAATTAAATGTATAAAAAGCAACCCCATTCCAAAAATACAAAAATAAATAAAAGTCTTTCTACGCCTTATCTGATACTACAGACGCTTTATAAAAAAAATCACCAAAATTGTGTATCCCTCACAAAATGTCTGAAGATATACTCTACCCTTGATTATAACAATCCAGAATACATTAGTGCATTTTTCCAAGCTAAGGCACTTATAATAAATTCAGTTGTCCTAGCATACCCAAATTTCAGCAAGAATTTCACTTGACAACTGACGCAAGTAACGTAGCGTTAGAAGGTGTATTATCTCAAGATAATAGACCTATCGCATTTTACTCTAGAACCCTCAATTCAGCTAGAAGTAATTATAGCACTATTAAAAAAGAACGGCTATCAATAGTAGAAAACACTTTTCATACCTTATCTTTTCGGAAGAGAATTCACCATAGAAACAGATCATAAACCTCTAGTTTCGCTTTTTTCTATAAAAGAATGAAACTCCTGTTTAGTCAAGTGGCGTTTGAAATTAGGGAAGTTTGATTATAAAATAAAATATAAAAAAGGAAAGGATAATATCGTGTCAGACGCCATTTCCAGAATATAAATTAACGATGTAAAAGCCGAAATAGATTTAGAATCCCTTTTCGGAAACGTAGAGCCTTCAGAACTAAGAGTGCTTGAAGACGAAGGCATACTAGACTTAGGACTTAATTATTTAAACGATATGAATCGACCTATCCAAAATAACGAACTTAGCGACTCTCAAACACAACACACTTCTGCTGAAAATCCTGTGTTTTGCCTATCTATATCGGAAGGCCCAATCAATCTTTTTAAAAATCAAATCTAATTTTTCACGGATCAGAAAATCGTGAACAAACTACAAACCCCTTTAAAAATAAACAAGTTAAATTATGTTTACAAAAGGGGCAAGAATTGCAACAACTTAATACTTTTCTTAAGGAAAAAGAAACCCTCTAATGTGTATGGTGTTTTATTTGCAAATCAAAAAATTTAAAGTTTATTTATGCTGGTAGCCTCAAACCTTTTCAACATCTCGGTAAGAATAATAAAATGATCCAAACAAGTCGAAAACATCGCATTTATTAACGCACAAAAACAAGTTATTTAAAATTACCATCAGAATAACCACAACCCCATCAATAAGACATAAGAACATCTCTAATTAAGCCAAATATAAAAAAAAAACATAAGTAGTTTTATAAATAAATGCGACATTTTGTTACAAGCAAAATATGAGCGGCGATGCTACAAGTTGCCCTTCTCAGGACCCTTATTAGCAAAAAACTTTTTTAAGTAATACATTAAGATGTCTTGAGTTTTAACATTCATAAATTTCTTACAATTAGAGATTTATTTAGTAAATATGCACAAGCTTATCATATTAAAGACGCAACAGATCTGACTCTCCTAAGTAAGCCCAGACATTTATTTTCTCGTCATTATTATGCTTCAACCCTCGTATGTAACCCAGGCAAAGAATTTGATAACGTAACCCTTAGGGAATATTGCGAGTTATTTAATATAAAATCACACATAACTACCGCTCAAAATCCTAACTCAAATTATGCAGTTGAACGATCCCATTCAACTATATTAGAAAAATTAAGAGCAATGAAATTAGAGAACCCCTTACGAAAACCCATTATTCTTATAATTACCTGTATCCTAATATACAATCAAACAATCAAGACGACTCATTTAAAAAATGTAAAAAGAGCGAGAAAGAAATTTCTCTTGCAGAGACCTCATCCCACTGATTATGAACTTCAACCATGTCCCTCAATTCGAAGATAAAAAACACTAAGATTAGATAGCCAAACTAGTTAATCCTCATTTTATTTTTATTTTAATGTATCTAGGTATTTTAGGAGATAATTTCATAATCATAATGGATCCTAATGAATTAAACAAAAAGTTTAACGCATTGTATTTAAGGCAACGTGAAATGGTGACTCAACTAGACTTTCGAAATTCTTTCCCACATATAGTTACAAAAAAAATCTATAAAAACAACAGTTCCTAAATAAATATCTTCAGATGATAGCCGACAGATTTGATAAACTACTTAGCGAAAAAAAAAACTATTTTGTTCAGTATCAAATTTCATTAGTCAAAATTATTAGATGTCAAATTATTCAAAAATTGTTTCCCTTTTAACTTCGATGAACTTACAAACATTAAAATACTTCATGGAACATATTTAACACAAATAAGCAACATATCGGATTACTTTATAACAAAAATTAATTGATTAAATTTGACAAAAAATCACATAATTGAAATTATCAATTTTACTAAATTTATAAGGTAGCGAGACACAATCATTTGTTTACTAGAGCCCAATTTTATGCCTCATACCCGGTTTCTATTTTCAAATAACCCTTTACCTAAAAATCATAAGGACATTATACCCCAAGTTCATAATATTGGGACATAACATGAACACTAGACCTGAAGTTATCACTTACGAAAAAGAATAATCACACCGCTTCAGTCCAGCCTACCTGAAAAAGCTGAAAACTGAACAACAAACCTTAGAAGTCTCGCGACATCCAGTGTTACATACCAGCCACATGTGTGCAACTACATTATGATAGTAAACATTGCCACTACTGTAGTGATTTGGGCCAAGAAGAGATGGACACCCTTCTTAAAGAAGAATCCATCCCAAATTGAACACGAGGACGTGCTCAAAACTATCGTTGGAGTAAATACGTTAGCTAATATATTTAATATTAGAATATCCCACGGTGGCCTGAATAACCAGGAAGAAGGCATCGACCGGAATGTGTTGAGTTTTTACATAAAGTTCAATGGTTTATTGAGTGTACATTATACTGTTTATTAACCATTCCCTTTGTGACACATAGACTACATGCAAGAATCTCTACATGTAGAAGCCAGCTGTCGGTAATTGTAACGCATCCAGTTTACTCTTATCTCTCTTCAAATCTGTTTTTTATAATATTAATACAAGTAACATGTTGTAGTTTCTAATTAAATAAAGTTTTTAGTTTTTGGATGAACTACAACGGTGTTACATATATATATATATATATATATATATATATATATATATATATATATATATATATATATATATATATATATATATATATATATATATATATATATATATATATATATATATATATATATATATATGTATATATATATATATATATATATATATATATATATATATATATATATATATATATATGTATATATATATATATATATATATGCATATATATATTATGTATGTAGGTATCACACCGATAACTCAAAAAATAATGGGCCGATTTTAATAATATTTAAGGAGTACTTTTCTTTTGCAAGTTTCTTAAATAGGTTCGTTATACGGGAAAATCGCATACGCTTTTCCAGGAAAATTTTATATTTCCTTTCGGAAAATGCTTGTATCCTCAAAAGTAACAAAGCTATGGCAATAAAATTTGTCACACAGGTTTACATTTTAAAACGTAAATCATATACCGAAAAATTTAGATTTCTAGGGCAAGAGATATATATTACAGAACAAATCTATTTTTTTCTTGGCTCAAAATGGCAGGAAGTAGGAGAAAAGCTACTTTCAAAATGTTACAGTTTTTCTTCCGTAGATCTCAAAGTGGAGATTTGAAACATAAAAAATAATAATCCTTTAATAAAGCTGCTATAACTAATGCGGTTTATTAATAGCAAATATTGCAAGAAATATATTTCAGAAGATTAATTTTTCCACATTAATTTTTCTCATGTGATTAAAATACTGCAAAAATGCATCTAAAATAGACCTGTCGTATCGTTACAAATAAATAACTGAAGACCACTAAGGGATATCTACATATGTTTTATTATATGTCAGTCGTCAAGCAAGTGTAGCGTCGTGGTTAATTAGGCTGCACGTGGAGCAAAGGGACGTGGGTTCAAATCCCAATGGTAACATATTTTTTTAAATTTGTTTTCTTTGATTAAATTGTAGCGTTAGCCGATCAGATTATTTAATTCCAATCATTTTGTATGGAATTTCTGTTGAAAAAATTATTATGGAAATAACGACTTTTAGTTCATATTTGATAGCAGCTGTTGCTCACTTGATTAAACTGTTCCATAGTTAACAGAAGCGTAGAAATTGTTTCTGTGACTTCAAAAATATTTCTTCTCTGCACACAGTTGCGCTTTTTATAGCATTGCCAGGCAAAATATTATTCTATATGAAGAAAAAGTATATACTTTTGTATATATATCAGATTTTTAATTTTTTTTTAATTTATTTAATTTATTTTTATTAGTGAATTCTCTGGTACAAAATGTTTTTAATATCAAATTTTCTTGTGACTAAATTTTATGAATTTTCTTGAAAGAAAAATTTGTTTAGAATTTTTGTGTGAAAAGTTATTCAAAGAAATTTTGATGGAACATTTTTTTAACGAAATTTGTCGAAAATAATGTTTTGATGCAAACCATTTATGTCCTTAGTTTAATGGATTTTTGATGATTTTCTTTTTAAGAAAATGCACTAAAAATGCATTAGTAAATTTTTAAAAAATCACCAATGAGGAGATCTCGTCTTTTTAATTCGTAAATATTTTTTTCAAATTAGCTCGACTCCGGAAATAACAAAGGCATTGCATCCAAGATAATACAAGGATTTATATAATAAAAATTTAATGTATACCAAAGTTTTCATTTTTAAGTTAAAAGAAAAACAAGTTATACGCATTAAAAAAAAATTTGGATGCCACCGATGACCAGAGAAACGCATAAAACCAAAATATTTTGTGTGGATAACAAAGTCTATTGTATATTATAAACCAAAATTAAGGTTTTTGGCGCAAAAAAATCCAGAAATACCGGAAAAATTACTTTGAAAATTTTATAGTTTTTCTTCTTAAAACGTGAAAATTGTGCAACATAATTTAGACAAAGAACCTAAAACAAATGCGGGTTAGGTAGAGAGAATATCGCAAGAAACGTGTTTTCCAAAGCCTTAAGTTTCAGCTTCGATCGCCATTCTTCTTCATTTTAGTAACGTGTTTTCAAAAAATCATGTTACAGAGTTTATCGTTCAATGGTCTATAATTTTTAGCAAATTTACATAGAAAGAAATTGGCTATTGAGGAGACCACGACTTTTGAATTGTGAAAATATTTCTTCAAATGAGCGCGAACTTGGCACCCCTGGAACCCACATATATAGCATGAACCATTTCTGCGGTACAGCTATATATATATATATATATATATATATATATATATATATATATATATATATATATATATATATATATATTAATACGTTAAAAAAAACTTTGTACCCCCTTTTAAGCACATTGCGCCAACAGATGAGTGTAAAATTTGGTATAGTTTATCTGAAGAAGCAGTGCAGATAGATACAATTGATTTACAAATAGATAAACAATGCTTTATTTTAATTAGATATTTGGATTCCCCAGTGCGTGCTAGTTTTGAGCCTGCTGTTAATATCTAATTGGTCAATGTCAAACACATATTACTCTATGGTCAGACATATGTATATAGATGCGTTCATGCTGAATGTTAAACATATAATAACATTCTGTGGTCAAGCAATGCACTGAGATTAAACAGGTATACTCTATGACAAAAAAACATCAATAAACTTTAAACTTAATAAATTTATGAATTACGGTCGAATTTCGATCAATTCACTGGTCCAATGTTATCGGTTATTATACAAGATAAAAAAAAATAAATACGTTTATTATAGAGCGTTTTGAGCTGCATCTTAGAAAACTATTTGGATAATCACATGGTGGCCCATAAGTCATTGGTGATAAAAATTTCCCTTTTTTTTAATCGATATTTTATGCATTTTTGCATTTTCCATCGAATAATAATGCATGTTTTTAAAGAAAAAATTATAGTCTTCTTGTTTTTCAGTTATTTCAATTGTTTTGCAAGTTTTTACTTTTTTGGCCTATACCAAAAATTGTGGTACGGCGTTTTCCCAATAGATAACGGATTTCGTAAAAATGACGAATTCAGTATGCTTTCGTTTATATTATTTGTTAATTTTCGTACTTCTTCAAACAATAAAGTTATTTTGATGAAATACCATAGGTACATTGTCTCTACTATAAAGCTTATACTGGTAACCAAATTTGATACCTGCTTTTATTAAAAAATCTCTGGACGCAGCAAGTGCGTTATGGTAGCGAATTTTCTTTAAAATATGTTTAATAGCACATGTCTTTCTTTGATGAAAGCAGGCATCAAACTTGGTTGCCTATATAGTAGAAACAATGTACCATATTTCATTGAAATAAATTTATTGTTTGAAAATATATAAACATTTTTCAAAAGTCTAGATGCAGCAAAGGTGTTATGCAAGTGACATTCCATAAAAATGTTTTTAATAGCAAATGCGAGCAGGCATCAATCTAATTACTGGTATAGCCTGTGTGGTAGAAACAATGTACCATGTTTTATCAAAATTACTTATGGTTTGAAAATATACAAACATTTTCCGAAAATAAACTTAATAAATAAATAAACGTTAATAGCAAATTGACTCATTAAAATTTGAAGGATTTTATGAAAATTCGGAAAATTTGCAGATTAGCTCCCGAACGCTTTTCAACAAATTGTTTTCAGAAACATTACTAGGACCCCACTTAGATGCACAAACCACAAGAAAAATTTCTTTTTCAACCACCCCCACCCCCCCCCCCCCCAAAGGAATTTATGGGACTGGGAGTGAATAGGGGTGGTGTGCGGGGTAGGCAGGGTTTAAGGGTGATATGGCTTCAAGATGTGAAAAAGACAGTTTTCAAGCCTGCTTTATTCAAATTTTCTGCACATATTTCCTTTTTACTACCTACCCCGCTCAGCACCCCTATTCACTCCTGGTCCCGTAACTTCCGGGGGTGTGAACAAGAAATTTTTCTTGGCGTTTGTGGATCAATGGCGGGAGGGGGGATGGGGGCAGGTTTATGAAAACAGTTTTTTGAAAAACGTTCGGGAGCTAAACTGCAAAATTACTGAAAATTCGCTACCAAAACGCACTTACTGCGTCCAGATTTTTTTCTTACAAACGCATTATGTTTCGATAAAAATGCAAAAATGCGTTAACGAATTTGTTATATGAAAATTAGCTAAAAAAATTATACACCTCTACTCACTCCTGGTCCCGTAACTTCCTTGGGGAGTGTGAACAAGAAATTTTCCTTGGGGTTTGTGGATCCAGGGGGGGTGAAGACCTAGGCAGATTTCTGAAAACAGTTTTTTGAAAAGCGTTCGGGAGCTAAACTGCAAATTTACCGAAAATTCGCTACCAAAACGCACTTACAGCGTCCAGATTTTTTTTTATAAACGCATCATATTTCAAGAAAAAATACAAAAAAGCATTAACGAATTTGTTATATGAAATTTAGCTTAAAAAAATTATGCACCCCTACTGGCCCCTGGTCCCGTAACTTCCTTAGGGGGTGTGAACAAGAAATTTTTCTTGAAGTTTATGTATCCAGGGGGGGGGGGGGGCTAGGCAGGTTTTTGAAAACAGTGTTTTGAAAAGCGTTCGGGAGCTAAACTGAAAATAAACCGAAAATTCGCTACCAAAACGCACTTACTGCGTCTAGATCTTTTTCTTGCAAACGCATCATATTTCGATAAAAAATTCAAAAATGAATTAACGAATTTGTTATATGAAATTTAGCTAAAAAAAAATTATGCACCCCTACTCACGCCTAGTCCCGTAACTTCCTTGGGTGGGTGTGAACAAGAAATTTTTCTTGGGGTTTGTGGATTTAGGGGGGCTCTAGGCAGGTTTCTGAAAACACTTTTTTGAAAAGAGTTCGGGAGCTAAACTGCAAATTTACAGAAAATTCGCTACCAAAACGCACTTACTCCCTCTAGATCTTTTTCTTACAAACGCATCATATTTCGATAAAAAATGCAAAAATGCATTAACGAATTTGTTCTACAAAAATTAGCTAAAAAAAATTATGCACCCCTACTCACTGCTGGTTCCGTAACTTTCTTGGGGAGTGCGAAAATTTTTCTTGGGGTTTGTGGATCCAGGGTGGGGGGCCTAGGCAGGTTTCTGAAAACAGTGTTTTGAAAAGCGTTCGGGAGCTAAACTGCAAATTTACCGAAAAATCGCTACCAAAACGCACTTACTGCGTCTAGATCTTTTTCTTACAAACGCATCATATTTCGATAAAAAATTCAAAAATGAATTAACGTATTTGTTATACGATAATAAGCTTAAAAAAAATATAGACCCTTAAACCATAAACTTCACTAAACCTACAGATAAATATCCAAAAAGCCACCAAAGTTAACTAAACTGACAGCCAATGCATCAGAGAAAGGGTCTATTTGAAATGGATATTCTGTAAACATTTTAGTAAAATGAAGGGCAATGACGGTTGAATCTGAAACTTAAGGGTTTGCAGAACACTCTTGTTGCAACATTTTCTTTTCACAGACGGCATTTGTTTCACATTGTTTGCCTAAACATTGCCAATTTTGACGTTTAAAATTGCGAGTTTGACGTTTTGAGGGAAACTCCAAAATTTGTTGCTTTAACTGCCCATAACTTCTTTGTCTTTAAAGCTAGGGACCTAAATTTCGGTACAGAGTTCACTCTTTATAGTACAAACACGAGGTACCAAAATTGGTTGCCCTTACTTTGTTATTTCCGGAGATATGAATTTTTTTATTAGGGAAATACAAAATTTTCCGGGAAAACCTGATTCGATTTTCCTGGATAACCCACTTATCCAAGCCACTTGCAAAAATAAGGTACTCTGCAAATTTTATCAAGAGTTATCGGTCGGATATATATATATATATATATATATATATATATATATATATATATATATATATATATATATATATATATATATATATATATATATATATATATATATATATATATATATATATATAAACACAGATCTCCTCATAAGCGAATTTTAAAAAAAATGCGCGAAAAAGCCTATTATGTTGTTCTTAAAAAGATTTTTATGAAAATTCATAACCATAACGTACTTGCTGCCTCCAGACTTTTTAAATCTAAAAATTATTATTATTCATATAAAAAACTACTATTGTATTTGTTCCGGCATAATTGACAAGATCTAAGAAAATTGTTAGTTTCTATCTAGGACTATTACGGGATACACCGTAAGATGTCGATAATTGATCAAATGCATGCACACCACTCTTTGTTTCATTGTAAAACAATACGACTTTTGGGGTTCATTTTCTTTTATGTAGCTTCATCAATATCTAGAGCGGGGTGTAAGTTTGACATTAGGAGAACTATTTTACCATTCTTTGGTAAATATAAAAGTGAGGTAATATCCTTTTGAAAACCAAATCTAGATGAATAGTCTGATCGGTTCTTTTATACCGGGAATCACTCAGGTATTTGCCTTTTGCCCTTTCCCACTATTTCAACTGATGTTCCTTCAGGATAGTGGGCCGCAGTTCGAAGCTGGTAAACCAATTGTCAAAGGTGGCATTGCGTTTTGATCCATAAATTGGAACAGTAAGTCTGAAAACAACATCATCCAGTTTACTGCTCAACTGAAACGGCCGCTCAGGTTTTAGTCCAACATATAGCTTTGAATTAAAAACGTAATACGATTTCGAATCAATGAGGGTAAATACTTTGAGTCAGTAACGCACTGGCTTATTAGGCATGTATTTCCAAAAAGCACAAGGTCCCCTGAATCTCTCCATTTTTTTTTTGTCTATGGTCAAATACTCACCAGGCGTGTACGAATTCTGACTGTTCTTCGCGAATTACTCAAATAATGCGCTAATTTATCGACCTTTTTTCGATCCTCGTGATTCTTTAGATTGTGGGAAAAGCGAACCTCTGCAAGGACTAGCTAATTTCAGTATAATCGGTCAACGTTAAGCCTACTACTTTTGAAAACTTCAGATAAGTATACAAGCCCAAATAAGCCTATAATGTCCAGAGCTTCCGTATCTTGAACAACACATTGGTAATTCTCGTCATAACGAACATATTTCACGCGTATTTTTATGTTGGTCTACTGTACAATATCACTCACTATTTCGGGGGTCATAAAAAACGTGAAACATTGAATTGGAGATTAAGCCCCCTTAGCGGCTCTCTTTACACCTGGTAAGTGTGTGATGATATGTTGTGATCGTGTGCATGTATTATAGGAAATTGCAACGCGGCCCCACTTGTACCATCTTTGCCTACATATTTTGTTTGGAATTTTTCATTTATGTTCGGAAATTGGCTTTCACGTATTCACTGCGAAATCTCCTCCTCTACATCTTAATCGCTCTCAAAATTGTGATTGCTACTACCTTCACATCAGATTTGGTCTCACTTTTACTGCCAGTAGCACCTTTTTCGACACTTCAACTTCTTTCCAAAAAGCCAGCAGTCGGGGTTGGACTTGTTCATACAATCCTGCCATGACTGGAAATTTAAAACAAACATACAGCTCTTACTACCAAGTATCTATTTTATTTGAGAACATTTATTGACTCTTCTCTGATTTTTTACCTGTACGAAAATGTATTGCAAAAAATCATTAATTGGTATTTATTCGTATTATTTGACGAACACGATAAGAACTTGTCAAGAAATATAACAGATCTGCGATGTAAACAAGAGATAAAATAAAATAATTCGAATACATTTACACTCACCTCTGTTGGCTATCTGACACCCCAATGCGTTCCGATGATCATTAACTCCACATATGGCGACCAAAAAAATACTGCTATGGCTGCAGAACCCGTTGAACGGAAGGTACTAAGCCTTTTGCTGACTCAAATATAAGGTAGACTGAATGGCGTCATTTTCAAAGCATGTGGGTTATTTGATACCCCACTACAGCGAGTGGTATGTGACGCCGGGTTAAGATAAATCTAAAAAGATGGTTAATGGATTTTTGAAATATTTTGTATATGTACAGGGACATTTTTTAAGTGACTCATCCAAATAACTTTGCAAACATTTAAAATAGCAACGTAGTTCCAACACTACTCAGCATAAGAGCAGGGGAGGAAGTCAAATTCGTCATCGGAGAAACAATTGCACATTGCTTTTTTTCAATTCATGGCAAGCCATGGTAT
This sequence comes from Tillus elongatus, assembly GCA_964006375.1. Classification (NCBI taxonomy): domain Eukaryota; kingdom Metazoa; phylum Arthropoda; class Insecta; order Coleoptera; family Cleridae; genus Tillus; species Tillus elongatus. The sequence continues at coordinate 106,932,673 of OZ023263.1, read as the reverse complement.
CTTTAAGTGAAACAATAGGCTGTCAATGTGTCAAATGAAAGGAAATATGAATCCCGAGTGCAGCGACTTTGAGATATTAGCATAATTCTAACGCTACTCAGCATAAGCGCAGGCGAGGAAATCAAATTCGCCATCGGAGAAACAATTGCCCACCGCTTTTTGCAATTTTGAGAAAATCAAGTAGATTTAATAATTCATTGAGCTGATTGCTCAACGAAACCCAAATGTCAAATCGTATATACAGTTTGGCGCATTGAAAACCAAACAGACCGATTCGCGTCCAGATAATTTTTTTAAGAAACGCTGAAACACGTCAATTTTAATATTGAGGGGGACATGTTTTGACATAAAACTCAACTTTGTCACATCAACCCCATAAGGTCGGTGATAACAACCCTTATATTTTAAATAGGGAATATGGGTCGAGTGTTACATCGTTTGAAAGCTATTTCTTTTCTGAATTCAACACGGAAATTTTTTTGGAAGTTTTATTAACTCGTTTAAAAATTATTCACAGTTGGAGTTGCAAGAACGTATTTCATTCATTGTGATAAGAAATGCACTAATTAGTCAATTTTTCGTAAAAAAACTAAAAAACAAAACCAAACTTTAAAAAATGTTTATTCAGTTAAGTAAGTGTTCAAATTTTTGACCACCAGCTTCCATACAAAAGTCCAAATTTTGTTCAAAACGAGCTCTGACATTCTGGAGCATTTGCGGAGTTATTAGACGGCATTGTTCAACAATGCGTCGTCGTAATTCTTCCAGAGACTCCGCGTAAATTCTACTCTTTAAATGGCCCCATAGAAAGAAGTCTAAAGGAGTTAAATCCGGTGATCTAGGGGGCCACTCAATAGCACCTCTACGCCCAATCCAGTGTCCTGGAAACTCTCTGTTAAAAAACGCCCTAACACGTTGTGAAAAATGCGGAGGAGCTCCATCTTGTTGAAACACTAATTGATTTTTTTGATAGCGATCATAATTTTCAACAATGTAAATTTGTCGAGGGTAAACGATATCTTCTAGTAACTCCAAATACGTTTTACCACTCAAATTTTCATCAAGACAAATTGGTCCGATTAAACGGCCTCCAAAAATGCTAGTCCAGGCATTCAATTTCTGTGGAGTTTGAGTGTGGACTTCGTGAAAATTTCTTGGATTATTATCTGCCCAATAACGACAATTATGACGATTGACTGTAGAGTTTAATAAAAGCGTCTGAAAAACAGATATTGAACAGAAAGTCTCCGTTATCAGCTATTCGTCCAATCATAACTTCACAAAATTCCAGCCACCGATCAAAATCATCTTCATTCATTTGTTGTACAAGATGAATTTTATACGGGTGAAATTTATGATGCTTCAATATTCGCTGAATAGTTCTTCTTTTGATGTTTGAAAGATTGGTCAATTTTCTTGTGCTCAAAGTTGGGTCTGCAGCAAATTGTCCTAAAAGTTCAATCTCAGTAGTCTCATTTCTAACTGGAAATTTACGTTCAGGATCCCGTTATTTGTTGGCCACTGAAACACTTTGTCGAAACTTTGCAACTAACTCTAAAATGTATTTTCTTTTAACATGTCTGTTCGGATGTCGTTTATTAAACAAATCTGTGGTACGGTTGGCACAGTCATCGTTTTTGAAAAAAAAAAGTAATTATTTCAAGTCTTTCTTCTACAGAATACACCTATGTGAAATTAATTTTAGGTAGTACTATCAAGTATCAAACCGACCGATAAACTTAGATAATAAACCGCATTTCTCTCATTCCGATAAGAAATGTTCTAATAGTCAATTTTTTGTTTACAAACCAACAAAACATTGACTATCAGCACATTTATTACCGGAATGAGTGAAATTCGTTTTTGCATCTTCAACTGTGATTAATTTTTAAACGTGTTGATAAAACTTCCAAAAAAATTACAGTGCTGAATTCAGAAAAGAAAGAGAGATGTAACACTCCACCCATGTTCCCTATTTAAAATATAAGGGTTGTTATCACCACCCTTAAGGGGTTGATTTGATAAAGTTGAGTTTTATGTCAAAACATGTCCCCCTCAATATTAAAATTGGCGTGTTTCAGCGTTTCTTAAAAAAAAATCTCTGGACGCACATCGGTCTGTTTCGTTTTCAATGCGCCACCCTATATAACAATTCGATGCTATTATTGTTAGTAGTTTTAATCATATAGACCTTTTCCTTGGCGAATGTATACAGTGATTTTACTGATAATGTGGTATTACTTACAATAATCAGTAGAATACTTCGTGCTGCATTTTATCTAATCGCGTTTTTCTGTGATCATTGATAAACAGATTCTTACAAACTGGTGTCTAATATTAAAGTTCAGCCAATCTTACGGTGTTGCTTAAAGTATTCGAATTGATTATTTTCTCAGCTTTTCGTGTAAATCCCTATTTTAGTGTGTATATTCGTTGAGTTTTGAGCGGTTCAGTTTTTATTATTCGCTAGTTCGTTTATGTTGTTCAGTCGTATTTTATTTTGTCTGTTACTAATATAACTACAACGTTTTACTTGGTGGAATTTTGAGCAGTTCAATTTCTGTTATTATATAGTTTGTTCTTGTTCAATCGAGTTTTATTTTATCTTTTAGTTACAGCAATTTTTTCTGTTTCTAGCGTTTTATTACAGTTGTTTAATTTAAGATTTTTTTATAATAACTTGTCAGTCATATAATATTACCATGAAGTAAGTCTACCCAATACATCACGCCTCTAGCTTTGGCAAAAGTTTACTTAAATATTCTGTATTTTTCGGTCACTTAATCTAAAATAATTTTTCCTTTGTTAATGAAATTAGAGGCATTGTGTTTTTTATACAAAAACCTTTAGTACCATGCTGCTAATTGAATTTCTGAAGAAAAAAAGGTGCCAAGATTAAAGTTTTCATAAAGCTAGAAACGTAAAATTGGACCTGACCTGCTATTGCCTTTATAGATGCTATTCGCATAACAAATAATTTAATTAAAATAGTTCTCCTATTCTGTACATATACATTTATTTTAGAGGGACTCGTAATTTTTTTCCGGAAAACTAGTCCTATGAGACTAGGTAACAAACCTATCGAACCTATTGATAAACTAAATCGTCAAGATCCTGCCCGTTCAAGCTTGCATAATGGCCGTCCCTCATTATTGCTGTCGTTAAAAAAATCGCCGATCTCTTTCAATGATTTTTGTTTTGAAGACACTTTTTCTGGCAAATGCAGATGTAGTGTTGCAAGGCCCCTGGCACAATGGATGAAGTTGTGACCTGTTGAACCTTTTTGTATAGTTTCGAGTTCAATTTTTTAAGAATTGTTCAAATTTATCCCGTGAAGATGACCTCTTAGAGTGTCGAAACGCGTCGGGAATTAAATTTAAAATAAATTTCGTGTCTGGAGGAGAGGCCTTTCATTCAATGTCTACTTATGTCAATACCAGACTGTGTGACGTTCAGAAATGAAATAAAGATTCAAACCATTTTTTTAAAAATCAATCAGTTACTTTTTGAGAGCTGAAAATGATAGGAGGTATAATGTTGTAAAAGTCTTACTATTATCAGCTCTCTCTAAACGACTATTTTTACAAAATTCACTAAAAACTAACTACTCAAACAAATTCACCCTTTCCATATACCATGTTACTGGCAGACTGTTTCATAAATGTGTTGATACTCTAGCTCTGAAGTTCAAGTGCCCATATTCAATAAATAATGATTTATATGGAGTTAGCTCTCTAGAGGTAACCGTTGTCAGCACTTCCGTGTCATTACCAACTGTTGCGTCATTATTAATAGAATCCTAATTCACTGCCTTTGATTAATTTATAGCATATAGTAACAAAGGGTGCCTTGATGAAAGTTGTTTCCTTTACATATATTTGTTAATGGAATTACCTACGCTTTGGACTCTTATGTCTCTTAGATATCTTGTTTTAATTAAATCTAAAATTAACGTATGTTAGCTCTAATCGAGTTTTCTGCTTTTCTAATAAAATTTAGGAAACCATGAGTTTTCTGTGTCTAGGAAAGTTTTTTTTTTAAATTAGAGTCTTGACTTTGAGAACTGGCTCATTCACTCACAAGGAAAGCCTATTTTGTTACTTTGTCAATTAAAATGGATGAAGAGACTTCTTTGCTGACCTTGCAAGTGTCTGTCATCGTTTCAGCAATACGTTTCGCTTTCTACGGTGTCGTAAAATGCAAGCTGCTGTGAAGGCAGAAAATAAGTCTCTACATCTATATTCATCTATCAACCTATATTAACAACAATTAGTGAATACTTTTCCACTAATATTCTTGCTGCTTCTCATTAAACATTTGACCAATTTTTTCTATACGTTGGGCTTATAATGGTGTTCATTTTTTTCTTATTTATCGAAAGGTATATCTTCAAAAATAACAAATTTACTCGTTTATCTTTATATATATATATATATATATATATATATATATATATATATATATATATATATATATATATATATATATATATATATGTATATATATATATATATATATATATATATATATATATATATATATATATATATATATATGTATATAAGGCGCACCCAATATAAATATATGAAAATCCCAATCGCAATCATCGAACACTGATGTTCTTAGATATCGATTTTAAGTAGAATCGAATCATACGATAGAAATTTTGTCACCACGTTGGAATTGTCATTTTACAAGGCGCACCCAATATGAATTTATTAAAATGTTATTAAAGTTGTTCAAGCGCTAAAGTGAAGGCGTAACACAAAATAAATTAGAAATTACCATAAAATATTCTTCGATACTACCTAGAAGAACCATCGTAATAAACAAGAAATTACTAAAATTGCGGCCTATAAATGAAAAAATATAGAATATGTCTATGTTTTATATTAAATTGACGGTGTTCAACAAAACAGCATTGAGTTTTCATTATATTTTACTTAATAAACCTAGATATGGGAACTAAAAATGTAACAGAGCTTGTATTTTCGTAGATGCTCTGTCCTCCAAAGGCACCCGAAGGTCAGTTTATCTAAAATATGATAAAAAATATATTATATACAGCAACAATCTTTAAATACAAATGTCTAAATTTATAAACTATTAGAGATGTATGTAAATGTAAATAAATCTGAAATAGCTAAAGAGGAACAACTAGCAAAACTATGAGTTTTTTTGCGTTTAATGAAAATTTGTGGAAGATAAGCTATAGCTGTCAAAGTAAAGCAAAACAGATGCTTTAAAAAATATATTTTATAGGGCAGATTTGAATTATAAAAGACATGAAATATGTAAAAAGAATGTCTCTCTAAATACGGTAACCCTCCGTTGACAAACAACTATTATTGTTGTTTAGAAAAATACATTTTTATTAGTTAGATAAGTATGTCAAATAATTAGGTATAACTTTAAAATAAGCGTTTCATTTATATAGAATAAAAGAATATTTTCCGGGAGATTAGTGAATTTTCATGACAAATAAGCGCTAGAACCCGAACCCCTAGAACTAATATCCATGCCCGTTTGAATATTTATATGTTTACATATATATATATATATATATATATATATATATATATATATATATATATATATATATATATATATATATATATATATATATATATATATATATATATATATATATAGGTTGTATGTATGTATCTCAGCAATAACTCAAAAAATAAATAAAAAAATACTCAACAGATTTGAACGAAACTTGGCACATTTTTTGGTTTCATTTTGTTAAGACCGAGAGGACACTTTTCCCTCAAAAATATACAAAAATATTTTGGGATAGGCTATATTTTTCAAAAAAATTGAAGTAACTGGTTCTTTTTTTCAAATTAAAAATAAAATCTAAACGACATGAATTGAAACGACGTAAGTGATTAGAGTCCAATGTCTAACAAACACAGACTACTTACCTGACATGCGTAGCTTGATACATACTACAGGCATTATTTATAATTTAACGATAACCAAACAATACGAAGAACACTCGTAAAACATAGCACCCGAACCACCGATCGAGAAATCTCGGCCACAAAAATCTTGACATCTTGACAACAATTTCGTCGTTAGAATGGCAAATGCCATTAAAATGATGTGATTGTAAAAGCTATTTTTTAAGTCGGAGGTTTAGTACATTTTATACAGTATGTGAAAACTGGAACCTGTGATGAGCACTGATAAGTATACTTGGAGAACACCCAAATCACCACAACACATATTTCAGAGACCTTACGATCGTTTCTTTGACAATGTCAACATCGTCAGAAAAATATTCTTCTTCTGAAGATGTTGACATTGTCAACGAAACGATCGTAAGGTCTCTGAAATATGTGTTGTGGTGATTTGGATGTTCTCCAAGTGTACTTATTGTATACACTGTATTTGTAGGTTTATGAACGGCCCCAATTATATTTTCAAATGTAGCCTATAGCGAAAATATCAAGGTGCAGGAAAGAAAATGTTTACAAAACTATCGTTATCATAAAGCAAATATGACGTTTTTGCCAAACCATGATTTGGTTTCATATTATAATATACGAGAAACCAAAGCATGGACTAAAATATTGCAAACAAAATAGGCTAACGTCTTTATAAAAGTAATTTGGGTGAGTGAGTCTAAACACTCGAGATGGCACGAACCAGTCTTTGACCATGAATGTTCCCAGATATCGATTTAAAGTAGAATCGAATCATATGATAAAAAAATTGTCACTACGTTGGAATTGTCATTTTGAATCTCTGGAACTTCATTGCTCCACCGAAAACCTCCAGATATCAACTTTTAACCAACTTCAAAAAAGGATGTTCACCGATATTTTCGTCATTTGTGGACGAATTTTAAAACGGCTTTTTTTTTAGAAAGGGTATGATCCTGAGGTGGTACCATTTTCAGAAAGTCAGGATTTGATGAGGGGATCTCAGGTAAATCGAGGCAAGTCATCAAAAAAAATATTTTTTCATGTATATTGATTGTTACGTTTGTCAATTGTGGACCAATTTTTAAAAAAAAATTTTTGTTTGAAAGGGTATACTTCTGAGGTAATCCTTATTTTCACCAAGTCGGGATCTTATGATGGAATGTTAGGGAAATCGGGGGAAATCCTCAAAAATATTTTTTATATGTATGTTCACTGGTCTTATTTAATTTAAGAAAATGTTTCCGGTTGAAAGGGTATACTTCTGAGGTGATCTTATATTCACCAAATCAAGATCTGATTATGGGATTTGAGGGAAATTAAGGGAAATCCTCTTATAATCTATGTTACTTAAAGTTCTACTGTAATACAACACTTTGATTATTTTGTAGCAGTTTTCTATTACCGCACGCATTACGTACGTGTATATGCTAAAAATTAAAAAATAAACAGAGTTAAAAAAATTAAGCCGACCTTAAAATAGACACTAAAAAGCTAAAAATAACTGGATTACGGGTTTCATTCAAAAGACAAAAGTTACTTTAAATGAAATGTTATTATATGGGCTACCTACTTATCTACATAAAGTCGGCGCCATGCCCGAAACACAATAATACTTAGCTATATAAACATAGCTTAATTAATAACGGAATGTAAGTCTAATGAAATACCTAAATATTTTGTTAATGATCTATGACAGACCCACGCTCACACATTCCGTCGCGTGCACGAAGAGAATTGCAATTTAGCGGGTGTCGACCTAGCCTATCAACCTACTAGCTAATTGGCTTAGCACTAACATTAAACAGGTAAGTAGGTAGCGCATATAATTATATTTCATTTACATACATTTTGGCTTCTGAATTCAACCGGTAATTCAATTATTTTTCACTTTTTGTGCCTATTCTGAATTCGCTTAATTTTTTAAAGTTTATTTATGGAGTTGCATCGGTCCCTGAATGCCAAAATTCGCCAACCATGTTGCTACCGCTATTCTAAATCTTTAATACAATAAAATTCCGGGACGCAGCAAGTGCGCTATAGTAGCGAATTTTGAGAACAATTGTACACTATTATTATATGGCATATTAGTAAAGTTAATATTTTAAACATACACAGACCTTGCAGATCGATTTTAGAGGACCTAGTACGGGCACATTTGAAGAATTCTTTCGAAAGTGTTACCATCGATATCTCTCTATTATCAAAAACATCTAGCGTTGTAACTCCTTTTGAGAAAAATGCCCAAACTCAATTGTCTATGAACCTAAAGAACTACATTTTGCTGTATTTGTAGATAGTATAAGTCTCTTTAAAAGAAACTTACATTACAAATTTTATTAAAGTTATACAGAATTTTTTCAGAAGGAAACTAAATTTATATTTAGAAAAGTATCTGCCAGATTATAAACGTAGCAGTTATTTTTCCTTATTAATCGCCAGTATGATTTCGTTTTGGTGAACCTAATCAAACCTGTTTTTTCAATATCAACAATAACAAAATTATAATTTCAGACTCAAAGGTGACAAACTTATTTAGGCGTTGTAAACAAAAATAAGATCTTGTTCAAAACGTATGAAATCTGTGCATTATTGTTTTTCCAAATGTCAAAATAAAACATAAAAAAGACATAAATTCATCGAGCTGGATTCGATCGCGTTACCTTCTGCTTAGGAGTCAAGCGCGAATCCTCTTGTGCCGTCTAGGCACAGGTCGACTAACTTTTTATTTGCGGTATACTTTAGATGGGCTTCATGCCCTGGATATTATATTCAATGTATACGTAACAATTATTAATTACAGAATTAGTATAATTACCATTGAAATGACGTCTTATGTTTAAGTAAAGATAAAATTAAATATTTTAGAATAATTTTCATAGAGACTTGGCCTGATTTTGTTTAAATTTCTGATATATTATGCCACAGCATAATATATCTATGCTGCGCTAAAACTGTATTTCGGTCCGTTGATAAAGCTACAAATATAGTGTATTTTAATAATTGATTGAATCCCTCAGTTAAATAACAATAACTTGACAAATTTTTAGTTTCATGTTGTCTGTCATTTTCCATAATTGCGGCCGAGATTTCACGATTGTTGGTTCGTGTAGCATGTTTTCCCACTGGTATATTTTCAGTTTGGTTACCGTTGATGTATGGTTTATACCTGTTGTATGAATTAATCTACGCGTGGCAGTTAACTACTCTGTCTGTCAGACATTGTACTTTAACAACTAAGCCGTTTGAACGCATATATTTGGGATTTGATGTTTAATTTGGAAAAAAAACTCTAAATATTGTGTAGAAAGTTACTTAAAATGCACAACATCGATTTATTTGCACTTTTTCTAGCCATATGTAAAGTCTCGTTCCAGTTACGCTGATACTTACACAAATATAGCGTTTTCAAAAAGTTTTACCCGATTTTTCACCGGAAAAACTTGTGCATAAAGACTGATTAATGAACTCGACCACGGTTTTCGCCCAAGCAAGATTTTTGCCAAGTTTGATTAAAATCAGTTTAGTATTTCTTGAGTTATCGCTCGGATACATACACACACACACACACACACACACACACACACACACACACACACACACACACACACACACACATATATATATATATATATATATATATATATATATATATATATATATATATATATATATATATATATATATATATATATATATATATATATATATATATATAAATTTTAACGGACCTTGGTTTTGGGTTCTAGGGACCCAAATTCGCGCTCATCTGAAGAATTTTTTTCAAAAGCTTTTCATCGTGACCTCTCTATTAGCAAATTTTTCTTAATGAAAGTTCGCTGACATTGCATTTTCATTAGACTTGCGTAGGTCTACAAAATGTCGCATCGCATAACATTTAGAAGTAAGCGATAGGTGTGTTGTGAGATTTGATTGCAATGTTAGGAAGTTACAGGTCAGTTGAATACAAGAGTTTTAATAGTCTATTTGGCCCAAAATGAAGACAAAGCGGTGGATAATTTTGTGTTGCCTATTTTCTAGTTTGTATATTACTGCTGTTTGGGTCACGAGTTTTGACATAAAAATGGCGCCTATTTTAAACGTTGCAACGCTTTACTTTTGCAAATTTATTTTCTGTTTTTTTTTTTCTTATTACTATTATAAGCTCCTAAATTATATCTAGCCAATGCCAGCTTGGAATGAACACGCAGTATAATTATTTCAGTACATGCATAGATACCTCCTGAAAATCTTTACTTAAAGCACTAAAAATATTATTAAGTAAAATTCGCTAAATAACTTATTGATCAGTTAAGATATGGAAATATTCGTGTAAATTATAGTTTTGCTTTGGTAGCATTTTAAAGTATAAAATTTTAAGTCTTTTTTTTACCGCTGATACATATGTTGTATGAGGTACTATCAAAGTGTTCTAGTTTTATTCGTGGCTGCTAAAAAAAGTGGCGATCCCAATATGACCATACCCCTTTAAATTTTCATCATAAATTGTGTACAAGTTGCTTAAGAACAAACCATTTTTTTAACGATTATAAGTTTCAGGATTCAATTGCCCTTATATAAACATACACATAGTTGTTTATTTGTGTTTAACTGTCTAACACATGCACTGAACGCTTCAAATAGGTAGCATAAAAAATCTTTTTAATTATTATAATGTATTGTATTTATGTTTCTCCACTGCCAAACCTTTTCAGTAAAATCCACGTTTATAACATTCTAGGGACAATGTTACGTAGTGGATCTGTTGCTTTACTTAATCGCAGACCAACTCCATGGATCATGGCACCCCAATTAACTTTATATCTAGATACTCTAAGTCTATTTGCATAAGTATCATTAAAGTATACAAATAAAGTATACAAATATTGTACAGTTGTACATAAATCTGGATGAGTGGGTGATCTTTTTAGATAAATATTCTGTATAAAAAAATACATATACAGTTTTAACATGAATAAAAACATCTTTTAAAACAGTGAATAATCTTTTAGATTTTCTTGAAAACACTTGTTAACAACTTGTTATTCAAAAACTACCGCAGAACTATTTTGTGAAACTAGCTAATGATAATTAGCAAACCTATATTTACAGGAAGATTTTGGTACTGGCATATAATTTATTTATGTTGTATGTATACCAGATAAATAGTCAGGTGAAACCACATCATAGTTCTTAATCCTGAGAACTATGCTATGTTACTAATGTTCTATTCCCTGTGTTAATACAGCCTGTGTCATATGCACAAAGGGCTATGTTTGGAAGGATTATTCCTGCTCTACCTGGATTAACGCATGATTAGTCATATTAATTACAACTGATGTATTGTTATGAGCACCAAGTTGGAATCCACTTTCTCCGGTTATTGAGACCATAGTATTGTCCTTGCTGTTAGTGTGATTACAACTGCTGTTAGCTTAGATCATATTTAATACTCAAAGACTATAACTTAGCTTTTGATTCCCTCAACATTCATCTCTAAGCAAAACAACAAAACGGCGGACAGTGGCGCACTGTTACAATAGGAAAGGTCGAGACCCAGGAAGTACTAGAATTATGCTTGCAATATCTTTGGATTGGAAATGTAATATAATGACTTTTTAATAGTTCGATGTTTTACTTTAAATTATGTTTGGTGTTTTACGGAATCGCAGAGTTTATTTTTAATTGTGGGTTGCTGTTGCTTAAAAAAGTTCACCTCGAAATTTTAATATTTCTCCTGTAAGTGTCAAAATAGAGATCTGAAACGTGAAGATTAGTATAACCATGGCGGTTTATGAATGACGAATATTGCATAAAATCTATATTAGCATGCTCTAGATTTACACCACTCTTTCATTTGGTTTAATAGTTGCAAAGAATGCCTCTAAAATAGACTTTAGATATTACAAATAGAAAACTGAAGACCATTGTGGGTTACCTACCTTTTCTTACACTTTCATTGACAAGCCTACGGTAGTCTATGGGTTAGGTGGCTGGTTCATGAGTGAAGGGACGTGGATTCAAATATCATTTGTTCACTAAATTTCTTTTTCAACTTCTTTTAGTGAATTTTCTTAAAAAAAAATTCACTAATGAGGAGATCCCGACTTTTGAATTTTGAAAAAATTTCTTCAAATGAGCGCTAATTAGGCCCCCCAGAAAACACATCCGGGGTCAGTTTCAATTTTTATATGTATATATATATATATATATATATATATATATATATATATATATATATATATATATATATATATATATATATATATATATATATATATATATATATATATATATATATATATATATATATATATATATATATATATATATATATATATATATATATGTATCACACCGATAACTCAAAAAATAATGGGCCGATTTTGATCAAATTTGGTGAAAAAATTTCTTTTGCAAATGGCTTGGATGAGTTCGTTAGTCAGGAAAATCTGCCCAGGTTTTCCCGGAAAATTTTGTGTTTTCTTTCGAAAAAAATTTATATCTCCGGAATTAACAAAGTAAGGGCAACCAAATTTGGTACACAGGTTTACGTCATTATAGGCAAGTTATTTACCAAAATTTAGCTATGTAGATCAAAAGACAAAAAAGTTATAAGCATTTAAAAATAAATAAATTGGGGTTTTCCTCAAAACGTCAAAGTGGCGATTTAAAATGTCAAAATTGGCAACATTTAGGCAAATAACCTAAATCTAATCCCTGCTATAGAAATAAAATGTCTCAAGAAGGATGTTTTACAAACCCTAAAGTCTTAGTTTCAACCGTCATAGTCCTTCATTTTACCAAAATATTTGCAGAAAATTCATTTCAAATAGACCCATTTTCTGATGCTTGGCAGTAGCCTTAGCTATAGAGTTTATCATTTGATGTTATATAATTTTTGTCGAATTTTCGTAAAAAATCAATTAAGCTCAATATATCCGTTATTATACAAGATATGAAGAAAATTTGTATATATTAATTATAGGGTGTCTTGAGCTACATCCTAAAATAATATTTCTGCAATCACAGGGTGGCCCATAAGGCGTTGGTGATATAAATTTCCTTTTTTTAATTAAACACGCCTTATGTTATTGCATTTTCCATCGAAATATAATGCATATTTGTGAGAAAATAAATTCTGGACGCAGCAAGTGCGTTATGGTAGCGAATTTTGATCAAATGTTTCATATTTGAACAGCTCAATTTGCTATTAACCTATAAGGTTGACCAAGAAATGTGTTTTTTCGGGAACATTTTAAGTTTACTTTTGGAAATTTTTGTACATTTTCACACAATAAAGTTATTTTAATGGAACATGGCACATTGTTTTTACTATATAGGTTAAACTGGTAACCAAATTTGATGCCTGCTTTCTTAAAAAAACACACATATTTGTTAATAAAAAGATTTTTATGAAAATTCACTACCATAACGCACTTGCTGCGTCCAGAATTTTTTTTTAAACTTATTTTTGTCTTTGATTCAATTTTGACGTTGTACGATCAGATTGTGTAATTCCAATATTTTTATAGACTTTTTGTTGAAAAAATCTTTAATGAAAGATAAGGACTTTTAAGACTTTTACTTCAAGTTTGAATGACTTTAATCGTCATTGTCCTTTATTTGGCTAAAATATTTGCAGGAAATTGATTTTTAATAGACCTTTTCTCTGATGCTTTGGGAGTAGTTTTAGCTATACAGTTTATGGTTTAATAATCTATGATTTTTAGCGAATTGTCTTAAAAAAAATCGCTCTTGACGAGGCCGCGACTTTTGGATTTTGAAAACATTTCGTCAAATGAACGTGAACTAGGCTCCCTAGAACCCATATACGGGTTCAGTTTCAGATTTTGTCTGTTTACATATATACAGGTGGCGCATTTCTACGGTAAAGCTCAATTATCCATTAGTATACACTATACGAGAAAACATTATATACATTAATTATAGGGTTTCTTGAGCTGCATCTTATAAAATTATCTTGACAATCACAGACTGGCCTATTCTTCCTATCGACTTTTGACACATATCAAAAATTGTGAGAGGGCTTTTTTACTCACAAATAACGGAGTCCCATAAAAATGATGTATTCAGAGAGCTTTTAGTTTATATCCTTCGTAAAAAAAAATTGGGATTCCATATACAAGACGTTCTCAAGTAGTGACCGAGTTTGAAAAGTCCAGACGCAGCAGGTGTGTTATGGTAGTGAATTTTCATTAAAAAAATTTAATAGCAAATATGTGTGTTTTTTTTTCAGAAAGCAGGCATCAAATTTGATTACCAGTATAACATATATAGTAAAAATAATGTTCCATGTTTTATTAAAATAACTTTATTGTTTGAAAACGTACAAAAATTTCCGAAAGTAAACTTAAAGTGTAACCGAAAAAATTCGTTTCTTGGTCAACCTTATAGGTTAATAGCAAATTGAGCTTTTCAAATATGAAGCATTTAATCAAAATTCGCTACCATAACGCACTTGCTGCGTCCAGAATTTTTTTAACTTACAAACATGCATTATATTTCGATGGAAAATGCAAAAACATAAGGCGTTTTCGACTAAAAAAAGATTATTTGTATCACCAACGACTTATGGGCCACCTGTAATTGTGGAAATATTTTTTTAAGATGTAGCTCAAGACACCCTATAATTAATGTGTACAATATTTTTTCATATCTTGTATAATAACGGATATATTGAGCTTTATTGATTTTTTACGAAAATTCGACAAAAATTATATACCATTAAACGATAAACTCTATAGCTAAGGCTACTTCCAAGCATTAGAGAAAGGGTCTATTTGAAATGAATTTTCTGGAAATATCTTAGTAAAATGAAGGACAATGACGGCTGAAGCTAAGACTTCAGGGTTTGTAAAACATTCTTCTTGAGACATTTTCTTTCCATAGTCCATATTAGATTCAAGTTCTTTGCCTAAATGTTGCGAATTTTGACGTTTTAAATTGTCACTTTGACGTTTTGAGGAAAACCCCAATTTATTTTTCTTTAAATGCCCATAACTTTTTTGTCTTTTGACCTACATAGCTAAGTTTTGGTGTGTTGCTCACCTATAATTTGGTTTCCCTTACTCTGTTAATTCCAGAGATATTTTTTTTTTGAAAGAAAACACAACATTTTCCGGGAAAACCTGGGCCGATTTTCCTGAATAACGAATATATCCAAGCCATTTGCAAAGCGAAGGTATTCGCCAAATTTAATCAAAATCGGCACATTATTTTTTGAGTTACCGGTGTGATACATATATATATATATATATATATATATATATATATATATATATATATATATATATATATATATATATATATATATATATATATATATATATATATATATATATATATATATATATATACATAAAAATTGAAACTGACCCCGGACATGTGTTCTGTGGGGCCTAGTTAGCCCTCATTTAAAGAAATTTTTTCAAAATTCAAAAGTCGGGATCTCTTCATTAGTGAATTTTTTTTAAGAAAATTCACTAAAAAGTCCAAACTCAATTTGTGTAAATGAAACAGACTGTATTTTGTATCGCAGGAGTGAACGGCATGCAGTCTGCTTCAACTTTAACACTACCTAGACCTAAAGACCGTAGTTTTGAAAATATTTACATTCACCGATCAGATTGTGTGATTGTTTAGAGAATTTTCGAAGGGAAATATTTATATTAATGTTGGTACAAAAAGGTGAGAAATAATTAACTTGATTGAATTCTCTTTGTGCAAATTTTTATAATATAGGTACAACTAGTTTAATACACTGTTTTCACAGATGTCAAATTAAACTTCAAAGTGACAGACTTAAATAACGTTCTTATTTCGGACAGCTTGTGACGTGAAAATATGAGTATTTTTTCTTACAGCTTTCTTTATTTCTATTCGTTCAAGCTTCGCTGTAAAGTAAAAAAAACATTTTACACTATATTCCTTCTTTAATTTGATTTACACATTAGGTATATAATTTGAACTATATTGAGGTTTAAGCGAGTTATCGTTTAAAAAATATTCAGTTAAATTTTTTTAGTGTTTCCGTATAAACCATTTTTGCTGAATTTTGTGAAAGGCTGGTAATAGCACATCATTAATAGGTTGTAAAAAAGTATTTTTGCATTTTTGTGTCAATTTTTTTTTATCGTATTTTGGTAAAAAAGTTTAGGATTCGCGTCACATTACCTACGCCACTTTTTCTAAAATAAATCGCGGGTTTTCGTGAATAATATTGTTTGCCAATTTTCATGCAATTTTTTGTTGAATTTTTTTCAAAAAGTTTTTTGCAAATATTTATATCTTAGTAGGTTTGTAAACAGCTTGACCAGGTTCGTGGGCCAGAAAAGCCGGACCAGCTTTAGGGAACATTTAAAGTTTATTATTGGCAAAATTTAAATTATTTAATAATTACAAGAAACAGCTGGATTGCAGCAGGACCCTAACATAGAACAACCAAATTTGGCAAATGGTTTTGTTTTACTAACGTCCTTATTTGACAAAAATTGTAAGTGGATATACATTCAAAAAGGGGTGAATTAGGGGTGGGTCACCTTTTTAATGATTTTTTTTAAAAATCAAACCCTAACCTAATTAAAAGCCATGGTCCATTCATTTTATAGGAAATTAAATTTTCTATGTTTTCTTTCTCTTGTTATTTTTTCGAAGAACCACCCATTTTTTAGTCAACTGAGATTTTTAGACTTGAGATCAAAACAAAATTATGTCCCTTGAAGACTTTATTAAACACTAACATACCTGAAATTTAACAATTTACAATTATTTGACAAAAATTTTAAGTGGATATACATTCAAAAAGGGGTGAATTAGGGGTGGGTCACGTTTTTAATGATTTTTTTTAATCAAACCCTAACCTATTTAGAAGCCATGGTCCATTCATTTTATAGGAAATTAAATTTTCTATGTTTTCTTTCTCTTATTATTTTTTCGAAGAACCACCCATTTTTTAGTCAACTGAGATTTTTAGACTTGAGATCAAAACAAAATTATGTCCCTTGAAGACTTTATTAAACACTAACATACCTGAAATTTAACAATCGCTATTAAAAACTAATATGTTAATAAACCATAAAAAAAACCATGAAGATATTGTTCAAAATTTCACCTCACACATAACTGCACCCTTCGTCGAAAATTAAAGTAATCGGATGTCACTTTTAATAATGGTCCACTTATTATTGATGCGACTACACATTTTTTTCTGAGTTTGAACTGGTGTCAAATACACAGATCCTTTTAAAGCCCCCCAGAGAAAAAATCACATTTATTCAAGTCTGGTGATCGTGTTGGCCAATGTTGAGGGCAACTAATTCCACGACCTATCCGTCGATTTGGAAACTGTTGGTTTAAAAATCCACGAACATTTTTAGGAAAATGTGGTGGTGTCCCATCATGCGTAAACCACATTTCCCTGCGCAGTTTTAAGGGCAGCTCCTCCAAAAGCTCACTGAGAACATTTTGCAAGAAAAGCCAATATGTTGCGCCGTTTAAGCGGTTTGCTAAAATAACCGGCCCAACCAAATGTGCTTCAACAATACCTGCCCAAACACTTATTTTAGTCTCTTTGGGAGTGGTGGGTTACTGTAGCATGTATATTTACATCCGAATATTCATGGCAGTTGTGCACATTCGTAATCCTTCTCCTTGCAAAGCAAACTTCATCCGTAAAAAGAATTGTCTTGAGAAAATGAATTTTCTCTTGTAAAATGAAATTAAAAAAAAAACAGTCTCGCTTCTAAATCATTCGGTAGCAGTTCTTGCACTTTTGAAGATGATAGGGTTGCAGCAGATTGCGTTGTATAATTCTGCGGACCGTCGACTGTGGTATATAAAACTGTCTGGATAGTCGTCTGGTGCTAGTTTGAGGCTCACTTTCAATACTGTTTAGAAGACGCTTCTCAGTTCGTCCGTTCACTGCATGATCGCGTCCTCCAGCATTTTTTTATGAAAAAGGAACCCGTTTCCCGAGCTCTACGTTCAATATTGCAACCGTTTGACGACGTGGTATATTACGAATAGGAAATCTTCTTCGTTCGTTATACCTCTACACTTCTGCGGCAAAAACGCTCGCAAAGCCCCAATACCACAAGCATGTCAACTTGTTCATTAACCGATAATTTTTTTAGTCATTTTGAGCAAAAAATTATTATCACAAAAGCAAAGAAGAAACACAAGACAATAATTATTGTAAAACTTAATAAATTTAAGTAATGTCAGATTTCACAACGTAGCCTAGCAACAGATGACTTGAAGAGCGCCCAAAGCATACCCTATGAAAATTTAATATTTAATAAAATCTTGAAGCGACAATTTTGTTTTGATCTCAACTGTAAAAGTCTCAATCTTCTCAAAAACGGGTGGTTTGTCGAAAAAGTGAAAATAGGAGAAAAAGATAGAAAATTTAATTTGAAATAAACTTGATAGACTTTAACTTTTAATTAGTTTATATAAAAAAAAAAATCAAATCATTAAAAGGGTGACCCACTCCTAATTCACCCCTTTTTGAGTTTATATCCCCTTCAAATTTTTGTCAAATAAGGATGTAGATGAAAGAAAACCATCTACAAAATGTTCTATGTTAGGGCACTGCTCCAATACAGCTGTTTCTTGTAATTGTTAAAGAATCTACCGAGGTCAATATCTTACTACCCATGGGCGACAGAAAAAAAATTTATATAAAAAAATCTGCAAGTTGTGAGGTCCTTTACACGCACAGATTCTTTGTCCATTGCGCTGTGAATCTCCATATATGTATATATATATATATATATATATATATATATATATATATATATATATATATATATATATATATATATATATATATATATATATATATATATATATATATATATATATATATATATATATCACACCGATAACTCAAAAAATAATAGGCCGATTTTGATAAAATTTGGCACGTGTCTTCCTTTTGTAAATGGCTTGGACAAGTTCGTTATCTAGGAACATCGGACGAGGCTTTCTAGGATAATTATAAGCTTTCATTCGAAAAAAAAATTATCTCAAAAAATAAAAAACCTATGATAACTAAATTTGGTAGGTAGGTTTACGATATAAAAAGTAAACTATATACTAAAATTTAGATTTCTATGTTTCAAGCAAAAAGAGTTATAATAAAATATTTTGTGCCATATCATTTCTATGAAAATTCAATACCATAACGCACTTGCTGCGTCCAGGCTTTCTAATAAGAATGTTGTATTTACCAGATTTGTAATCGATACATGTAGGAATTCTAATAAAACCATTGATTTCTGCATAAGCAGTTACTGAATGAATAAACAGTGCAGTTGAGCGTGCTCCGTTGTATATTATCAAAGAAGACTTCATATGTTTATATAAGTTTTCTATAATTGTTCTAATTAGCGATGTTGGGTAAGCAGGCTCTGTGAATTAAAAATATACCTCAAATTAGGCCTTGCACTTCAAATAAGTAAATATTTTTATAACTGCTGTAACGTTCAAAACGTTACATTTATTTATTTCATTTACTGCTTATCCCATTTTACATTCAATGATATACCCCTTTTGAGAATTATGACGTAGCACTCTCCATCTCTGTCTAATCACAGAGTTTCAAGCTCTATGGCTGTTGGTTAACCTGCAGCCTGCTGAAGTTTTTAAGTGTTGACAGCATTGTTCTCTTATCGCAACCTATAAATTGAAACTCCATACGTCGATGCTTTCTTTTCTAATTAAACCTGTTCAATCATCAAGTAATTAACCATGGCACACTAGAGAGCTACAAAGTCTTGCTAATGGGAGAGTACCTTTAATATAAGTTATTTTCACCTCATTAAATTTTATTATTGTAACAACTGCATGGCTAAATATGAGTTTAGTACTTCTGCATGTGACTAATTAGATTTCAAGTAATATTTTAGGCTTTATGCATAGAGCATTTAATTAGTTGGTTTTTGTAAATATACTGATACATTGCGGGAGATTTGAATTGTCTAAGAATAGTTCTATTCCACATGTTTAAATCAGATCTGAAAGAGGCAGTCACAAGTCATCTGAAAGAGGCAGTCACAAGTCACCTGAAGGAGGCAGTAACATATTAAAGGCAGTAACATAATAAATATCTGAAAGAGGCAGTTACAAGTCATCTGAAGAAGGCAGTGAGAAATTAGCCACACAATGATCTAATGAACATCTAAGAAAGACAGTAAGAAGTTATCTGAAGTAGGCAATAAACACTCAAAGCCACACCTGAAATAACCGTAGCAGAGGCAGGCACTCTAATGCCCACCGTTACAACTAAATTATCTATGAAGAGGGCAAGACACAGATTCCAGCTGGGCAAGGATGTATATAGTGCACATCCAAACCAGGAGATAGCAGCATACACATCGGAATTCAAGCTAAGTGTCATAAAGTGCGAAAACTAACCATTACTTCGCTTTTTTTATATATCGTTTCATATTTGCATAGCTTCAGCTTCATAAAATGCCTCACTTTATCGTAACTCTGGTTTAAAATTAGTCTAAATGTACTTTGCCTTTGGATTGTGTAAATTTTCAATATTCATTTATAGTTAACTTTTTCTGCACATGCAGAAGAACAGCTTAATGTAATTTTTTTATTTAAATATAATGGATATTTTATTTAATTCAATTTGTTAATATTGATTTTAAAATAATAGTCATTTTTTAATTACGAATGTAATTTTTCTCTCTTAAGCTCTTACTTTTTAAAATAAATCTACTTGAACAGGCTTGTATCGATTCCCAGTTTGTGTAATTTATGTGAGAGATTAACTAGTGTCCTAAGTCGACCTGCTCTTTGAGACTCATGTAAACCGACTACTCTCTAATTGAAAATAAATAAATTTTCGTTATACTGTATAGTTTAAAATGATATTAAATGTGCATTTTACTGTTAAATATATATTTTTTTACGTTGAAGTTTCTATTATAATTTTTTTGGTTGATTAATTATAATTAAATTTAAATTTTGCGGTGTATACATCGTGCTGGCGA
The DNA here is from genome assembly GCA_964006375.1 of Tillus elongatus. Classification (NCBI taxonomy): domain Eukaryota; kingdom Metazoa; phylum Arthropoda; class Insecta; order Coleoptera; family Cleridae; genus Tillus; species Tillus elongatus. Next base: position 106,911,708 of record OZ023263.1, on the reverse strand, counting down.
AATTTTCGGATTTGTGTGGTAAAATTGTTGCCGAAAAGCGGCGAAAAAAGCGGTGTTAGTTTGTAAGTGTGATGAGACCTTGTTTATGTGGTGATAATTCTCGAAGTTGTGTGTGACATAAGATATTACTGGATTACCGTGGAATAATTGTAGAAAATACACGGTCTGCATATAAGCTTATCACCCGACGATAACAGTGTTGATTATAAATAAATATATTTCTGTTGTTAAAGTTCTCCATACACATACAATATTTCGTATATATATCATGCCCGAAAGTAAGGGAGATTTTAATAAGGACATATTGAGGGCAATAGAACAGAGCAGAGACGAGTTAAAGGAACATTTTAACCAGGTGATTTTTCAGTTGTCGGAGAAGCTGCATGAAGCCACATTAAGAATTCGACGTTTGGAGGCCGAGAACCAGCAACTTCGTGAGACAGCTGATGAATTTCAACGGTTTAAGAGGCGAAACAATGTTGTAATTTACGGGTTGGAGAGTGAATCGGCCAGGGGGGAAGACCTGGTAAATATAGTACGTGAGAAGTTCTTTGATAAACTGGACATACAACTTGATTCGTCTGACATTGACGATATTTATAAGCTTGGTAAAGGAATCGAAAAGCCAATTAAAATAGAGTTTTTAAGGAGACAGGCCAAGCGGCAAATTTTTCGGAACGTGCAGAAGCTGAGGGGAACAAGGGTGTACGTCACTGACGATTATACACCGACAGAGCAAGAGGAGCAGAAGCTATTGAGAAGACACCTAAAGTTGGCCAGAGACAAACAACTTAATGCGTTTATAAAGAAGGGAAAATTATACATCAACGGCGAGATTTTTACAATTGAACAGGTGAAGAAGTTTGAGACAAGATCCAGGGAGGGGCCAAGCAGTGCACCTGCCACGCCAACTATTGAACACGTGGTGGCCTGCGAAGAGGGGCAGTCACAGGTTACTCTGGGGGACCCTACCGAGAGGACAAGAAGACAGGACACACCGAAGAAAACCTTAAGAAGTGCATCTTCTAAGACCAAGCAAAAGAATACTGTGGGTAATATTCCAGCCATTGGACACTTGCCTGCTAAAAAATAAGGCCTAGATACGTGCATGGTGCACTACATTTGTTCTGTAGGGCATCGCAGGTGTGTTATAATAACTATTATTAATTGTTTACTTACGTAGCTGGCCTTTCCCTGTTTAAATTTCGTGGTTGTTTTTTATGTTTTGGAATTCTTGTTTGCTATCTTCCTTTCTTGCTAACAATAGTTTTCTAGTTTATTTGACTTATTATTGGTGTACTAATTTTGGCGTTTTAGTTGTTTTTTTTTTAATTATTATTATAAGTGCTATACTGCCATTCATGGAGGGTTAGCAATAGTTTGCTGATTTGGTTGATTTATTCTTCGTGTATTGACTATGATAACTATGCTATTCTAGTTTTTTTTTAATATTACCTGAGTTTATCTGAATAGTATTTTGTGACATGATGTTATATTTTAATAATTGTTTTTATTTACTTGATTGCTGTCTATAATTTACAGTTAGTTTTATATTTTATGCCTTTCTATGTGTTTGTGTGTGAGTGTGCGCGCGCGTGTGTGTGTATGTGCGTGTGTGTGTGTGGGTGTGTGAGCTGTATTATTTTAAATGTTGATGTAGTGATAGTGTTTTTTTGCTACTCGTTGGTTGTGTTTGTGTAGATTTAGTTGACTGTGCATATGCAGATTTTTTATTTTTTGACTTTGCTTCAGGTGTAGTGATTGTTTGGCATATACAATGAAAATCGCTCATCTCAATATTAGGTCCATGTTTACAGGCTACAACGACTTCTTACAGCTGGTTCAGGAGAATGGTTTCGATGTGGTGGTGGTTACTGAGACGTGGCTAAATGACAGCGTTTCTGAAGATGCCTTTGCTATTGATGGGTATAGACTGTTTCGGTGTGATAGAACTCGAGCTAGAGGTGGTGGCATAGCGGCCTATATAAGGGATAGCTTGTCCGCTTCAGAAATTATTTTTGATTTTAATGTGAGTCCCACAACTGAATATTTGTTTTTAAAATTTAGGCTTTTGGGAAAACTCTACGCCATAGGAGCTCTCTACCGACCTCCTAATACAGATATGATCAATTTTATTGAAGACTTGGACAACATACTTTCCCATGTTTGCACCCAGTATGACAATATTGTGTGTACGGGAGATTACAATGTTGACCTTTTGAATTTGCCAAATCCAGTCAGCACTTGTTTGGAGACATTTGGCTTGAGACAGATCATTGATGAGCCAACGAGAGTGTCGCGTACTTCAAGCACGCTTCTTGATCCTATATTTGTGACAGATTCTTTCAGCATTGTGTCGTGTGGTATCATTAATGCAGATCATATTTCTGACCATAAAATGGTTTTCTGTGATGTTGCGTCGCTCAGGGTCAGGGCTGAGCCAAGGGTTATAAAGTTTCGCAAGTTTGAAAATTTTCACTACGGGGACTTTATTGGGCAGCTGTCTGACACTGACTGGCACAAATTATTTGTGGAGTCGGACATAGATAAAAAGATTCATATATTTAATTCTATTATACTCTCAATATTTGAGCAACACGCGCCGCTCGTGGAGCGCCGGGCTACGAAACCAAAAGCTGAATGGTTAACCCTTGATTTAAAAAGGATGATGAAAAATAGGGATGAGGCTTTGCAGAGGTACAAGAGTACCAAGTCTCTTTGTGACTGGAACAGGTATAAACAGTTGCGAAATTTAACAGTGACAACTGTAAGAAGAGAAAAATATAACTACCTCAATTTCATAACATCTCAGAATAACCCGCGCCGGACTTGGACTGCATTGCGTAATCTTAGTGTACATTCAGGGGGCAATTATCATGCAATTCCTGATGATATATCTGACCCTAATAGTATAAACTCTTACTTTTCTCAATTTTTTCAGAGTGTCAACACTAATTGTGATTCCAAAATTAATTTCTATAATAATAATGAATTTGATAATAACTGTGATAAGTTTTCTTTTAGAATGACGGATACTTGGGAAGTTAACGAAGTAGTTTATGATCTTAAAAAGGATACTTCGGGTGTGGATAACATTACACTGAAAATGCTGCAGTTGTCAATGACAGCCATAGATATTGTCATGGTGCACATCATAAATTGTTGTATAGAAAATAGCTACTTTCCACAGTTGTGGAAAAAGGCAGTGGGTGTACCGCTTGCTAAGTGCTCGAGCCCCCGGGTCTTTTCTGATTTGCGCATTATCAGCATACTTCCAGTTCTTTCAAAAATTTTTGAAAAAATTTTATATAAACAAATTTATCAGTATGTTATGGATCGGCGGATAATTCCCAAGGTTCAGTGCGGATTCCGACCGGGGTTTAGTACGGCTACGGCCCTGGCGGGCGTTACTGCGGATATTTTTGAGGCGCTTGATGCTGGCTTGGCCAGTGTGCTTGTCTTGCTCGACTTCTCAAAGGCGTTTGACACTGTTAGTCATGAGTTACTCTGTGCCAAGCTGAAATATTATGGTTTTGATACTCCTGCCTTGAGTCTGATGCGTTCCTATTTAACTGACAGGTATCAGTGTGTCTCTTATAATCATGTAACATCTGGTGAGCTGGAGATCCGTTCGGGTGTACCGCAGGGTTCTGTTCTGGGTCCACTGTTCTTTTTGATATATACTTCGGACATCTTGACCTCCTTGCAGCATTGCAGGATTCAGGCCTATGCCGATAACATTCAGATGCACCTAAGTTTCGACTGTAATGACTATAATAACGCCAATAATATATTATGCAGTGAGTTACAAAAAATTTGCGATTTGTCTCTTGAACATAATCTGGAACTCAACTGTAGTAAGTCACAGGTTATGCTTTTCTGTAGCAGGTCTAGAGAACATTTTTTAAAGTCTGTTCTTAATATTTGGGTAAATAATGAAAGGTTAAACTTTGTGGAATCGGCTAGGAACCTTGGTATGGTTATTGACACTAGGCTCAGGTTCAGGGAACATGTGAGTAATTTGAGAAAAAAGGCGTTTCTTAATCTTAAATTGCTCTATTCAAATAGGCATGCTTTGAGTATGAAGCTAAGGATTCAGTTGTCGGAGACCCTTGTGCTCTCTCACTTCAATTATTGCAACTTTGTTTACATGCCCTGTTTGGATTCATTGGATAGGTGTGCAGTTCAGAGGGTTCAGAACTGGTGTTGTCGTTTTGTCTTTGGTCTGAGTAGACGAGAGCATGTATCTGGGAGGATTCGTGATTTGCGCTGGCTTTCTATGGAGAACAGATTCAAGTTTCATTTACTTACTTACGTCTATAAAATATTGATTTGTCAAGACGTTCCGACTGATTTAAGTCGCCACTTTTCATTGCGCTCTGAAGCTCACAACGTGAATATAAGAAATAAAAATGACTTCTGCCTACCACGATTTCATACTGCGGTGTTTAAAAGATCATTTGTTTATAGTGCCATCAAACTACTTAACTGTCTTCCAGATGATTTTAAGCGGTATAATATGAATAAGTTCAAATACAAGGTGAGAGAGTTTTTGTTTAGTAGTCAGTAATGCGAGATTCTGTGGGGAATTAGTTGTTCTGTGCGCATGAACGTGTGCGTGCTTGTCTCTCTGTGTGTGGGTAGGTGTATGGGTGTGTGTGTATGCGGTGTATGTGTTCGGTGAGTTCTTGAGATGTTGATGCGAGGGTGGAGATGTGGTGTGAGGAGAATGGTTTATGAATGGTTTGGGTTTGCTTTTTTGCATTTGAAGCGTTTGTTCGCCATGCATTTGTGTTTTTATGTAAACAATCTGTGCGGTGGTTAAGTGGAATAGCAGAGTTTGCTAGACTTCGCCATCGTGCGGGTTGGTATATATCATTTTTGATTGTAATGTTTCTTTTGTTACTTTTCTTTTTCAATAAAGGCCTGTTATTATTATTATTATTTTTTTTTTCACTTTTGTATACAACTAGCTATAGGTATTTATGTTAGAGATCATGCTTCTGTTTGACATTTTATCTTATTTTTTACTATTCCTAATTGAATAAATTAACTGAAATGTAACTTTTTAAACTTTTATTATCAGGCTAAATCAATAATATATTATTATCATCAAAATTCACTACCAAAGCGCGTCCCGAAATTTTTGAAAATTCAATAGTTTCACTCTCCTCAATAGTCAATTATTTCTACAAAAATTCACTAAAAATTGTAATCGACTGACGGCGGACGGACGGGAGGCTGGAACCTCTGTAGGGCTAACCGACTTTCTACCCCCTGTGCTTACCAACTAAATCGATAATATATGTTCAAACCACATTGACAGAAACCAGGAAATAAGTTCAATTAGACAAACATAGTTACGTTTCTAAATAGCGCAAACAAATATGTTCTAAAAGCTCTATTTTGTATCCACTTTAAGTTGCAGATTTTGCTTCTCTTGTCAGTGTTTACTTAGTAAATCACTAAGCTCACAGTTTTTGTGGTAATAGATACCCGCGTGTAGCAAATATTTGCACACGGGTATCAATTAAACAAACATTCATTCTATATCTAGTGGTAACGCCAAAACACAGCATGTTTCCGAAATTGAATTGCTACTTGTACAAACATAGCAAATTGAGTGAAGCCTTAGTGCAGAAATAACAATAAACCGATAAGAGCGTACGGTTTGAAATTGATCCTCACTCGGGTTGGAAGGTAAATAATAAATTCCTATACATTTCTCTTTTATATACGATTATTGAATATGAAATATGTTATAGCAGAAATATAGAGTCCGGGAAGCCTATACAAAGGCCTGGGCATCTGTGCTATATCAATACAATCTCTCAGATGTGCGCGTTTACAACGCGTATGTGGCCTCGTTCTACTCAAACAAAAGTGAATTTAAAACTCATTGAATAGATCCAAAGTTTTATATATCATGATCTTTTTAATAGTTATGCAAATTTTAAAGGGTTTGTTTTCTTTTGATTTAGAAACGAAAATTAAAAAACAGGTTGATTTTTATTTTCAAAAGTAACTATTTGATATATAAATTTCACCACTATTGTTATACGTCTTTAAGAAGTAGCTACTATTTCAAAATTGGATCGTGGCTGGTGTGATACATCTTTTAAAGTTATTCCTCTTCTCTATTCAGCAACAGCAATTTTTTTTTTCAGGAATAAAATAAGGTGAGTAATAATATTTTTATTATCAGTAACAGATAACACAAGTGAGGCCTGTAAAGAATAACATAGTTGAGTCTTATCTAATCAAATGTACGTGAAGCCCACTTTCTTGTGCCTGACAATGTGGCAAACGGCCAACAAGTTCTTATTGGACTTTATTTATAATCTCAGGATAGATGTTGGTATATTTAGCTCTAATTCTTGTTTTTCATTCATCGATAGTATCTAATTTACTTTTGAATACCACATTCTTCAAATGATATACAGAAAAGTCTATGGGAGCTAGGTCAGGTGATCTTGCTGGCCACTCGATTGCACCACGCCTGCCAATCCATTTGTTGGGAAATTGTTGATCCAGCTACTGTTAAACATTAGCGTCATAATGCGCGTCGCCAGCATCTTTTTGATACCACAAGTTATGATTTACTATACCAGGATTGCGAAAAATCAGAAAATAATGAGTTCAATAACGTCGGAATGAGATATTGATGTAAAAATTGTAGATATCGTTGTCCATTTATAATTCCATCAAAGAAGGAGGGATCAATCATCCTACTACTATCAATTCCCGTCCAAAAATTTAGGTTTTGTGGATATTGTGTGTAGTTCTGTCGTATCCATTCTGAATTTTCCCTTGCCCAATATCTGCAGTTTTAGCGGTTAACTTCTCCATGTAGTGTAAAAGTAGATTCGTCCGAAAACAGAATATTCGGTACGTGCAAAGAGTTATCATTACATGAATCCATTAATGTTGCATAAGACTGCATCCTTCGCTTTGGATCGCTATCGGGTAACCGCTGCAAAAGCTGTATTTTATAAGGATGAAGCTTTTCAAGTTTTTAATACCTTATGTGCCGTCTGAAATGGAATTATATTGTGTCGGCCAATTTGCCGAACACTACTGTGGGGATTCTCTTCCAGTGCCAATAAGACTTATAATTTCACTTCTTCATTTATAGATCGACAACATGTTTTTGGCAAATCTTCCACGCTAGATGTTTCTCGAAATATCTTGTCTATTTGACCCACTGTTGGTTCATTGATAGACATATCCGGATATTAGTATTGAACAGAATACACACCTCTGCCTGAGGTCGGATTCTGTCACCATAACCAACCATAACTAGAACTTCAATTCTTGGAGCTGTTGACAGATACGACATAGTATACAACAGAATCTTTAGGGCCCTTTTCGTACAAGAAGCCCAACATTTTGAACATTGTTTACATACTTTGAGATATTGAAATATCATAAGTATCATATCAGTATCAGAAGACTAGACTATCTGATTCTTTATAGGCTTAACTTGTGTTAGGTGCAAATGATAATAAAAATGTTATTACTCATTTTATTTTATCCCTACAGAAAATGTTGCTGAATAGAGAATTATGAGGATAGGGGTGAGATTTTCATATCAAAAAGTCAGTTACATACATGCATATATATATATATATATATATATATATATATATATATATATATATATATATATATATATATATATATATATATATATATATATATATATATATATATATATATATATATATATATATATATATATATATATATATTTATCGTCCGGTTAATTAGAATTATGGTGAGAATGCATCTAGCCTTACATAATTTGATCCCCATATTAGGGTAGAAATGGGCCAGGGCTGACAATTTACTAAATGGTTAGCTGGTTGTATACAGTCTCTATTTTTTACCATTTTTTGTTATTTGAAGCTGCCGTGACAACATACTACTTGGTTCCGCAACGAGGTGGCGGCACGTGCTTCGTGTCTTACAATTCACTTAGTGTTGGTAGCCTGGCTACCATAGCCGTATTACTTTATAGGTGTATTTTCTCTGCAATTAGTATGGCGTACTGACGAGATCTAATTAGAACGAAACCAGTCTACGGTTCTAATTGTGGCCTTACTATATATATATATATATATATATATATATATATATATATATATATATATATATATATATATATATATATATTGAGTGAATGGAGGAGTAGCAGTCGTTACATGTTAGCGTGCTAATATTTGTATACTTTTAAGGGCAGTTACGACCAAAACTTAAGGGATATATTTTAAAGAAATCACTCTCTACTAAATACTCGATATATTTCGCCTGAGTTCCAAGAATCATCAGGAGTACTAAAAAAATGAATAAGTGTTAACATAACTTCTAGACTATATAATAATGAACACTTACAGCACTGTAACAAAATGCAAAGCAAAGCCAGAACCATCAAACAGAAAATTCTTCCACAAAAACATGCAATATACAGAAAGTGTAACAACAATTTAAAAAAATAACTTTACGCGAACATTTGCACGTTTAAAACAATCAAAGCTAGTCATGAAAAAGCATAAAAAAAGAGTTAGCAAGTTAAAATATTAAAAAAGCTTTGAAAAATTAACGTATAAAAATTTGGACACCTAATCCCACTCTTTCATGTTAGACAGCGACCATAGACATCAGTGACAACTGCAAACCAAGAACCAATCATTGATCATAGACTATTGTTACTGTATTGGTGAAAATTATAATTTATTTTATTATTCCAAATTATAGAACCAGCCAACATAGAGGCGCCATCAGGCCTATCAAAAAGTAATACATAACTATATATGTTACTCAAATTTTGAATACCTGATTTGGAGTTCATAGTATCATTTTGAAGAAGATGACACATTTCCAGAAGAGAACGTTTTTTTAAGTTGGTTTCTCTATCCAAAATTTTGACATTATCAAAATCTATGCTATGACCCGATGTTGAGACATGATGTGCCAATAGACATCTGTCAGGTCTAAGTCTGGAATCAATCCTAAGCTGACTAATCCTTCTACCAACAGACTGTGAAGTCTGACCTACATAAGAATGGAACAATTTTTACAGTGCAACTTATAGATCACATCACGTTGTTTATACAACGGTATTTTGTCCTTATTGTTAGTGAAAAAGTTTTTGTTTGTCAAAACATTATATTTAGCCACACTAATGTCTGTAAAATCTTTGAAAAGTTTCACAAGTCTGTGTGTCAGTCCACTGATGTAAACCAACACCGCAAACTTGATATTCAACCGTGGGTCAGGGATGTCCTTCACACTATGTAAGGGTGGAGAAGGCATTTCAACTTCTCGGTCATGTGCACGTTCGGTTGGAACGCTGAAAAGTAGTTTCATCATGTAGTTTCTTTTGTAACCATTCTTCACCATCATATCGGCAAAACGACATAAGGCTCCATGTTGAAAAGATGGGTGATCAATATTCAAGATCCGACTATTCATGCCTAATATAACATTCAACTTCATTTTTTCATCATGATATGATGCTTAGTTTACGTATCTTCCAGAACTGGAAGGCTTGTTATACCAATGCAACTTAATGGTATTGTCGGTACTCGTATAAACCCTAATATCAAGGAAGGGAACACTTCTATCCGTCTCCTTCTCGGCAGTAAATTTATTGTGATCATCAAATTCATTAAACATTTGCAGTACCTCTTCCTCGGTAGTAACAGGTCTGACAAGGATCAAATCATCCATATACTGATAGATAAAAGCCAATCTAAGAGACAGATATGGTATTGCAAACTTCGACAATGATGACATAACTATATTTGCTAACACAGCGCTAAGGTGACTACCCATTCGACATCCAAAGGACTGTCTATAATAAGCACAGTTAAGCAGGAAGTAGTTTGAGTGAAAAAGAAATTCTAGTACTTGAATGAAGGTGTCTTTGGGAATATCTGTGTTTGGTTCAATGAGCTCCCAGTTTTCGTCAATAATCTCAAGTGTAAGCTGTAACGAGATGTTCGTAAACAAGGAGACCACATCCAAGGAGATCACCATATATCCCTCATCGAATTTAAAACCGTTAATCCGTTTGGCGAAGATATTTTAGTTTTTAACTGGGAATTCATTATCATCCATGAAGGACACACTTAAAATGGATGCTATGAAACTACTAAGTTTGAAAATAGGTGATGAAATTGTAGAAACGATTGGATGAAGTGGTATAACCTCTTTATGAACTTCCTGTAGTCTATAGAATCTGGGAGCAATATGATCATACATGAAAAGCTTCTTAGCCTGTTCGGGAGTGGTAATTCCAGCCAGTTTCAGTGCCTTTGTCATTTCATTGTTCTTTCTCTCTAGTTTAGATGTCGGATCTCTGGTTAGTCTGCTGTATACTGACTCGTCGTTGGCCAATATATTCATCTTCTCCATGCACATGTCGCTGTCAATCACCACCGACACATTAGCCTTGCCTGACTTCATTACCAATAGTTCACGATATTCTCTAAGGAAGTTCCTTGTCTCAGAGTACAAACGGTTAGAAATGTTACTACTGTACAGATTGTCCCGATACAAGTTAGTAACAATATTAGTAGCCTGAGCTCTGATTACATTTGGCTCTCAACTGAGATATCCTGAACTATATATATTCATTTTCGGATAATAATTTTTTGTATGAAATTTGACTATTTCTAGGAGGTATACTAAATTTAGGTCCCAAAGACAACATCTTCAGTGCACGATCAGGACTAGAAAAATTGCTATACCACTTCGTCCAATCGTTTCGACAATTTAGTCACCCACTTTCAAACTTAGTAGTTTTATAGCATCCATTTTAAGTGTGTTCTTTATGGATTATAATGAATTCGCAGTAAAAAATCTTCGCCGAATGAATTAACAGTTTTCAATTAGATGAGGGATATATGGTGGTCTCCTTGGATGTGGTCTCTTTGTTTCCGAACATCTCCTTACCGCTTACACTTGGGATTATTGACGAAAACTGGGAGTTCATTGAACCAAACACAGAGGTTCCCACAGGAAGCTTCATTCAAATACTATAATTTCTTTTTTACTCAAACTACTTTCTGTTTGACGGTGCTTATTATGGACAATCGTTTGGATGTCCAATGGGCAGTCACCTCAGCCGTGTGTTAGCAAATATAGGTATGTCATCATTGCTGACGTTTGCAATACCACGCTTGTCTTTTAGATTGCCTTTTATTTATCAGTATATGGATGATTTGGTCCTTGCCACCACTGTTACTACCGAGGAAGAGGTGCTACAAAATCAATCAACCAACCGTTGAAATATGAAACCAGTCAGTACATTGATATAGCACGCGAAAAAACATAGGCCAAAGTAACCTACAAGGAACAAGAGTGGACCAATATAATCAAGGGTACCAAACTTATTACCCTTCAACCAAATTGCAAGTTAAAGATCGGAAACAAAATTTACAGGACCAGCTCAACAATGTCGGAAACCTAACAACTGTTTAGTCTACTTAAATTAGAATCCCCGAACCAAGAAGATCCACGAATTCCAGAAAAAGTACCCGAATTAAGATTAGAAAACGTACAGCTACACAACATTGATCAAATATATAATCAACTTCAAACACCCAAAAAAATATACCAGGGCCGATCAATATACCTATACATCACCTAAGTATATGGACTATATTATTATATGTGGCTGTTATAATTGCCATCATAACAACAGTAACGAGAATAGGGTTGAAAAAGTGGAAGAGGACCAAGGAAGAAAATGCAAGAAACATCGAAACCGGATTTCTCTTGAAAATCCAGAACGAACCGTAGCTTCGTTCTTCAAATGGGGAGGAGATAAATAGACCACCTACAATAAGCTATTATTACAACAAAGTAGCATTCCCAGATCAGGATATCCGAGTCATCAGAATCATCGATGGCACCTTCAAATCAGCAATATAGAAGACACCTTGGGAACGACGCAATATAGTGAATCTGACACGTAGTAAACTGTGTCAGCTAAACTGAAAGTCACCTCTGGTGAACAATAGTGCTACGCCTAGGTGACATGTTATAAATAGACGACTCGCCTTCAGCGAAGCGTTCAAGACTCTGCACATCGTGTGCTAACATTAAGATATCAAACTTATGTTGATATTCGTATTTGTCTTTATTTTATAGATGTCATTTTATATTAAGTATTAATTGTGTTAATCAGTAAATAAATTGTCTAAAAAATTAAGACGTCTGAACCGTAAAGTTAAGTCGCGACTTTTCAGTTTTAAAAATCTCTTCAAATGAGCGCGTATAGGCCCCTTAGAACACATATCCGGGGCCAGTTTTAATTTTTATATGTCTATGTATATATATATATATATATATATATATATATATATATATATATATATATATCCCAATAACTCAAAACTAATAGGCCGATTTTGATCAAATTTGGTGAGTACATTGCTAAGTGAAGTTTGGAATCTGTTATGACCACTGAGAGATACACTTGGAGAGCCCAACTCACCACAACACATCTTTTTAAAGAAATAACGATCGAATTCATTAATTCCATAGAACCCCCTTCCAGGGTTAGTTTGAGTTTTTCGGTTTCAATACTTACAGGGTAACGCATTTCTACGGCAATGCTCAATATGTCCGTTACTATTTTCATTATATGTTTTAAATTTCAGTAGTTCAATTTGCTATTAACTCAACGTTCGTTGGTTAGGAACCAGTTTTTTCGGGAACATTTTGAGTTTATTTTAGAATTTTTTTTTTTTTTTCATTTTCAAACAGTAAAGTTATTTTGATGCAATATGGTACGTTGTTTCTACTATATAGGTTATACAGGTAACTAATTTTCTAGCTTGCTTCCTTGAAACGAAATTACATATTTACCATTTAAAATATGTCTGTGAAAATTCACCACCATAACGCACTTGTTGCGTCCAGACTTTTTTCTTTCTAGCTTTAGGTATACATTTGCATAAATACTTGGTAGTTATTTTGATTTCGAGACTAAATTTTTAACTTATAAATAGAAATTTGTTCGAAGCATTGCTTTTAGTATAGTGACCCTGTTCTCTGATATTACAAGGATTAAAAACTACACTTAATGCTAAAATCCTGACAACCTTCGTGTACTTAGTTAATACTCATAGCACGTAACTTTCACTATAATTAACTTACTAACTTGTAGTTTGGTAAGTAGTTTGAACCCTAATCAAAGTAAAGATTATATTGAAGGCCCCCAAAATATGCAAGTTAATTAGTGCCTGATCTCTTAGTCGTTGAAATCTGATACTTATTATGTATCATCCCCTTATATTTATTAAAAAGTTACCTATATTCTTCTTGTAAACACATGTTCCAAAGTCAATTTTTGTTATGAAAACAATAATTTTATTACAATAAGGAACATCATTTTATGTTGTGTGACAACGGGTATTATAAAAACATCGATTTCAACCATAAGTTTCAAACTTGCATTTTACAGCATTTCTGAAAATAAAAAAATTCGGATAATTTTTTTTTCGTATTTCGACTGATAATGTGCTACTTTACAAAATTTAAAATCGTTTGTTAAAGTGGCACACTATTGCATAAAATTGTCACCTTACTATGTTATAGTAACGTTATTATTAATAACACACAAGTTCATAGAACATTGTTTATTTAATCATTGGAAATATTGTTGTATTGTAGCGGTCTATTCACCGTGTCAGACCTCTTCATATCCTCAGTTGCTAAACTAATGAAAAAATTATCCATTTATGTGTGTGTTTGTGTGAATAATGGTTTGGCCTTGAGCTTGTAGTATCATTGGCCACAAACTTTTTTACTTACTTGGAGTTTTCAATTTAAGTGGGAAGATTGCACTTTCATGCAGAATTGACATATCATACAGATTTCGGTCATCTAGACCTGTACTTACAATTCTAGTATTTACTTATACTTTATGTTATACCTATTTTACGTCTTTTTTCCCTTTTTAAGATTATTTATTATTATATTTTTTTATTATTATTTTTTATTACTTTTCTTTTTTTCTTTTTTTATTATTTTTATATATATTTTTCTTTATCTTTTTTTATATACATTTTTTTACTTTGATTTTTTTTTCTGGGTATAGGTATCATATATTTTCTTTTCTTTTCCACAAATATACAATTTCACACTATATACAAAACTATATACAATTGTAAAATATATACAATTAAACTATTTTTACCATATTATTCACAAAAATAAAAGTTCCCAATTTATGTACAAACTCACAATGTATGTACAACTATATACAATGATACAATATATGCAGTGAAACTTTATATGTGTATTTTATTTCGACTAAGAAATGTAATCAAGGCTCTGTTAACAAATTTATCTCATTTGGACAGCAGACTGGTCAAGTTTAGAGGTAAATAAATATGTTTGCTAAATAGTTGTTCGTACATGGTTTTACGTCCTCGTTCGTAAGATCTACATTGGAAAAATATGTGATCCAAGTTACATATGGTACTATTATCACAGACACAGGCATCCGAACCTACTATGCCTATCCGTCTTAAGTGAGCTGGATATCTACCGTGGCCTGATTTAAGTCTGACCAAAACAGATGAGTAATTCCTTGATTCAATGTGTTTATACAGTTCTATTTTTCTTGGGAGATTTGGGTGAATTAGTGTCTAGTGGTTTTTTGATCGTTCAACATATTCCCTCCATTCTACTTTCCAACCGTCACTTGCTCTTTGCTTAATTTCTGTGACAAGGTCCGTATATGTGGCCTTTTCTATGTCAATAACTTTTTTTCTATGGCTTGTTTCGCATATTTATCTGCTATTTCACTGCCTCTAATGTTCTCGTGCCCCTTCACCCATATAAACTCCACAGTACTGCCTTGCTTAATTAGCTTGGTGTGTATGTTGGCAATTTCGTTTGCAATTGTGTTGTTGTAATGCTTTGTGGCAAACTGTTTTAATGTTATTAGTGAGGCCTGTTATCCATTTATCATTCAGCTCTTTCTCATTCTATTACAACATAATCAATTAGCTCAAGCAAAGTAGCAGTTCCCTTTAGGTCCTTAAATATTTCACAACAGCACATTTCGTATATGACCTGACTAATACAAAATGAAATTCCAGCACACTGTATACAGAGTACTTTTCAGAGTTTCATCGATTCTTTTAAAAAGTAGTATGATATAGGGATGGGCATCTAACATCGATGTTTTTGGAATATCGATGTTTTCCATTGAACATCGATGTTTAAAACATCGATGTTGTAATCTCGATGTTATATTTTTAACATCGATGTTACTTGTAATCACCGAAACATCCAAACATCGTTACGTATCCCACAAATCTTGTTACAAATGCATATCGTTTGCAAATTAAAAAAAAATGTCTTGCTATTGTTTGACGACACATATATGGACAGATATGCAATGTAGAAGTTTTATTGGTGTTACTATGCACTTTGAAGATAACAATTCCATAAATTCTGTGGACTTAGGTGTATATCTTTTAGATGAACGGCATACAGCCGAATACATTTCAGGAGTGTTAAAACGTATATGTGAGGAATGGGGTATCCTAGAAACTAAAGTTACTACTGTTGTTACGGATGGAGCAGCCAATATGACAAAAGTTATTGAGGAAATGTTTTCCAAAAAAAGGCACATTCATTGCTTCGCTCATCAAATAAATTTAGTTGCTGACAGAGCTACAAAATCTTTTTCGGAAATGTGATCAGTTATATCTAAATTAAAACAATTGTAACGTGGTTTAGGCATTCAGTAGTAGCTGCTGATGAATTACGGAAGGCACAAACAACCGACCATAAACCTGAAAAAAAATTATACAATGGTGTCCACCCGCTGGAATTCCACATACTACATGATAATCGTTTTCTTGAACTGCGGGAATACATAGATACCATAGTGAACAGACATCCTTCTGCCCCCACAATGGTTACAGCCAAGGAAGTTTTTTAACTGAATAAAATCATTGAACTTATAAAGACGTTAGAAGCAGTAACAACAGAAATTTGTGGTCAAAAGTATATTAGTTCGAGTCTTGTAATCCCTCTCACGTATAATTTGGAAAAAGAAGTTTCACACATTGAATGTGATGTAAACGACACCTTAGGTATTTCACTAAAAGAAGCACTTCTCCAAGAATGTAGGAAACGATTTTCTGCTGTTGAACAAGTCCAACAATTAGCCGTGGCAATCTTGCTGGATCCGAGGTTCAAAAAGATTTATTTTAAGAGTCCTCATAATGTTGGATCAGCAGTTAATCTAATACAACAGTTATCACTGTTAGCAGAAACGCAAGGAGAAAGTGAAACGACAAATAATAAACAGGACACGGGTAAGTAGGCTAGATTGTCACAATGATGTTTGGTAAAAAAATTAACATAATTATAGGTTCTCCAAAGGGCAATATATGGGCGCATCATTCTCAGTTAGTTCAAAAGAGTGCTTCACAAGAGAAAGAACAATTAAGCGAAATGTCTTTGTATTTAAAGAATCCTCTAATTAATCTTACCGAGAATCCACTGAAATGGTGGTCAGATAATAAAAATGTATGTCCCCATTTATACCCTGTCGCGAAAAAATTCTTGTCTATAGTGGCGACTTCTGCACCGGCAGAATTTTTTTTTCCAAAGCTGGACAGACAGCCACGCAAGAAAGAAATCGTTTAACTGTAGAACACTTGGGCAAAATATGATTCCTTCAGTCCATTGACAGAGATTACTGGAGTATATAAAACTCTATTGTGAGATTATCAGTATTATCACTAATATTGGTGAATTATATATATATATATATATATATATATATATATATATATATATATATATATATATATATATATATATATATATATATATATATATATAAACAGGGTTATTAACAGTTTAGAATTAAATTTGAAGTATACTTTTTATTATTAAAGTCATTATAAGTTAAGTTTTTCGATTTTTGTTTTACACATTCTTTCTTATTTTATTGCCGTACAATAAACATTTATTTATTTTTGTTACCACTTATTTTTTGTATTACTTGCAACTGCCATAATCTGCATCGGAATATGTTTCCATTTTCTAATGCCTAAAAAACTACAAACTATTTTTTTTCTCGAAAGAACATAGAATTATAGAACTGGTAAATTCACAATTATTTTGAAAACATCGATGTTTTCCAGCCGATGTTTTTCCTACCATCGATGGTAGGTTTCGATGTTAAACATCGATGTTAACATCGATGTTTTAAGAAATGTGCCCATCCCTAGTATGAGACAAACAAGGATCAATTGCGCAAAAACATTATAAGCATAACAAACATTATTTTATGGTTAAAATTTCTTATTTTAGTTTTTGTGTTTGTCTTCTTTTTTTCTCTTTTCTTCCCTACCTTGAATCCCTTCAACTCGTTTGTATATATTTTTTTCTATTTCTCTTATAAAAACGACTTAATTAAAATATCGAATTTCGCAGTAACGCATTATCGAGACATAAATAAACAATGTGTACACACAAACCCGGACGGGTTTACAGTACACGCATTAAAAACATTTTGTAGTATTTAAATTTAGAATAAGACCTAAATTAAATTCTAACAAATTGTTATAATTATTTTTAAATTAGGTTTAACTAATATTATCGAGCTTTGAATTATACTCTTATTGTTGAAATGAACAATAAGCATATTAATTTTATTATTATTATTATAATGATTATTATTAAAAGTGGAATTATTCAAATTTTAAAACTTAACGACCCCAAATTTATTCCAGTCAATTTGTTCTTTCTGAAAACTATTATAATTCTCCATCTGCATTGCTGAATGATCTTCAGGTCTTCTAGTTCTTACTGATGAAGTATCCGTTTTTCGAAATTCTCTACTTATGGTGACGCTTTCTTTGATATACCCTTCAGCCACACTAGTTTACTGCCATCATCCATGCCTTTTAAGTGTTTGAATGTCAGCTCCACTGTCAGCTAGGAATGTGGCAGACGTCCTCATTAAGCAATGGCCCTGTAACTAGATGCATCTGAGAGCTTTTGGTATTCTGTAATTTTTTGGGAAATTGTTGCAAAACTGTTGATGCCAACTGCTTGTATTGTGCACCTGCCCTAATTATAGTAAATAAAAAATCTATTGTGTTTTACTTGTTTGGTTCTAAATTGTGAATACTTATCATAAATGTTATACCTCAGAAAATTCTATCAGCTACCAATATAATCCCACCATCTCTCTTACTAATATTTAAGACGACATCATTGAGACATCTATTTAAAAATGAAAAATACGTACTTCTGGCGACGGCCAGGTTCTATGTGTTCAATAGGTCACTCCAGACATGCTCATTTCCGGATTTGTGGAAGATTTTCAGGATTACGCCTGCACACAAGAGCGGTAGCCGACCCGAAATTCCGAATTACCGGCCAATTGCAATACTCTATAATTTCGCAAAGGTATTTGAGATGTGTTTATATAGCTTTGTCTATTCTTTGATCAAAAGTTACAAGTCTCCCTTCCAGCACGGCTTTGTGCCTAAACCTTCTACTTCAACCAATCTCATCCTAATGACACAATATATTTTTAACGTTTTGGATGTACAAGGCCAATTCGATATAATATATGCCGACTTTTCAAAGGCCTTCAACAGAATTAACCACGAGAGCATTTGGTCGAAGCTGGACAGGCTAGGATCCTCCTCTCAATTGGTTAATTTTTTTCGTTCCTACCTTCAAAACAGAACTCAGTACGTGATCTATGGTGGTCACCATTCCTATAACTTTGTTTCAACGACTGGAGTTGCTCATTGTTCAAACTTGGGTCCTTTACTTTTTCTTATTTTTATAAATGACTCACCTACGACTCCTGCGTGCAGCAAGCTGCCTTTTGATAAGGATTTGAAGATATATTTATTCTCTGGACGATTGCACGGCACTTCACGTTGAACTAAACAAGGTGCATAATTGGTGTGAAGAAAATTACCTGGACATGAATATTGCTAAGTGTAAAGTCATGTCGTTTACCAGGAAAAAAGCAGTCTTTTGTTTATTACTACACATATTCCACAACTAATATTCGAAGATGTAGCACCACGATTGTCGACTTGGGATTATATTTGACCCTCAGCTTTCCTTTAGTGAGCACATTCCAAGTACTGTCCTTTCGGGCTTAAGAATGTTGGGTTTCCTTATAAGAAATGGCAGTCCCTTTACAAGTGCTCAGGGTCTGAAAACATTACTTTATACATACGTTAGATCTACGCTTAAATACTGCTGCCTGGTATGGAATATTTATTACAGGTGCCATATTTCCGCTCTTGAAAGAGTGAATCGAAGATTTATGAAATATCTCAATTATAAAATTCATGGTGTCTATCCCCAAGATGTGCATCTGAAGAAAGTCTCCTACTACACGTTAACGAGCCGTCTCTACTGAGCCGTAGAATTATTATCCCCTTAAAGTTCTTTCACGGTATTCTGTATGATGGGATTGGCGCTCCGGCCATCTTGGCTCAGATTTTCATAATAACGCCACGACTTAATTTTAGATCTTCAGGTTTATTCTATTGTCCGCAGGCTAGATCAAAGCTCCTGCTTAGATCTCCGATCTACTTCATAACGTCTAACTTTAACAACATTAGCCAGAATTGTAATATAAATGTCGACACAGTCAACTATATTTTAAACTTTATCTCACGTACAATTGTTTAACATCACTGGATTACCGAAATCGCTGTAGTTGTGCGTCTGTTTATATTAATTAAAGTTGAGCTTTATTACTTTTATAATTTTATATGAGTTATGCTCTGATTGTTACTTGACGTTTTTTTCATTATTATTTATATTACTTCGAATTAAATTTTAATATTCTTATAATGTATATAGAATATGCTTTATTTATTTTTTGTTTGTTTTATAATTATTAATATACGACTATTGTATTTCTTGATTATATATGAGTATATTATGTACTTGCTTTATCTGTAATATCCTATAATATGAACCCTGTTTTGTTGGGTACTTAACTCGAATAAATAAATATCCGTTGTACTCTGATCCTACGGTAAATACACGTTTCCTTTTGATTATGGTATTTTGTAAACTTATAATGCAATCTTTCCCGTGTTTATTGTTTATTGTTTATTGTAGCAGAGTAGTTATACATTGTGTGAATACAAAGAAGTGGAATACTTGTACTTGTACTATAATTACACAATTTTGTTGTAAAAATGTTTCAAAATAAATTGGCCTGGTTCATTTGACAGATTCATAACAATTTTGACATTTTCTAAAAGGCCATTACAATTTTTAGCAATACTCCATCCAACTAATATTTCAAACCAAATCCATCCTCTCACAGTCTCTAACGTTAATGTTTTATTAACTGATAAAACTTTATCTTTTACATGCACATTTCTACACGCCGACATGCCTTATTTAAACAAAATATTAGTACCACTTTCATTGATAAGAACTTATCGTCTGGAGCCTTTTTAAAAAACTTAGTAACGTTCTCCATAGTCAAAATTTTTAATCACTTTGCTTTGTATATATCATTTTTTAGTTTTAAAAGAGCAAGTAGCTTTTCGTAATGCGATATGTCCACACATTTAATTGTTTGTATATTACTTTTCAACATGAAATGTGTAGACCATAAACTGGAGACGTTAGAAGTTTTTGTCTAAAGTAATGAAATATATTGCATAAAAAACAATAAAATATGTATAAGAAATAGTTCACTTTGTCAAAAAATACGCTAGCATTACACTTTTATTAGTTCGAACTACCTTTTGCCACATCCTCCAATTACAAAATGTTTCAAATACCTTCTCGTATTTTCCTTAGATATTAAAGGAAGTAAGATCGAAGACACTTGTCGAGCAGCATTTAAACTGTTTTAAGAACTGTTTTCTTAATTGTTTTCGGTAGCAATACTCATTTTTATAATAATTAATGTGTAACTTAATCTTAACTCAAGTCACAAAAATTGAGCTTGTTAACTGTTGTTATGTAAATAAGCAAAGCCGTGTCAGGTAACTAGGTTTCGGATATCCTACACAGGTACCTCCTATGCATTTTTTTAATTTATAACTTTGTAAC
Organism: Tillus elongatus; assembly: GCA_964006375.1. NCBI lineage: Eukaryota > Metazoa > Arthropoda > Insecta > Coleoptera > Cleridae > Tillus > Tillus elongatus. The sequence continues at coordinate 106,890,603 of OZ023263.1, read as the reverse complement.
GCTTTTATATCTATAATTATTTGCTTACAGTTACAAACGCAAATTGTGGAAAAATAGTATACACAAACCTTGCAAGAAGAGCAAATTTACTAAACTGATATTACTCCAGTCTTTCGATAAATAAAAGCATTAATCGATAAAGATCTGAATTTTGGTATACATGCTTACTACGGTTTCTCATTGAACCTACTAAAAGTCCCCGTCAAAATATGTTGCTCTCGAGCCGCCATTTTGGAAAAAAATTTCACTTTTTAGTGAATTTTCATTAAGAAAATGCACTAACAGAGAGGTATCGATGGTAAGACTATTAGAAAAAAATTTCAAATGAGCGCGAATTAGGGCCTCTAGAACCCATATCCGGGGTCAGTTTAAATTTTCATATGTTTATACACACACACACACACACACACACACACACACACACACACACACACACACACACACACACACACACACACACACACACACACACACACACACACACACATATATATATATATATATATATATATATATATATATATATATATATATATATATATATATATATATATATATATATATATATATATATATATATCCAACCGACAACTCATAGAGTACTTGACCGATTTCGACCAAATTTGGGAATTACCTTGATTGTGTTAATGGCTTGTATAAGTTCGTAGATGGGCAACGTGCCTCTAATTTTTCTTGGAAAAATATGTAATGAAAATTTTATAACGCAATATTTTTTTTAAATATTGAAGTGATTCGAATGAAAATATGCACATATATAGGAGACCTCAAAACGAAAATGTTAACGACATTGAAAATTAAATAGCACACGAGAAAACGAGGAAAATCACAATTATAAAGGGATAAAGAGTCTAAGATATCAGTTCAAATTCCATAAAGCATTTCGCACGTTCAATGATAACAAGGGTCGTTAGACCGTGAATGTGTAATTTTGAGTAGATAATTCAAAATAGACCAAGCACAGAACAGTCATTTGATAATTAAATGTAAATGAGCCGGGTTGTCAGATATAATAATATTTCATTTGAATCTTAAAAAGTAAAAACAATGGTCATAACACGTATTTGTGCCTATTGATGACAAATAAAAGTTCATCAAAAAATTAATCCATAAATGTGGTTTAATATTCACAATTTGTTTAATTTTTATTTCAACAGACCACGAGGTCTCATAGCCTAAATACTATTGTAACGTGGATATCGACAAGGAGGAAAGATGCAACTTGTTAATTCTGGACTTGAAGGTTTGGAGGTCCGGAGGAGAACGAAAAAAATGTGCCGGCAAGGAATTCCACAATTTGGAAGTCCTCGGGACAAAAGAGCGGGCATAACAAGCGATTCTATGCCCGGTGACCTGGACAGTAAAAGGGTTCATTCGCTCTGTTCCCCTGGTGGATCTGTTGTGGGCAGCAAACTCGCTCTCAGGGCGGCAACTAAATTCATCTGTTGCATTTACCGGTCACCTTCTGACAACAACTTTGTCCAGCTCTTCGACTACCTTTCTGAAAAAAACCGACCACCTGATTTCTGAATACCCCTCCTCCGAGGTCACTGTTGGTCATTGGTGACTTCAATGTCCATAATAAGGAATGGCTAGGATCTTCAAAAACCGATTCACAAAGGAGAGCAGCGGAGGCCTCCGCAGTTAGCAATTATTTAGCCAATATGGTTTAGCAACCTACTTACTCTCCTCGCATCCCAACACACAGCTCAAATCCCCTGGATCTCTTTCTTGCTACAAAGCCTGAATGCTATAAGACATCAGTCACCGCCTCCCTTGGTTGCTCAGACCACGGCATGGTCACTGCTTCCTGCGCAATGAAACCGGAGGTCACACAGTCATCACAATCACTTATCGTTTGGCACTAGAACTCTGCGAACTGGGACGAAATGCGGGGTTACTTTTCCTCATTTCCATGGGCGTCTATCTGCTTCTCTCGTCCTGACCCCTCTGATATCTCAGAAAACGTCACCGAAATTATCCAAGCTGGTATGGAATTATTTATTCCACCTACACAGAAAACCTCTCCAACCACTCAAAAGCCCTGGTTCTCTAAATCATGTGACAAGACCAAACTTTAAAAGATCAAAGCTCACAAAACGCTTCTACACAGTCCCAGTCAAGAAAACCCACAAGAATTTAACGACGCAAGAAACCGCTATGTCCGCATTCTTTTTGAGGCAAAAAACTCGCTTAATAACCACATCCAATAACCACATCCAATAACCACATCCAAAATAAAGTCGTCTCAAGCTCCAACACCAGCAAACCCTTGTAGCCTCTTGCTAAATCTATTAGGAATAATTTCTGTGAGAGCACGTTCCCACCTCTTGTTTCAGGAGCTGAAATTGTTTCTACCACCCTGGGCAAGGTCGAACTTTTTGGCCTCGTTGTTCACCAGCAATTCTACTCTCAACCCACCTCCAAATGCTCAACCACCAACAGTCCCCAATGTCGCGTATAAAATGACGGATATAATTTTCAAAACCAAAAAAGTATGAAAGATGCTCTCTTCTCTTAATACCAGGAAAGCCTCTGGCCTTGACGAGATCCCAGCAATTGTTCTCAAAAAAAGCGAACCAGACCTTGCTCCTGTCCTGACTTGTGTGTTTCAGACATCTTATAATAGAGGCATGTTCCCTAGTAACTGGAAAACTGCTCGACTACAACTCGTCCCCAAGAAAGGATCCAAAGCGCTTCCTAGCAACTACAGGCCTATTTATTTCATTTCAGTCGTCTCTAAAGTGATGAAAAAGTATGTAAATAGCAAATTACTGAACTTTCTTGAAAAACACAGTCTAATCCACGACAGGCAGTACGGATTCCGTCAGCGCAGATCAATTTCGCACCTCCTTTCCTTTGTCACCCATTTTTGGAGCAAGTCTATGGAACTACACGGTGAATCCCAGATTGTCGCTCTAGACATATCCAAAGCATTCGACCTGCGGTGACAACATACTACCTGGTTCCGCACTGACATGGCGACCCTGTCGTACATCTTACAATGTTCTAGAACCCTCGCCACCATAGCCGTATTACTTTACCAGTGTTTTCTCTCTGTAATTAGTATACCGTACCGCTCTAATTAGAGCCAAACCGGTCTGCGGTTCTAATTATGGTGAGAATACATCCAGCCGTACATACATTGTCCCTATATTAGAGAATAAATGGGCCAGCGCTGACATATAATATAAATAAAATTGTTAATTGGCTGTACACGGTCGATATTTTATAACATTTTGTGTTATTTGGAGCTATCATGACAACATAGTACCTGGTTCCGCACCGAGATGGCGACCCTGTCGTACATCTTACAATGTTCTAGGCGACTGGCTACCATGGCCGTATTACTTTATAGGTGTGTTCTCTCTATAATTAGTATACCGTACTGATGAGCTCTAATTAGAACAACACCGGTCTGCGGTTGTAATTATGGTGAGAATACATCTAGCCTTACATAAGTTGTTCCTATATTAGGCAAGAAATGGTCCAGGGCAAATTATGTAAGGCTTGATGCATTCTCATTAGGGTAGAATATTATATATATATATATATATATATATATATATATATATATATATATATATATATATATATATATATATATATATATATATATATATATATATATATATATATATATTAGGGCTAGAAATGAGCCAGGGCCGACAATTTACTAAATTGTTAGTTGTTTGTATACAGTCTCTATTTTTTAACACTTTGTGTTATTTGGAGCTGGCGTGACAACATACTACTTGGTTCCGCAACTAGGTGGGGGCACGTTGCTTCGTGTTTTACCACTCATTTAGTGCAGGGCTAATTATGGTGAAATAGATCTAGCTCTACATAGTTTAAGTTAAACTAAGTTGGGAATAAGCGTCTTAATTATATATGTAACCAGTTCAAGCATGGTATCTGTGATTTTTATGACCGATTAAATTAGGTTTAGTACTTTAAATTGATAAAATGTTATACAACTCGGTTGTTTAAAATTGTGTTATAGGCGGATTTTAGTTTCCACTCTATTTTTGTTAACTACATTTCCTGTTTATCACTTGTTTTGTTTGACCCATTTATACAACTGACTGTGTAAATCATTAGATAAGATTAATGTAGACATCTTGAATTTTATTTGTCTTTTCTTTAGTACCTACTTTTCTTTTACTAAATCAATAATATTTAACTTAAGAAAATTCATTACAATAACGCACTTGCTGCATCCAGAACATTTACAGTTTTTTGCCTATATCTCGGCAAATATAATTGATACGAATAGATAAAAAATATGGATTATTAAATTGCCTATAAAACAGCTTGTTAACATTTTTTATTTTTATTGTACAGAACTCATTTACATCAGCAATTCACCAAATTGTAGCAGATGCAAATTGTACTCAGACACCTTAGTGCATAGACAAACGTGTGGTAGTAAATGGTTAAAAATAACAGAGTATAGTTTGAAATTTATCAGAGCAGAGACACTTATTAATAAACTGGATCTAAGTTTACTGCTAAGCTTAGATTTTAAATTTAATGCATGCCAAAATAATGTTGTTGTTATTGTGATTGTCTCCTTAATTAACTATACAATATTTGAATCTGACAACCATGTGAAGTTAAATGTGTTTATAGTGTTACTGAAAGACAGGATAAAACAATATCAACAGATACTGAGATAACAAGAAAAAGGTTAATGTATTAAAGAGGAAAGATTTTTATTTATGTATTTAAAATGTAGGAATTTACTTTGTGATTGATTTTGAGAAATATGTACCTTATTTTATTGTAAATAAAGAATTTTATAAAAATGAAAAAAAAGGGTCGCCATCTCGGTGGGGAACCAGGTAGTATGTTGTCGCGAGATAAATAGAGCCACAACAACAGGCTATTGTGCAACAATGTATCCTGGCCTCCTTAGAAACCGCAGTGTCATCATAATAGTGAAGTGGCGCCTGTAGGAATGCAGGCGTAAAACCAGCAAGTGCGAACGGAATATCTCCGGTGACATTCAGCATTAGCAGATCCAGGTCACCTCCAGAGACAATAGTGCCACGCCTGGAGGGGAAGACTATAAATAGGATAAGCACCGAGATAGGAGTATTCATTGCTTGTTTCCTAGTTAGTCTGGCACATGGCGTGTCAAGTATTTTAATATCACTTATATATATATTTTTTGTCTCATTATTGTATTAAGTAATCATTGTGTTTAAGTAATAATAAATTGTTTAAAAAAGTTAATTGTCTTAACGCTAAAGTTAAGTGGCGCAGTCGTTAGTATTGGTTAAGAAACCGAAAGAATATCGATTTCTAAGCGTATCGACGCCCAATAACCAATTAGAACCAAGTTACGCAGAAGTCATAGCCAAGCAGCCAAATGAGAGCAGAAACCATTATAGTATTGTAAGTTGTTTACTGCTATCCAATTTCACATTTTCCTGCCATATTTTTCAATTGTATGTGTGTGTATTGATATAATTATATGTCAGACTCAGAAGACGAGTCACAAAGCTTAGGGAATATTGAGTACAGATTGAGATCGATAAGTATAAGCGATAATATCGCAACAGTAACTAATTCAAATAGTAGTAATAGTAGTAGCAACATGACTGACCAGTTCAAAGAATTTTTCTTAAAAGCTATTCCCGAATTTGACGGGCAACCAGCTAATGTAGGTAATTTTTTAAAGTCATGCGACCTCGTAATGAACCAATTTTATATGCCAAACGAGAATTTATATATGAATCATTTCTTATTAAATTACATTCAAACAAAACTAACGGGAACAGCGAGGCTTATAATTAACACTAAGATAATAAACACATGGACCGACTTGAGAAGCGCTATTGTGGATAATTTTTGCGATCAGCGCGATTCTAGTAGCCTACTAGCAGAACTATTCACCTTGAAACAAAGGAATGCGGAAGATGCCCTTGCATTCGCTAACAGATGCAGGCATATCGAACAATTACTCATATCTAATCTAATAGCTAACGAACAGAACGAAGGCGTTAAAGTAATAAAAATTAACATTTACCAGGAACAAACATTAAAAGCATTTTTAGGCGGAATTAGGAACCCGTTAGGTCTAGCTCTTAGAAGTAGGTCACCAGGAAGCATAGAAGACGCCCTAAAGTTTGTATTCGCAGAAGAAAATTTCGATTATAGGGACAAAACAGTACAAAAAAATTTTAATCAGAATAGGTCAGACGGACAAAAATTCTTTCCAAGACAAAATAACGCACCGTTTAACAATGTGCAGTTTCAACGACCGTTTCAACCTAATTTCAGACCTTTTCAACAACACAATAACCAACAACATAACCCAACAAACTTTCAACCTAATTTTAGACCATCTCAGCAACAAAATAGACCGCAATATAATCAAACGAATTTTCAAAATAGACAAAATCCGCAATTTATGAATAGAACTAATTTTTCAAACAATTTTAGACGACAGAATTTTAATAACCCACAGGGACAAAACCCTATAATTAACAATAGGAACTATCACGAGCCAATGGAAGTAGACAGCTCGAATACGAGGTTGTCACAAAGACGAGCAGCCCCATTACATAATACAGAGTTTAGCGATTACAACGTAACCAACGGGGGTTACGAATCAAATAGCATAGAATACGAAACAAACGATACAAATTACGCAAATTATGAGGCAAGCCAGGGAAATTCACCTGCTGACGAATACGATAACCAACACGGAAATTTTCCCATCGCGAGCACCTCCCAACACGACACGTAGTCGATGTACTTAATATTAATGATTTAAATAGGTTACCATATATAGAAATTAAAGGAATTAGAGGAAAATTATTGATAGACAGCGGATCGTCGAAAAATTTATTAAACCCAATAATAGCCCATCAAGATTTCGCAAACAAAATAAGGACACAACCATTCATTATTCGGACCCCGCACGGAACTTCGACGCACTCAGAACGCATAAATATCACCCTTAAATCAATTTCGAACAAGGAACAAGAATTCTGCCTTTTCGACTTTAACCCTTTATATTCAGGTCTCATTGGGATCCAATTCCTAAGGGACAATGAAGCCAGAATAGATTTTAAAAATGAAGTCATGCATCTAGGTAAGCAAATCATTAAAATTCAATACCCTCAATTAAACAATGTCGATCAACCGGCAAGAATAAAAGCCAAAGCAGATGGTTCACAAGACCCAGATACTACAGCCACTGTAAACAGTATCATAACAAAAGAGTACTTCAATTGTAATGGAGAACTTGAACTCGTAAATTACATGTTAGCGCACAAGGACGAAGATTATGAAACACTGCAGAACCTACAGACTAGCCGATTACGTAACCAATATAAGTATCACGTTACAGATGAACGTAAGCGCAGCTCAAGGACGCCTACTATAACACAAGATAATGTTATATCGACAATTCAACCATATAATACGAATACTCGACATACAGGGAGCGAGCAAAAACAGATTAACTGCGAAAACATTATAATGGAACAAATAGACGTAGATTATTTAAACGATGAGGAAAAACAGTTGTTATTTAATTTGTTATCAGAATATAAGGACATATTTTTAAACAAGGACGAACCATTGACGCACACAAATGCTATAAAACATAGAATAAGGACCATTGACGACATACCAGTCCATTCTAAATTATATAGATATCCATACATACATAAACCGGAAGTAGATCGACAAATAAATGACATGCTAAGGCAAAAAATAATCAGGAAAAGCCACAGCCCATACAGTTCACCCATTTGGGTCATATCAAAAAAACTAGACAAGTCAAATAAACAAAAATGGAGGATTGTAGTGGACTATAGGAAACTAAACGAGAAAACAATACCGGACAGACACCCAATTCCCAAAATAGATGAAATACTGGACAAAATTGGACGAGCTTAATATTTCTCGACAATCGATTTGATTTCTGGATATCACCAAATTGAAATGGACCCCCGGGACATAGAAAAAACGGCGTTTACCACCGATACGGGACACTGGGTGTACACTAGGATGCCGTTTGGGTTATCAGGGGCTCCAGCGACCTTTTCCAGGCTCATGCAGAACGTGTTAGAGGGTCTAATTGGCCAAACATGCCTTGTATACATGGATGACGTCATAGTTTTCTCCACGTCATTACAAGAACACATAGAGAAACTAAAACTGGTATTCGAACGTTTCAGACAAAGCAACTTAAAGATCCAGCTAGACAAAAGTGATTTCCTAAAGAAGGAAGCCGAGTTTCTGGGACACGTTGTAAGCCCAGACGGGATCCGTCCGAATCCGAGGAAACTAGACGCAATAAGGAAATTCCCGATACCAAAAACCCAAAAAGAAATTAAATCATTTTTAGGACTAGTCGGATATTACAGAAAATTTATTGAAAATTTCGCACACGTCACGAAACCACTAACCAAGTGTTTAAAAAAGAATTCTAAAATAGACGTTAATAACGAGGAATACATTGGTGCCTTTAACTCATGTAAAGACATTTTAATGAATTCACCCGTGCTTATACCACCCGATTTCTCTAAAGATTTTATACTAACAACCGACGCTTCAAACGTGGCGATAGCGGGCATATTAAGCCAAGGGGAACCCAATTCAGACCACCCGATAGCCTATGCCAGTCGTACCTTAAACGAAACCGAATCTAGGTATAGCACCATAGAGAAGGAATTGCTAGCCATCGTGTGGGCAACTAATTATTTCCGTCCATACTTATACGGACGCAAATTCACTATATATACGGACCATAAACCATTAAAATGGCTATTTTCGTTAAAACAACCAAATTCAAAATTACTCCGTTGGAGATTAAAATTAGAAGAATACGAATTCAAAATTGAATACAAGAAAGGAAAGCTGAATTGCGCAGCGGACGCCCTTTCTCGAGTAGAGATCCACCCCATAGATATAGACAACCAATCAATGGCCAATAATGTCGACGAGGAAGAAGAAATAATAGAAATAAACGAGGACGAAACAGCTAATTCAAATGCGGATTCTTACTCAGCACCCGGTATACCAATATTAGAGGAAGAAATTATTAACAGTAAAACAAATCAAATAGTCTTTAAAAACACAGACAAACCAGAAATATTCTCAGTAAGGAAAGACAAACGAAACTTTATTTATGCAAACTTTAATTTAAATGACCCCAATCAAATAGAAAAATTTATAAAGGAATACTGTTTACCACAAAGAAAATATTATTGCCTTTTCGTAAATGAACAAGATTACGAACTAGTCAGTTCGGCAATCAACAAAAACTTTAATAATGTAGAGTCACCAAAATTTTATAGATGTTTAGAAATGAGGGAAGAAATCCAGGAAGACGAGCTAACGGATATGATAGTCAAATATCATCAGGGTAAGTCCAACCATCGCGGGGCTGAGGAGACTTACTTAAGAATAAAGAGAAAATACTATTACCCCAATTTAAAGAAACACATAGAAGAATATGTAAAAACGTGTGAGCTGTGTAAAACGTGCAAATATAACAGGAACCCGGTACAGATAGCATTAGAACACACTCCAACAGCATCCAAACCTTTAGAAACACTCCACGTAGATACGTTCCAAATTGAACGAGCAATATTTTTAACTATATTGGATCCATTCAGTAAATTCGGTCAAGCATTTCCCATCAAAAGCAAAAACGCTACAGAAATTGCAAAAAACTTAATTAAATACTTTTCACAGTACGGAGCGTCTAAAACCCTAATTGCGGACCCAGGAACGGAGTTCTCGAATTTAGTAGTAAAAGAACTACTAGAGACATACCAAATAGAATTGCATACCACAACACCCCAAAACCCCGAATCAAACGGACCCATAGAACGATTTCACAGCACCATCATTGAACATTATCGATTATTTAAGGAGAAATTCAAAAATATGAAACCCATAGAATTAATACCCTACTGTATATTCGCCTATAATTCCACGATACACTCACAAACACTAAAACCACCATTCGACTTAATATTCGGCTATATACCGGAAATGTTTAACTACGACCCGGAAGTAATAATTACGCAAGAGTATAACGTACAACACAAAGAAATTATGAAAATCATCTACGAAATTGTTAGAAGTCGCATAGAAACGTCAAAACAAAAAACCTTACAACGAACTAATAAAAACACGAACCAGCCGTTCAAGGAAGGCGACGTGGTATACAAACAGATACCACCGGGATTTCATAAAAAACATAAAAACCCCTTTTCAGGACCCTATTCAATAATATCCTTATTAGAACATAACAAAGCTATTCTAATAAACCATAAAAATGACGAACAGACAATAGCACATCTAAGAAATTTACGTCTTGCAGGTTCCTTGCCACAGGAATAACAGCCCAAATACAAGACTTGACGGACAATCCAGGTATGCTGCCAAAGAAATTAGGTACAGCATACACAGAGACTAGCAGCTGGAACTTGATACATATACATGACCTGACACAACTACACGAAGACTATAACCAAATAAAAAGACATTACATAAACACAGTTACGTCTATGACAAAAGATTACCGCGACGAATACCATAATTTTATACTAACATTAAATTTTACTATAGATAATATAGACGATACATTTTATAGGATATTCTTAGAGAAAGATAACATCAATGAGAGACAGAGACGGGGCATAATCAATGGGCTAGGATCGATATTTAAATCAATAACTGGCAATCTCGATTCACAAGATGGCGAACGTATATATCAGGCAATAGAAATATTAGGTACAGACCAAAACAAAATTCATGATCTTCTTAAATCGCAAAATTCGGTAATGCTAGAAGCAATCGGAGAGTTCAATAAAACGATCGTAGGGTTGAGTCACAATCAGGGCACGATAATAAATAGAATAAACGAGTTAGGTAACACAGTTGATAGCCTTAGGAGCGAACAACTAACGCACTATCATCGCATCAAAATCCTAGAGCTGCTGACCCAGCTTGGACATTTATTGAATAATATTCAAGAATTAGCACTCAGAACTGAGAATGCAATCACTTTTTCAAAATTAGGAATTTTTCACACATCCATATTAAAACCAAAATTTATAATAAAAGAAATCAATAGAATACAAAAATACGTAACAAATGCCAAACTAATAACAACCACTGATCTGAATCTGTATGAAAAAATATTCAAAATAAAAGCAGTACAAAATAAATTCCAAATTATATTTCAAATAGAAATACCTCTAGTTGAAGAATCAGAATATGATTACTATCAGTTATACACATTACCTGTCCCAAAAAATCCACACACCTTTACCATGATAATCCCTAGAACCAAATACTTGATCCTAAGCAGTAAACAATATGCCTTTCGAAATGAAGAATGTCAAAATTTAAAGAACAAATTATATTTCTGCCAAGACGACAATCCAACAGCCATGAATGATCAGAACCCATGTGAAATAAAACTAATAAAATTTCAAAAGCCTATCGATAATTGTAACCAAGAATTAGTCAAAATTAAACAAACCACAGTTTCGAGATATGGAACCAGTCAATACATCATCTTAGCGCCAGAAGAGACAAACGCCAGAATAACTTGCCAGGAACAAGAGTGGATCAATATCATCAAGGGTACCAAATTGGTCAACCTCCAACCAAATTGCCAATTGAAAGTAGGAAACAAAATTTATAAAACCGGCCCCACTACAGCGGAAACACAACAACTATTCAATCTCCCCAAATTAGAAACCACCACTACGAAGGAAGAAACAAATTACGAAAAGGTACCCGAACTCAAATTAGACAACGTACAGCTGCATAACATCGAGCAGATCCAACATCAACTCCAAAACATTAAGAAAAATATACCAGGCCGAATGGAACTACCATTACATCACCTGAGTATATGGACCATATTATTGTACGTGGCTATTTTAACCGCCATCATAATGATAGCCGTCAAATGGGGAGTCATAAGAAGAAGAACCACTAGAAGAACTACGAAGATCAACCCAAGAACCGACAAGGGAGAATTGAAGATCAACCCAGGAACCACCGAAGCCGGATTTCCCTTGAAAATCCGGAACGAACCGTAGCTTCGTTCTTCAAAGGGGGGAGGAGATAAATAGAGCCACAACAACAGGCTATTGTGCAACAATGTATCCTGGCCTCCTTAGAAACCGCAGTGTCATCATAATAGTGAAGTGGCGCCTGTAGGAATGCAGGCGTAAAACCAGCAAGTGCGAACGGAATACCTCCGGTGACATTCAGCATTAGCAGATCCAGGTCACCTCCAGAGACAATAGTGCCACGCCTGGAGGGGAAGACTATAAATAGGATAAGCACCGAGATAGGAGTATTCATTGCTTGTTTCCTAGTTAGTCTGGCACATGGCGTGTCAAGTATTTTAATATCACTTATATATATATATATATATATATATATATATATATATTTTTTGTCTCATTATTGTATTAAGTAATCATTGTGTTTAAGTAATAATAAATTGTTTAAAAAAGTTAATTGTCTTAACGCTAAAGTTAAGTCGCGACACCTCCAAATAACACAAAATGTTATAAAATAGAGATTGTGTATAACCAAGTAACAATTTCGTAGATTGTCAGCCCTGGCCGATTTTTTCCCTAAGTTAGGGATAATGTATGTAAGTCTAGATGTATTCTCGCCATAATTAGAACCGCAGACCGGTTTTGCCCTAATTAGAGCTCATCAGTGCGCTATACAAATTACAGCATGAACACACCTATAAAGTTATAAAGTTATACGGCTAAACTATACCCACGACCAGGCCCAACTGGTTTTGTCATCTGCTTAATTGCATGGCCTTTTTATTGCAGTAAACAACTTTACTAATATAAAAACCTCAATTATTTCATAAAAGATACTTATCTTTATCAAATAAAAATTTTATGAATATATCGCGATAAGTTATATTTCAGAGATATTCATCATGTAGTTTATACATAATTCAATAATTTCAATATAACTGTTGTGTAGTCGGTATATATATATATATATATATATATATATATATATATATATATATATATATATATATATATATATATATATATATATATATATGAATCAGATATTGGATATTGGTTCTACGGGGGCTAGTTTGCGCCCATTTAAAATTAGTGAATTTTTTTAAAGAAATTTCACTAAATATTGAAGTAATTTTTCCCCTTTTTCTAGACGAAACTTTATTTGTAATGAATACAATCAGAAGTAACCTTTAAACCAAAGATGATTAAGGGAGGGGAAGCTAAAAAATACCTAATTTAATAACCACCTAAATAAATGTTTCGTATGCAACTTTTCTTTAAAAAGATTAAACGTTAACCGCCTACAATATTTAATTAAGTAACTTTTAAGTAATAATTTGTTAATATGATATTAATAAAATGAATTATACTGTGGGGAATTGTTGTCACGGTCAACATTAAATGGAAGTATTAATATTACACTTTTTAAAATTTTTTGAACGAAACCCGTGAAATCGCCACCAGTCATAGAGGTTTAGAAGTGTTGTTACCCATACTGTTGACGAAGTTTGAATCCAGTAGAAGACAGAAAGGTAAACAAGGAAAGTGGTAAAATATGGAGAGTAAATATTTGTCTTAAGCTTATAGATATTGCGGAGGATATTGTGGTGTCAGCTGAGTCGTAACTTGTCCCATTCGACATTGAGTGTGCCGTTTACCTAAGGGAACGCTGCTAAAGACGGGTTGCTATAACTATTAAGTTTCCACCAATGTTTCCATTGTATTATAAAAATCTAACCTCTTAGCAGTTTTGTCTTAGTTTTTCAAATAAAATAAATATTTCAACGACTATAGCTAACCTGGTTTTAGTTGTTGTTACGAATAAGAATCAAGAGTACCTATGCTAATAACCAAATAAGCGTCTATAGTAGTAAACAATCCAGTAAAATGTTCGACGTGAAAAACAGATTGATGAAAAATGTACGTTTGTCAATAAATTCAGGGTAGTTTATATTAAAAATAAAGCTGCAGGGAAAAACTTAAAAGTTAAATCAAAACACATTACAAAGTCTACCACAAAATCTTTGACGTTGATAAGTAATACGTCCTCAGCGTGTCAATTCTGTTGTGATGCAAGGTTAGCTAACAGCATTCCAGATAACCTAAAATTCGTTTTTTTTTATCCACAAGAAAGAGAGAGAAATTTGTAAGACATAAATATGTACCACTGCATTTGATAGTTACTAATTTTAAAGACAGTTATATTACTGTTTTCTTTATTTAAAAGTTTAATTTAAAACATTATAAGAAATGTTATGAAATAGAGACTGTGTACAGGGTGATTCTTTATAATGTCGCCCCCCTTTAACTTTGTTATTTTAAGTGTCCCAAAAAAATTAAAAGTATGGTTATGTAGGTGCTAGAAAATACTTTTTTTCTACATATAAAAAATTTTGAAAAATGATCAGTATACAGGGAAAACCAAAAAGTTCATTTTTTTTCAGTGGATCAGCCTATATATGAATTTATTTTTCGATTCCTCGTCAAATTCTAAGCATAATTTATATAACATACTGTATACCTAAAATGAATAGTTTTTGAAATATTCCCATTTGAAATGTTATCATGTTGATTTTAGTAAACCAAAACAGCTGTTACAAATCAAGAAATCTAACAATAAATAATATAGCAAAAACAGTTTCTAATTAAATATAAAGATGCTCCACCGGGCCTAATTTTCTTCAACACATTGTATAAGGGTTCTTCGCATTTTCTCTAATGAATCTGTTATGAATGCTGGATTATTTTCATTTAAATTAATAATTTCATTCCGTATCAAATCTTTAAGATGATCGAGGTTTTCAATTTGGTGGCCGTATACACGGTTTTTTATATAACCTCAAAGAAACGCATCCATAGGTGTCAAATCGGGGCTGTTTGCAGGCCATTTAATTGCCGCATTTCTTCCTATCCATTTAGGAAACCTTCCATTTAGGTAATTAAGCACAACACGAATGTTGTGAGGGGGTGCTCCATCCTGTTGAAAAATTATATTTGTAATATATTCAAAGGCAAATCGTCTAAATATTCTTTGAACTCGTTTTTCAATAAATCTAAATAGCGGCCTTCATTTAAAACAGTATCAAAAAAATATGGACCGATAACTCGATCGCCCAGGATACCACACATTCACGGATTATCGCCCTTGGAACTTAAATTCCCTATAAGAATGGGGATTCTCTCTTGCCCATTTTCTGGTATTTTTTCGGTTAAACAGGCCACTAGTAGAAAAGGTAGACTCGTCAGTCCATGGAACTGTTTTCAAAAAATTGTTATTTATGTTTATTCTATCTAGAATCAGTTGACAAAATGCGATCCGATCATCCTTTTGCATTTGGGTAAGCTTTGTAGTGGGTTTAATCTTATATGGCTTTAGATTCCATTTTCTTAACGTTCTTTGGACTTTACTGTATGAAGTTCGCTGAATATTTTCTTGTGTTGCTCGTAATGTCTTTGAAATGTTGCTTATGGAATTGTTTGGATTCTCTTCTATAGCAAGTAAAATATTCATTTCTGTATTTTCATCTACGTTCACAGCAGTTCTTTTTCTCCTTTGTAAATTTGACGTTTCTTGAAACTTCCTATATATAGTTGTGAACGTTTTTCTAGTTGGAACATGCATACCGGGATTATCTTGTATCATATTTCTAAAGTAACACTTCTTTCTCTGTCTGCGTACGGCATTTTTACTTACTAAACGATACAACTACAACAATATTGACAGAGTGTCACTGTCAGTTATTTGTTTCCAATTAAAAGCGTGGTATCCTAGGACTTCTTGATTTGTAATAGTTGTTTAATAAAATATTTGATGATAACGTTTCAAATGCGAATATTTCAAAAACTATTCATTTTAAGTATACGGTATGCTATATAAATTATGCTTAGAATTTTACGAGGAATCGAAAAATAAATTCATATATAGGGTGATCCATTGAAAAAAAATAAACTTTTTGGTTTTCCCTGTATACTGATCATTTTAAAAAAATTATACGTAGAAAAAAAGTATTTTTTAGCACCTACATAACCATACTTTCAATTTTTTTGGGACACTTAAAATAACAAAGTTAAATGGGGGCGACATTACAAAGAATCACCCTGTACAACCAACTAACAATTTTGTAAATTGTCAGCCCTGGCCCATTTCTTCCCTAATATAGGGATAATGTATGTAAGGCTAGATGTATTCTCACCAGAATTAGAACCGCTATTTACGGCTGTTATAAAGTAGTAGTAAAATCTTTAAAATTCACTCTAATATATTTTTTACCCTACCGTCCCACTGATTCCTAAATGATGATTGTTCCGACACAAAAGCATGCAATGCAATGTTGTGTAAGTATAGTAGTGTGTAACGTGTCTGATCCAATAGTAACGTCATACGTCAATAAAATCACGTCACTTGGCCAACAAACAAAACTATAGTGACATTTTACAGCATTTGGCAGCAATGTGAGAAGTGAAAAGGCAAAAATAGCAGCTTATTATGCTCTTGTGAAGACGTTATTGTGAACAGACATCGGTGATTCATTTACTACAAATGAGGAGCGTTGTTCTCAAATGAAACATCCCACATGTTTCAATTAATGTGATGAAAGTGACTGCATCACCTCTCCTAAATGATGATGACAATAAATTATATAGTGAAGATTGAGAACAAGATACTATAACTTCTCAGATTTCACCATTGCAACAACTTAAAACATGGTATCATTGTCACAAAATAAGCTACATCGTGCTTACCCATAATATATTGCAGATATTAAAGTCAAGTATGGTATGAATTTACCAATCGATCAATCAAACTTTATTAAAAAGTCTGGACACAGCAAGTGCGTTATGGTAGTGAATTTTTATTAAAACGTTTTTAATAGCACATATGTCATTTTCTTTATGAAAGCCTCTATCCAATTTGATTCCCAGTATAACCTATATAGTGGAAACAATGTACCATATTTCGTCAAAATAACTTTGTTGTTTGAAAAAGTACAAAAATTTTCGAAAATTAACTTAAAATGTTCCCTAAAAACCTGTCTAATGTTTCTGGTCAACGAACTTCTTTAAGCTATTTACCCACCTACCAAGATATACTTATTCACAAAAAGCTAAATGACAAAACTTACAAACACATTTTCTTCATGAAAATTTGCAAACAACTTTTGCACGAAAATCCTAATACATTTTTCTACAATAAGTTATTAAACATTTATTATCAATTATTATCAAATATTATATAATACAAATATTTTACAAACTATGATTTCTACGGAAACACAAAAAACTTGTATACTGGCTTCAATTTTTTCACGAAATATATGGTATAAATTCTGATTGTCACATAATAAACTATTGTCATATAGGTGTGTGTGTATGTATGTATGCGTATATACGTATATGTATATATATATATATATATATATATATATATATATATATATATATATATATATATATATATATATATATATATATATATATATATATAGTATCTTAATTTGATTTTGAGAATAATACCTACAGGTTACACTTAATGCACATGTATATTTTATGTAAATTTATGTTCATTTTTGTGTTAAAGTGTCAATAAATAAATGATTCGTGCTTAACTGTTCTGTTCACTTCAAATCTGATATGTCTGAGTATTGTTGGTGGTATACGCTTTGCCTCTGTTCTATTAGCAATAAACACAGATATAAATATAAATATTATACTTGCCCTTTAATTGACACTTCTTCTGCTACACAGCATTTTTGACTCTATATCTTAGTTAGTCGGTTCTAACTGATAAATGGTGCTATATGCCATCAATTCCTATATATTACAAATATACCCCCGAAAAAAGTACGTCAAAAACTTTAAAATTTAGCAAATAATTTTATTTAAATTTGATTAGAATTTCTATAATTTTTCTTACTGGATCCTCTACTGTTTTAAAATTAATAACAAAGTTTTATTTATTTGAGTGACAGTATTTAACAGTTGTTTCAATTTTATAACGAAAATGGCCAAAACTTATTCATTCTGTTTTAACTTTGATACACTATTCGCCCTCTATGAGCGTGCTTGTAAAACACTATGGGAAATTGGTTTATATTTCAGATATATTAATGAAACCTGCTATTATGATTTAAACATTTATTTCCCAATAACAGATGGATCGTTTATCTAGATTAATGCATATAGGAAACTTGATTTTATTGTGACTTATATTAGTTATGTGAATTATGATGTACCTTAGCGTCCGCTGATAGTTGATATAGGTAACATTTTGCTGTTTATTACCTGTACATTTATTTCTCGTCGTGATTGTATGGTCTGGAACATCTACTGGGTTGTTTGTTTACTTGTTGGACACACTGAATACTATTTACGCACAAATTCACTTAAAATTTCATAATATACCTGGACGGTAAAAATGACACTGGTACTTTTCTCGGCGTTCATTAAACAACCTTCTTCTCTTCTCAAACGGAAAACGGATATCGTCGAAAAACAATCTTGAACCCTATTTCCTTTTCCTGTTTAGAGTCATAGCAAGCTGCCTGGAAATCATTTTCAACATTTCATACTTTCCGTCTTTTGTTCCTGAGCTGCATAACATCGACAACCAGTATAGAATGGAAAATTATCGTTGTTTTGGCTCTTTGACAGGTGAGTTTAATTTAGATACCCCCCAAATTAAAATATTTTACTCAAATGCCATTTACAAACAGAAAATTCCCAAATCTAGACATGACATTTGGATAACCTAACTTATTCCACATGTAAATAATGATTTTTAGTACAACCTAAAACACTTTTAAATTGTTTATTCTTGCTTTGGAAGTATTTTTAGTATAACCACTGTTGTCTCTATTAGTGTTCATTTCACTTATTAATATACAGAGTGTTTTCAATACATTTTGTTTTTAAATTATGTGAGTAAAACATTTTGACAATATTTATTTGGTTTAAAATTTAACCTGTTTTTAAACTTCACGCTATTCATACACATTTAGGTATGTAGCTTATTACTCCTTACTAATATTGTTCCACATTATTGTTGAAAATTAATATATAACCTATAGGTTAAATATTAATTTTCAACAATGATTATGAATATGTCTGGTGACAATGCGTTGTTATTTATGGTTTTTTTATTTGAATGGCTTTGGATATTCACTGACATGAACCACAATTTACAAAAAGAGTACATACACATTTCGTGCAAACTGTAAGTATTGTTTGATACTTTTTATCATATCAATATATATATATATATATATATATATATATATATATATATATATATATATATATATATATATATATATATATATATATGTAGACACATTTTGCACACACATTATCGGCACACAAGAAAACTATGTGTATACACAAACGCTGACTGGTTTACAGTACACCCATTAAAAATATGTTATAATATTTAAATTTAAATTTATTATAAGACCTAAATTAGATTCTAACAATTTATTTTCATTTTTTTTTAAGATTAGATCTATATTGTCGAAGTTTCAATTATCTGTAATTGTTGAAATAAACAATAAAGGTACTATTATTATTATTATTATTATTATTATTATTATTATTATTATTATTATTATTATTATTATTATTATTATTATTATTATTATTATTATTATTATTATTATTATTATTATTATTATTATTATTATTATTATTATTATTATTATTATTATTATTATTATTATTATTATTATCATTATTTCCCATTTTGGTGGTTGATCTATGATAGGAACGTTCCTATAACGAATCAGCACCGACTGGCGGCAAAACATTTAGAAGTTATTACGAGAGTTGCTGCAACGTTTTAGCGAGTTATTATGCTGGTTATGTGGTAAAACAGATCACCGGAGGATTCCATGGAGGGCTGTAACCCAGAGTAGCTACAATCATTTAGCATAGTTTTGGACTAATATATGTCAGCTGAAATGGTAATATTTTTTCATAGGAAATCTGTTGTTAAAAAATGACCCAATCTGCAAGGGACGCCTGAATAAGGGGTTCACGTTTTTAGAAAAAAGGAGTAAGTATTTAACCACAACCAAGGGTTGCGGTGCTATCGGGGCGGCAAGGCCGCGGACGAGCCCTGAGGGGAAAAAAGTATTTAACCAAAACATATTGTTCAACTTAAAATTTAACTCTTAACATAAACGTAGCAAATCTGGAGCGATAATAGTCTATGTGACGATGGTTAGTGTCTAATATTTAGAAGGTGTGTAATTTACTCCCATTATAAATTCAAAAGCAAACAATGTTTTACGATTTTAGCTTAAGTAGTTATTAACACAGATTCCGTGAAACAAAGCTAATACTTTAGATATTTGCCTTCGAAAATTAATGAGTATTCACGGTTTCGCCTAATTTAGTTGTATTTCAACGCCACTATATATCCGCTTTTAGTTACACAAATGATTAATTCAAAAGACTATTCAGATTCATCCCTTTCAGTTGTTATACAACCGTTCTGCTATTGAACCTTGTGTTAGAAATTATTAAGCCATATACATTTCCTACATGGATATAATATCAATAGTTGTTTCCTGAAAATGAGCCAGGTGTGTCGGAATCAGCCACGCATTGATCTTGTATTAAGATGATTAATGGAACCTTCTTATTACACCGCAGGGGAACTTCATACCAGAAATATCTAATCCAATGTTCTTCCATAAATTATGCTGTTTAATTATTTAGTAAACGTAATGTGCCAGTTATGACTAACAATGTTAATTATGCACAAGGGAGGTAATATTTTTAGATGCGGATGATATGTTATAATTATAATTTGAACATGTTTTATTGTACGTTATGTAGAAAGATGTTATCATGGTTAACCGCTTCAAGAGAGAATTCGTTTGAAAAATTATGTGCCAAATCCCCGATCATACTAATATCATTTTTAGTAAATTTTTAAATTTACTGTAAAAGAGGTCACAATGCTCAGTTTTTTTTTTGAAATTTCTTTTATCGAGTGAGCGCCGTAGCCCACAGAAACCAGTTTTAGGTCTCCTTACATTTTTTTTATATACAGGGTGTAAACAAATATGCGAGAACATTCAGGGTGCGATTTCTTGTTAAAAATTAAAGGGAGGGTCTTTCAAATAAAATAAAAAACTCATACACCCCTCTCATGTGAAAATACGACCCTTTAAAAAAATTCCAAAAAAGTTATTTTTTTCCTTAAATATGGAAAGAGTGACAGAAATTAAATTAAGTATATGTTGACCTAAGGCCTCGGTGGTTCAGAGGTAAGAACGTGTGCCTCTGAACCGAAGGGTACTGTGTTCGATCTAAGGGCTCTCCTTTTACTTTTTCAGTACATACTGCATGTCAAATTAACATCAACCGAGGTTGCGACATTGTATTTGAGCATGTTGAATGTCTTCATGTTCCGCCCTACGCAGGGGGCGTAAAGCCGTCGGTCTCAAGTCCATGCGATTTTGGGCACGTTAAAAATCCCTACGCTCCTTAAAGAAAGGCTGGGGTTCGGCAGAATTTCTAGGATAGTGAGGTGAAACTGCTCCCTGGCGTCGGTGATTGGCTATAGTCGCGGAAATAGGCCGACGTTAAAGAACAAAAAAAGTATATGTTGTCTACTACCCAAAAGACACTCAGTGAACAATTTGTTAGTTTTCCCGTAAGGTTGTAAGCGGTAGAAAAAGCCACCCTTGGAACTTGTTTCACACGTAACATTTTTCTTACAGCTACATCGCCAATGTAATATAAATTTTGAATATCTTTATTTATTCTTAACAAGAAAGGTCTCCTATATTCTTTTCATAAATTTAACGTTGTCGGAAGAAAAAAAATAAGCTCAATTAGATAATCTCGGGATAATTTTTAAGATTTATTTACTAATATATGAATGACATGGTTTTTTCTCTGTTGTAGTTTTTTTATTGACTTTATTGATTGATTCAATAATTCCATTGCCACTGATACTAAAAAACGAAAGCAAACATGCCCAAGCGTCGTCGATTATTGACTTCTGCTACACTGAAGAAAATAGCAGGTGAAGTCGACTTGAAAAATTAAGGTCAACCCTTTTTTGACTTGGATGATCCTTTAGGAGACTATGATTTTGCGCCGCCCCTTGAATCGTCTGCCAAACAAAAAAATGGGTAAGATGTGTGTGGCTTTGTGTTTTTTGTTTATTAAACGTCGGTCTATTTCCGCAACTATGGCTAATCACCGACGCCAAGTAGCAGTTTACCCTCAATATCCTGCAAATATTGCCAAACCCCTGCCTTTCTATAAGAAGGGTATCGATATTTAACGTGTCCAACATCGCATGGACAGGGGACCGACTGCTTTACACCCCCTTCGAAGGGTGGAACGTGCAGACATCGAACTTGCTCAAATACAATTCCACAACCTCGGTTGATATTCATGTTGCAGCATGTACTGAAAAAGTGAAAGGAGAAACCTAATATCGAACCCATTACCCTTCGGTTCAAAGGCACACGTTCTTAACACTGGACCACCGACGCTCTAACTGGTTCGGTTTTAAATTCACTATTGCGATTTAATTTTCGTTCTCATAAAGAAAATCGCTTTAATGCGTAGACTTTTCAATTTCCTAATTCTGGTATGTTGCATTAAAGTGGAATATTAACAATAAAACGACATGATTGTTTACGTTTAAGTGTATTGATAAAATTAGTTTTGCAATATTTTTCCTTGTATAATTTCTATGGTAATTTGAACGTTCTTCCAATGCCCAAAATGTTAGTTGACCATCAATTAAAGTAGTATGATGTGATTTGTTTAAAAAGCAAAATTATTGATTTTGTTTGTGATGTAGGTCGCCAGCTAAAATTCACCCTAAAGTATTTTTTGTATAATAGGACCGCTATTGCTTAACTTGTGTTGCCCAATGCATAATAATTGGAGGTTCCAATAAAATGACTATTTGACCCGACGAATTACATTTTGTATCTGCTAAACGTATATTTGGTGGGATGTTTAGTTTTGACAAAATAAATGACATGCTTGGTAAATGATCACTGATTTAATTTAACACTAAACATGTTATGCTTGTTTTGTATTCATTTACGCGTGATCTAAAAGTTATATTAGTTTTAAAACGTATGTTTGAGATATATTTGCTAATTCCTGATTCTAATGACTGATATTTTGATTTAGTTAGGCCTAGTCGATTGCAAACATCACTTGTGATAAAGTTGATTTGAGATCTTCCATCGAGGAAAGCTCTACATATGTGCTTTGATTTTCAAAAACTTTGATGCTTGCTCTTGGCAATATAGTTTGAAAAAATTTGTGTTATTTACATTATGATTTGATAAATGCATTACTTGTGCAGGTATGTTATTTTCACAAGTAGCGATTTCTATACGGCGTGATTGATTTTGATCTATTTGTCTTTGGTAACCTGCATTTGTATTTTGAGTGGCATTTAGATTAAGTGTCATATTCGTCACTGATTATGTTCTACATGGAACAGTGTGTTATCTTTCTTACCGCATTTTTTACAAGAAGCTGATGTACATTACTTTGTTGCATGATCTTTTCTTAAGCAATTTAAGCATAATAGCTTTACTAGTTCGTTGATTTATTGGTAATTTTAAGAAAGTGTTATATGAGAAAAGTGAATGTGTTGCAATTTTACATAGTACAAAATATGATGTAGATGTATTGATATATGCTTTAAAATTATGATTGTATGTTGGCTTTGAGTGTGTGTTAAATATACCTTTATTACATTTGTTGGATTTAAGAGATCCCAGAAAATTACACCTATTTTCAAGGAAAGTTATGAGTTCCTGAAAGGTGGGAAAATCGTTTTCCGGCTTAAATAATTCCCAATCGTGCAGTGTTGCATTGCTGAATTAAGTCTAAATAATGTCAATTAATAAAATGTCTAATGTTGGCTGATCAAAGTTTTTTAGTGATTGCATAATTTTCAACACCTCATCCAAGAAATGCTGTACTTGTTGATGCGAGTCCTTTTTGATAAAATCTAAATGAAAAAGAGCCTTAATGTTATTTTTAACAATTAATTTTCTGTTTTAAAACCGGTTCGTTAACAAGTTCCAAGCAAATATATAATTATCAGAAGATAACTTTAAAGTTTTAAGTGAATGTGCCGCATCGCCTTTAACACATGGTATTAAATAATATAATTTTGAATATTTGTTAAAGTAGGATTATTATTTACAAGTATGTCAAATACGTCACGGAATTCTACCCAATTTTCAAAATCTCCGTTAAATGTTGGTTTACGTTAGGTAAGCTAATTGAATTTAAAACTGCACCTGTCGCTATATTAGGTTATGAAGAATTGTTATTTTTGTTCGAATACTTGTTTAAAAATCCATTAACCTTTTTAGTGGTTTTGTGAAACATTTGGTCAAATTCTGCCAAGTCAGCTTCATGAGAAGTTACGATTCCTTGCACGATAAGCGTGCTGTCAATTCAAGTATATAATTTTCAAGCACAGTCTCATTATCGGCAATGCTATCAAAAAAGTCTCTAAAACGTGTAAAACGTGATTTTATTTGTACTCTGTAATGCTAATGTTTTTAAATCAGCCATTATGGAGCAATAAAGAAAGGAAAAATATATTAAAAGGAATTGGACTTACATTTTTGATGACTGCAAATTTTCTCTCACTTATGTTGATCACGATGTACGCTGATTTCACTTTTAATTGCACAAAATTTTTTTTTGATTAATCGGAAAACCTTGATGCACTGTATTTGTTTAACAACTAATTGCTGATTAAAATTGCTAACGGGATCTTTAATGCTCTAGTTCTTTTTTATATAATCCGGCTCGTTTAGGACCATGCTTAATTACGTTTTGTACTGACGTACCGCATTTTATCTGCTTTTGTTTTTTACTTAACTCGGAGGACCTGATTATGTTTTGTTATATATATATATATATATATATATATATATATATATATATATATATATATATATATATATATATATATATATATATGTTGATTTTGATAAAACTTAAAGTTTAATAACAACCGTAAACCAACCGTAAACCAAATTACTAATTTGGTATGCTCTAGAGGAAGTCAACAAAATGAATTGTAATTATGTTAGCACAAGCTTGTTGCTTGTTTGGAGTCTATAAAAGAACTAACTTAAATATCGAATTTTCCTACGCTATACAATTCTGAGAAAGGTTAGCATACTTGTGGTCAATTGAAAGCAAAAAATGACCCTTGTTGGGTTATTCCTAACCGCCCTTAAAAGAAAGAAGGCTACTAAGAAATATGTAAATTTGAAAGGGCTAATCCTCCAGACGAGAAGCCTTAGCATATATATATATATATATATATATATATATATATATATATATATATATATATATATATATATATGTGTGTGTGTGTGTGTGTGTGTGTATATATATATATACATATATATATATATATATATATATATATATATATATATATATATATATATATATATATATATATAAAGGTTAAGGTTAAGGGCAAAGCCGCAAGGAGACAACCGCATACACGTGTTTCAAGCTTATTAGCCATCATCAGTACGGTATAGCCAGGTGAAGATGGGAATACTCTGGATGAAGATGCAAAAATACACGAAGTCACAAAAGGCAACCTGCGCAACATTTGCAGCAACATTTGAAAAACCCTCAATCCGAGGGAAACAACCAAAATAGCCACGGAGGCAAAGAAATCACCTGCGTGAGCTTCCGAAGCCCAGGAAGTTATATTAACTATAACAGGATTTATAACACGGCATTTCTGTACTATACAAGGAGAAGGGTTAAGGGCAAAGCCGCAAGGAGATTACCGCATACACGTGTTTCAAGCTTATTAGCCATCATCAGTACGGTATAGCCATGTGACGATGGGAACACTCTGGATGAAGATGCAAAAATACACCGAGTCACAACAGGCAACCAGTGCAACATTTGCAGCAATATTTGGAAGACCCTCAATCCGAGGGAAACAACCAAAATAGCCACGGAGGCAAATAAATCACCTGCGTGAGCTTCCCAAGCCCAGGAAGTTATATTAACTATAACAGGATTTATAACACGGCATTTCTGTACTATACAAGGAGAAGGGTTAAGGGCAAAGCCGCAAGGAGACAACCGCATACACGTGTTTCAAGATTATTAGCCATCATCAGTACGGTATAGCCACGTGAAGATGGGAACACTCTGGATGAAGACTCCGTGTATTTTTGCATCTTCATCCAGAGTGTTCCTTTGCGGCTTTGCCCTTAACCCTTCTCCTTGTATAATACAGAAATGCCGTGTTATAAATCCTCTTATAGTATATATATATATATATATATATATATATATATATATATATATATATATATATATATATATATATATATATATATATATATATATATATATATATATATATATATATATATATATATATATATATATATATATATATATATATATATATATATATATATATATATATATATATATATATATATATATATATATATATATATATATATATTTGTGTGTGTGTGTGTGTGTATCACACACAAAAGATAATGGGCCGATTTTGATAAAATTTAGCGAGTACCTTCCTTTTACAAGTGGCTTGGACCAGTTCGTCAGCCAAGAAAATCGACGAAGGCCTTCCCGGAAAATTTGTTTTTTCTTTCGGAACAAATTCATATCTTCGGAAATAAAAAAGCAAGGCAGCTAAACTTGGTGCACGGGTTTGCATTATAAGGGGTGAAGTATGTAAGTCTAAATACAAAAAAAATATGAGCAGGTAAAAAAAAAATGGAGTTATCCTCAAAACGTCAACGTCGCGATCTGAAACGTCTAAATTCGCAACATTTATCCAAAGAAACTGAAACAAATACGGATTGTGTTAAGAATAGGTTATACCGGTAACCAGATTGATGCCTGCTTGCTTTAGAGAGACATATTTGCTATTAAAAATATTTTATGACAATTCACTTGCTGCGTCCGGAATTTTACTTAATTTTATATTGTCGCAGTATTGATATACTTGCTTGTTTACTGGTCAACGCATTCATAGCAGTGCACCAATTTTCGCTGTATTGTATAAATCTATTAAAACTTGATAAAAATTCAAAAATGTTTGACGACCTCACGAAGAAGTGTAGATCTCTTGAAAGGTTTACATATTCGATATAATAAGTACAATTTGAAACATACAATTCATCACAATACAGTTTTTAGACCTTGCGATCGTTTCGCTAACAAAGTTATCGTCAACAGAGGGATAAATAAACTAAGCGAATAAAAACTATAACTTCCATTTATGTGTTTGTTGTCCAGCAGTAGTAAAGAGAGTCCTCTACAAAGGTATACAGATAGACCCCCACGGTTAAGCCTTAAATCCCTGTAACTAAAATTGCATACCTGCTTTTGTAAAACTGTGTGTCGTTATCAAATATTCCTTCTAATAATCAGTGCGTCCTTCTTAGAGCGACACACTGATTAGTGAGTCTCAACAGCCGCGCCTTGTCTTTATACCTTCGTAGAGGACGTCTCCTTCTTAGAAAGACACGCTGATTATCAGAAGGAGTATTTGATAACGACACACAGAAATTTGATTCTAGTGTGCGGGCCTGTATACCTTCTTGCTGTTTGCAACTGCTTGGCAAATAACATATAAATAGTACACTAGGTGAAGATTGGAACCTGTGATGAGCACTGATAAGTACACCTGGAAAGCAAAACTCACCACAGCACATCTTTTTAAAGACCTACTGATCGTTTCGCTAATAAAGTTAGCTTCATCAGAGGATAAAATATTCTAAATATTTTATCCTCTGATGAACCCAACATTGTTAGCTAAACGGTCGTTATGTCTTTAAAATGATATGTTGTGGTGATCTGGGTTCTCTAAGTGTACTTATATAAATAGCAGTACTAGTTTTTATTCGCTTAGTTTCTTCATCCATCAGATAACACTCACTTTGTCAGCGCAACGATCGTCAGGTCTAAAAACTGTATTATCATGAATTGGGTTTTCCAAATTGTACTTATCAGTGCTCATCACAGGTTAAAATCTTCATTCAATGTTCGGTATAAACGTATTAGCTAAAAATTATTTTTCTGCAAAGATTTTTTTCTACTATTTTGTCCTTAGGAGTTAGAAACGCTTTGCGTAACACGTTGGAAAGAATATGGTTTCTCAAACATATTCGTCTATAGCATAATGTGCTATTTAATTTTAAATAACTTAGATATAATACTTTTTATACAAGACTGGTGTTTGTATGAAAATTAGCAGACTGACAGGAGATGATAACTGAAAAAAAAATTCTCAGTAAACAAGGGTACAAAAAACCGTCTACCAAGTTGATTTGTGTCTCATATAATGCCCCAAATAGGCGACAGCTCTACAGTTTTATGTCCCATGTCACCACACTTGATGCTTAAATGCTGGCGTTCACATGTAATGTTTGCAGTCTATTTTCACAAAGAATCGTATGGATGATTTATAAATTTTACTATGAATTATTTATGTCTTCAGATAACATCTTTTTATGGCTAATATTTCACTTCGTTTTTCTTTATAAATACTTAATTTGTATATTTATTGTTGGTGTCTGTAAATTGCAATAATAATTCTAGACTTTTGTTAGCGAATTTTGTGAAATAATTAACCTATGACACGAACACAGTGACTTTGAGATTAAAAATTCATTTTTTTTAAATGGCGACGTCGCCATCAAAGAAGATACTTTGAAGATTTCTTTGATACATAACAAAAGAGTGAAAATATTTATGAAGCGGACAATAAAGCGTGGGTGAAATGGCCTTTCAATCGGGCATCTTAGTACCTGCTTTTGTGATTATAGAAGCGAGTGACACAGAATTACCTGTGATATTTCTCTGTATTTTGTTCCTCATATATTTTGATAATATATGTCTGATAGCGATATTGGAGAATTACAAAGTTTAGATTATAGATTAAAAAATATTGGCAGATGCGAAATTGATATTGTTAAGCAATCTACTATAAATAATTTTGAACCGGACAGCCTGAAAATGTCGAAAACATTCTAAAAGCTTGCGATCTAGTGACGAATTAATTTTATGATGCACAAGATCAAAATTTATATCTTAACCATTTTCTATTGAACTACTTTCAAACGAGATTAACAGGGTATGTTAGGTTAATTATTATGATTACTAAAATAATAAACACATGGATAGACTTAAGACATGCTGTTGTTGAAAGCCTTATAGATCAGCGGGCAACACTAGCCCACTGGGTGAATTATTAACATGGAAGTGAATTTTCATAAAAATATTTTTAATAACAAATATGTCTCTTTAATGCAAGCAGGCTTAAATTCAGTTACCGGTAGAACCTATATAGTAGAAACAATGTCCCATATTTTATCAAAGTAACTTATTGTTTGAAAATAAAAAAAAACTCCGAAAATAAATTTAAATGTTTCCAAGAAGACTGGTTTCCTAGCCAACGAACCTTAGGTTAATAGAAAACTAAGCTATTGAAATTAAAGGCATTTAATGAAAATTTGCTACCAAAACATGCACCACATTTGGATGAAAAAAAAATGCAATAATATGAGGGATGATCGAAACATATATTGTAGGTATCACAAAGAACTTATGAGTCATTCTATGAGTGTCAAAATAATTTTATAAGATGCAGCTCGAGACACCTTATATCTAACGTATATAATTTTTTCTCGTATCTTGTATAATAACAATTATATTGATCTTTACCGTATAAATGTGTCACCCTGTATATATGTAAACACATAAAAACTGAAGTTAAACCCGCATGTGAATTTTAGGGGGGCTACGTTGCACTCATTTGAAGAAATCTTTTTAAAAACGAAAATTTGCTAAAAATTATAGACCACCGTTAAGCCATAAACTTAACTAAAACTAGGTACTGCTAAAGCATCGGGTATATTTGAGCTGCATTTTCTGGAAATATTTAGGTAAAATGAAGGACAGTGACCGCTGAAACTGAAACTTAAGGGTTTATAGAACACCCACCTTGCGACATTTTATTTACATAAACCATCTTTTTTCAGGTAGTCAACTTAGACACCTAAATTTTGGTACGTAGTTCACCTTTTAGAATACAAACACGCCTATGAAATTTGCTTGCCCGTACTTTGTTATTTCCAGAGATATAAAAATTTTGCGAGAGAAAACACAAAATTTTCCGGGAAAACCTAGGCCGATTTTCATGGCTAACGAACTTGCCCAAGCCACTTGCAAAGAGAAGGCACTCACTGACTTTTTTTTTAATCGGCTTATTATTTTTTGAGTTATTGGTGCGATACCTATATATATATATATATATATATATATATATATATATATATATATATATATATATATATATATATATATATATATATATATATATATATATATATATATATATATATATATATATATATATATATATATATATATATATATATATACTTGTGTGTGTTCTAGTGGGCCTAGTTCCCGCCCATTTGAAGACATTTTTTCAAAAATCAAAAGTCACGATCTCCTCATTATTTACTTTTTTTTAAAAGAAAATTCACTAAAGCACAAGGAGGATGCATTAGCGTTAAGCAGCAGGTGTAGGCAACAAAAGGCTAAATCGAAAACGGCATCACGTGATCATTTATTGACCATAAAAATTTTAAATGCAATATATTTTTGAAGTATTAAAGTAATTTGAATGAAATTCTGCAAATGACTAGAAGACCCCACAATACAGCTGTAAACCAAATTTCAATTTAACCTGCCCACGAGAAAATAACTTGTGCGAAAATAAAAATTTATCACCTAAAATTCCAGAACAAGGATTCTAAGAGATGCATGTCTTTTATTTTAGAATACAGAAATTCAAAATCGACCAAGGACATAACAGTCAGTGACAATTCATTATAAATGAGCTGGCTTGTCATATGTAATAAAATAACGTCTGTGTCTTAGAATATATAACCGCGGGAATAACACATATTCATAATTGTTGACAATAAATGAAAGTTAGTCGAAAAAATAAATCCATCGAATAGCTGCCGTTAATACCCATAAACTTTTAATTAGCAGTTCCTCGTGATACTTTAAAATAATATATCATTAAATTATTCTTTATACCATCTGCCAACCTGTGCCGCTGTCATTTTGGCCTTCTAGTAGCTGTTTTAATCTGTCAATGTCAGATGTCAGTCGCCAATCGTCAAATTTCAACGGTTTATTTGAAGAAAAATGTAAGTTTATATTCCTACCGGTTTTGTATTATTTCAACAACACACAACGAGGGCTCACAGCCTAAATACTATCGCACCGTGGGTGTCGACAAGGAGGAAAGAGGCAACTTGTTAATTCTGGACTTGAAGGTTTGGAGGTTCGGAGAAGAAGGAAAAACATGTGGCGGCAAGGAATTCCACAAATTGGAAGTCCTCGGGAGAAAAGAGCGGGCATAACAGGACGTTCTATGTCTGGTGACCTGGACGGTAAAAGGGTGCATTTGCTCTGTCCCCCTGGTAGATCTGTTGGGGACAGCGGATGGCCGCCTTTGGGTGAGTGTAGGGTCACCGATTAGCCGCATAGCTCTCTTTTTAATGGAGTCCAGGATAGCGAGCATAGAAGCGGCAGCGGCACCCCAGATGTGGGAAGAGTATTCGAGGTTTGGCCTTATTTGTGAAGTATATAAGGTATAGAGATTAGCTGGTGAAAAGTATTTGCGAACCCGGAAGAAGAAACCTAATTTCTTAGCAGCCGCTTCTGCAATTGATGTGGCATGTTGGTGCCAATTGAGATTTCGATCCACAGAAATGCCAACAAGTAAAAAGGACCCATTACTTTTAGTAACTTGGTTGTTCATTGTGATGGGTCTAGGGCTGGTGTATCTTTTATGATATAGAAGGCAAGGCGGAGATTTGGTGAAGTTGAATTCTACATGATTTCTACTTCCATAGTTCAATATGTTTTGGAGATCGACAGAGTCAGAATTCTCCATGAGTCTGCGATCCTCATCTAATTGGGCTAAAGAGACAGTCTTAAAATATTGAATATTTGAGTGAAGTGTGCTGTCGTCCGCGTAACTGTGAACTGGGTTGGATATGCTAGAGAGGAGGTCATTGGTGTGGAGAAGAAATAAAGTATGGGGCTAAAGCTGAACCTTGAATGACTCCTGCATTTATTGGATACAGTCTCTATTATTTATTCGAGAAAGGATTGTAGAGGTTTAGATGGTGCATTACCCCTTCTTAAATTTTTGATTACAGATAATTTATCGGAGACTAAAAGAAACCAGAAAATAATTACAAATTATTGTGACCAGTCCGATGACAACGGCAGAGGCTGTACGATGCTTTTAAACGTTCAAGCGTGTCAAGACGTTACTACGAAATTCCATGACAGAGGACCGCTTAACTGTACTTTCTATGTTATCCATAGAAAAGAAATTCTTTTCAGAAATAGAAAACTTCAATGAAAGAGTGAATGATAAGTTTGCTGCAAAAAAGGACCGCAGAATATAACCAATGTATAAAAAGTAGGTGGGTAAAAACTAAAATAAGAATTGTGTTTTGGTGTGTGTGTGTGTGTGTGTCTGTGTGTGTGTGTGTGTGGGGAGGGTGGGGGGGGTTGGTGGCAGAATCTTGCAGAACACTCACTGTCTTCAACCACGAGCCGCCCCTGTCCTCAGCCAGATAAAAATGGAATTAACACGAAATCATAACAGCAACAAATAAAGATCTGTTGCTATGTTATGATGTTTAGATTAAACATTCTTTAAGAAAGAAAATAAAAAACAGAAATGACGGATGGCGCCTTCAAAATGAATGTCAATATTTACCATTAAGATAGAACTAACCTATAACAGTTATAACTATAATAACAATTACAACAATAAGAAAACTAAACAATAACAAAATAAAATCTCGACATACATCAATTCATTAGCTTATTGCAACTTTCTTGAAAATGTAGTTACATTTATTTTGTTATATTTTATTAATTAGGAACAAGAATATCTAAGAAAGGTGACCTATTAAATCAGTTTTTTCAATTAAAACAAGGTATTTATTTTCGTTTATGTAGTTTTCTACTTCTAATGCTTCAAAAAGTCTAGTTTACGCAGGTCATTACAAAAATGTTGTAGTTTTATGCGGCTTTTTACTCTACATCGATTTTGTGTATCAATATTATGTTTTGCAAATGTGGATTTGTCAGAGTGGTTATTTCTAAGTGCAGAAATATGTTCTTTGTATCAGGTGTTAAAATTTCCAGAAGTTTGACCGATGTAGATTACGTTACAATGTTTACAAGCGACTTTATAAATTCCATCTCTGCCAAGAAACAAGACTTTAGTTTCGCGATTAATAACAAATCACCCGTGGTGTTGTAAGTTCTAAAAGCCAACTTTGTATTTATAGAGATATTTAAAAAAAATTCTCAAGGAGTTACACATGCTACAAACACCAAACAAGACTAATTTACGACTTCTGGGAATAATTAAGTTATTTAATTTTTGTGTTAGTTCATATGAATTCTGAACTGAATATTTTGGAATGTAAAACGAAGTCGGCTCACGTTTCTATTAATATGATTTTAAAGTAGTTTTTCGTTTTATCTTTAAGCTTACAAATAAGGCATCATCTAAGATCAAAACAGTCGAATATGTTTCAGTGACCAGGGAAGTCACCATTTACTATTAGGATATAATGTAAAATTTCCGGGGACAGCAAGTTGCTGTCTATAATTACCACGTAAAAAACAATTTATTAGCTAGCGTCCGCGGTTCAGTGGTAGAGTGCTCGATTTACACGCGGGCGGCCCGGGTACAATCCGCGCCTGATGCAGGTAACATTTTGTTTTGTTTCACTAACTTTAATATTTGGTAGAAACAATATTGTGGTAATTTCATACTTTTGGACCAGGATCTTATTTTTATTTAAAGCTTCTGGATAACTTTGTCACCTTTGAGTTTAAAATTATAATTTTCAGCAAATATTTCATCAAAAAGGTTCACTGTAGAGAAATTAATTAAAAAGACTTGTTTGTGTTTGGAAAAACTGGTTTAAGTAGGTTGACTCAAACGAAAACTGCCACGTTTATAATTTGGCAAATACATTCTTTTTCCAAATATGGATTTGGTTTTCTTCTCAAAAGCTTTTGTAACTTTAATGAAATTTGTACCAAAACTGTTTTTCAAAGAGACTTGCAATACTAAGATATACCAATGTTCCTTAGAATAATAGAGAACTTTCGAAATAATTCTTCAAATGAGCGCGTACTAAGGCCTCTAAAACTGATTTTCGAGGTCTGTTTAAATCTAAAATATTTATCTTAGGAAAATGTTATATAAATATTAGTGTACAATTCTCAGGAAAATTCACTACTATAACCCACTTGTTGTGCTCCAAAATTTTTATAATTACAGTGAGCGTTTTTATGAGTTTTACATAAGGCGAAAAGAATAATTATTGGCGTTTCAAAAAATTCAGTTATCACGTCGTTGTAATCATAAAAGCTACTTTGTTTGAATTGATGTTCGACTTGTTACGTTGCCATTTATAAAGCCATAAATTTACTTGTGTTTTATGTTCTCAAATAAATTATCCCTCTTTTCGTACTTTAACTAAATATAACCTGACTTGTATGTGCTGCAATGCTTAATTCAGCGATTCTTATTTCATTTTCTTTGAAGTAGCCGCCGCAGAGAATCAGGTTTTGCAAAGGTAGGATGTTGAAAAAGTAATAGTAAACGAAATGCTATTGTTTTCAGTGCAGAAAACTAATCATACAACCTTGCCCAAAATTCACAGTGATTTCTTACAATTGTCCTTGGAAGTGGCGAACTTGCCGTAGAGTATGTAAAGATTCCTTCTTCAGCAGTTGAGAAACCCTCGAGACTACTTTTATATAGTCTTCTACACTTGTAACTTGGTATCAGGTTAAAGTCGGCAAGAAAATACTTTTTAAAATTATTGGCAGCATGGCTAAATGATTTTCAACGGTTACAAAAACAACTTCCACATGTTGTTCTTCAGCCTTGTGAGTTTTAGCACATTCATCCACATTTCTAGCTTTTTATGTCCTGAATTTCTGCTTCATAAATCCAGTTTTATGCAAAACATATAAACTGTATCACTAGTATCCATCAAATGTATATTTGCTGCTCAAGGCTGAAGATTCAATGTATCTATTCCCTCAAATATGTCGACCAAGTAGCTCAGTTTCATCACAAATAAATTATCTCGAAGCTTTTCGGCTTCCGATCGGTTTTCCTCTTCTGTAAAAATGGCAATTTTATCTCTTAATTCATAAACATATTGCAGAAACGTCCGACGGGATAACCATTTTGCCTTGCAATCAAATATGTACTGCATCCATGTCCTTACAAAGTGCAGAGAAAATTCTTGATTTTTGGGGTCTCATTTTTATGTAATTTACTACGGTTTCCACCGCAGTTAGCACAATATTCAGACCAGGACTCATTTCTTTGGAAGCCAGAGCTTCTGCGTGGATCATGCAGTGTGTCCAGACACACTGTGAAGAATTTTGTTCAACGAGTGCTTGTATACTTTGAAATTTTTCAGACATTATACGAACACCATCGTTGCATATTTCGACCCAATTTTTCCACTCTGTGTTTGCCTGTTTAGAAAATCATTAGAGCAAATAATGCAGGTGCTGTTGCTTTGAGTTCTATTGGTTTCCAGAATAGTAGTTTTTCCACTGCTGGCATGCCATAACAAAACCGAAAAGAGGCAATTAAATGGGCTTCTTCATATAT
This sequence comes from Tillus elongatus, assembly GCA_964006375.1. Classification (NCBI taxonomy): domain Eukaryota; kingdom Metazoa; phylum Arthropoda; class Insecta; order Coleoptera; family Cleridae; genus Tillus; species Tillus elongatus. The sequence goes on along the minus strand of OZ023263.1, from coordinate 106,854,732 downwards.
GTTGCCTCACCAAGCTAAATTTAAAAAAAATATCACGCAACTGCTCGAAAAGCTGATGCTGTACATCTTCAGCTATACCACAAATTTTACTGGAAACAGTTAGTACAGGCAATAGAGGAGCCCGTTACTCTTGTCCATAATGCACTAAACTACAGAAGTTTTTTTTTTGATAGATAGATTCAAAATTACGTACTGAATGTAAAAGCACAAAATCCTTACAAATTAGGAGGGCGGAAGTGCCGCCATTTTGAGAAAAACCGTTTCGGCCAATATCTCCATAACCGTGCACTTTAGGCCAAAAATGGTAATGACCTTTATTGTAGACAATTGCATTTATAATCTTTTTTGTAAAATATTTTTTTTTGTATTACTCACCGTTTACAACTTATACGATTATTAGCATTAATTTATTGACTTTTTTACCTATATGTTTGTTAACAATTGTTAAAAAATAAAAAGCTGATAACTTGACTTTTTAATAGACAAATTTCTTACAATTTTTATTTAAAACCTTTTTTTCTAAAATCAATATTTTCAAAGTTCTAAATTGCGTTAAATGTTGCACTTTTAAATCGACAAATTTTTCTGGAAATATTTTAGTAAAATGAAGGACAATGACGGTTGAAGCTAAGACTTCAGGCTTTGGAAAACATTCTTCTTGAGACATTTTCTTTCCATAGCTTATATTAGTTTCAGGTTCTTTGCGTAAATGTTGGCCTCTTTGACGTTTTAATTCGCGACTTTGTCCCCAATTTATTTTTCTTTAAATGCCTATAACTTTTTTGTATTTGAACCTACATACCTAAATTTTCGTATATAATTTACCTATAATGACAAAAAACCGTGTACTAAATTTAGTTGCCCTTACTTTGTTATTTCCGGAGATGTGATTTTTTTTCGAAAGAAAACATAAAATTTTGCGGGAAAACCTGGGCCAATTTTCTTGACTAACAAACTTTCCAAGCCACTTACAAGAGGAAGGTATTCACCAAATTTAATTAAAATCGGCCCATTAGTTTTTGAGTTATTGGTGTTTTACACACACACACACACACACACACACACACACACACACACACACACACACACACACACACACACACACACACACACACACACACACACACACACACACACACACACACACACACACACACACACACACACACACACACACACACACACACACACACACACACACACACACACACACACACACACACACACACACACACACACACACACACACACACACACACACACACACACACACACACACACACACACACACACACACACACACACACGCACGCACGCACGCGCACACACACACACACACACACACACACACACACACACACACACACACACACACACACACACACACACACACACACACACACACACACACACACACACACACACACACACACACACACACACACACACACACACACACACACACACACACACACACACACACACACACACACACACACACACACACACACACACACACACACACACACACACACACACACACACACACACACACACACACACACACACACACACACACACACACACACACACACACACACACACACACACACACACACACACACACATATATATATATATATATATATATATATATATATATATATATATATATATATATATATATATATATATATATATATATATATATATATATATATATATATATATATATATATATATATATATATATATATATATATATATATATATATATATATATATATATATATATATATATATATATATATATATATATATATATATATATATATATATATATATATATATATATATATATATATATATATATATATATATATATAACTGAAATATATATATTGAAAGTGACCCCGTTAATGTGTTCTACGGGGCATAATTAGCGCCTATTTCAATTTTTTTTTTCAAAATTCTAAAGTCGCGGTCTCATTAGTGAATTTTTTAAAAGAAAATGCACTAATAATCATTTAAAAAAAGTTTTAGGTAGATGTTCTAGAAAATTTGTCGATTGAAAAGTTAAGTTATAAGCATTTTAGTTTTTAAACAATTAACAAAGATATGGGTAAAAAAGGCTAATAGTCGTATAAGTTGTAAACGGTGAGTGATACAAAAAACAATATTTCACAAAAAAGATGAGAAATGATATTATCTACAATAAAGGTCATTACCATTTTTGGCCTAAAGTGCACGGTTATGGAGATATAGGCCGGAACGGTTTTTCTCAAAATAGCGGCACTTCCGCCCTCCTAATTTGTAAGGATTTTGTGTTTTTACATTCAGTACGTAATTCTGAACCTATCTATCAAAAAAAAACTCCTGTAGTTTAATGCAGAAAAAAATTCTCTATTGCCTGTACTAAGTATTACTCGATAGAGGTGTGGACTGCAATTGTTTGGCAAAATTATTTCCAAACATAGTTTCTACGATCTCAATTGTAGCTGACAGAATAAGCCCTTCATCAATGGCATGAGGCTTTTTTACATCTGGATTGTTGGCAAGAAACTTTGTAAGAGGCAAGTAAAGCTTTTTCGTTTACAAAAGTGAAAAAGAAAAAAAAATTGCTTTTCATGTGATTTTCATTGTAATTCGAAGAATTCTCGGGGTTTGCTAACGTACTCACTATAAAGTGTTTCCAAATGGCGTTTAAGTTTATTATGTTTCATGCTGTTTGCTTCCAAATACTATGGAGGACATAAGACAGATGGGGGGGAAGGGGGGTATACGCGATTAAAATTGTGATTAAAAATTGGGTCGCAAAGACTAAATGGTTGAGAATCGCTGGTTTAATCTACTACAGACAACTCGTGAGCACGACGCTAGCAATCAATTGGTGTATATCGTGTTTCTGAGAGACAACGGGTTACAATCATATGGACCAAACGTTATAGAGAGAGGTAGCAATGAATTATTATTTTAGACACATTGCTGCAAAACGCTCCATATCTGGTCTGCGTTTATCAATTTCCTATGTTAAAGTATTCATCGCGAGCTATCAGTTGATATGTAGAAGTCCATTGCTCCATTTTAGTCGATATGCAGTGTACGTGGTGATGTATTACTCAAACTATTTATCAAATCGTATGATCAAATGATCAAATTAATGGCGAAGTCAATATTATTATGACTGGCTTCATTAGAAGGCTGCCGTTATTGTTGTGAACTGGTCTATGTGCTACAAAATATTATATTCAATAGATTGTTGACTTTTTCAACTTATTAAAATGCATCTTAGGTGGTCTAGTAATAAAAAACTCTAGACGCAGCAAATACGTTATGGTAGTGAATTTTCATAAGAATTGTACACTATTAGTACGATAGATTATTAAAACTAATTCTTTAAGTTTAAATGGACCTTTGAGATCGGTTTTAGAGTCCCAGTTAGCGATTATTTGAAAAAAAATTATATTTTATATGGAGCTACTAAATTAAAATTTGGTCTTAGATATAATATGTAAGTACTGCAAGGGCCTTTAAAAAAATTGTGTTACAAATTTCATTAAAGTTACAAAGGTTTTTCGGAAAAAATAAATGATTTATAAAGCGAATGTACCTATCGAATTACACAATTTTTTAAAGCCTTTTGCAGTAATTACATATTATATCTAAGACCAAATTTGAATTTAGTAGCACCATATAAACATATTTTTTTTCAAATAATCGCTAACTAGGATTCTAAAACTGATCTCAAAGGTCCATTTAAATTTAAATAATTAGTTTTAACAGTAGTTAGTAGTATCTTACTAACAATGTACAAATCTTATGAAAATTCACTACTATAACGCACTTGCTGCGTCCCGAAAATTTTGTGATACTGGATCCAATAAGTATAAGTTAGTATTTGTTTCATTTGCCAAGTTATTAAAAATATTGAAGAACACAAATAACGATAACTTACCTTTGATCAACAATTGTGTCAGAAACTTTAGGACCAAATCAAAAGAACACTTTTTAATAACAACTCCAACATAATATGTAGAGATATAATAATAAAGAGCTTTATAACAACACACGTGGCTAGTCGCTAACACTCTATGCAAGGATGCTTTGCAAAATAAAACCATAAACAATAATAACGAATCTTTGAATGTTTTGAGGTTAGATTTATATTTAAAAGTAAATATATTTCTGGATTATAATGCTACTGGCGCTGAAGCGTCGGAAATTAGTACTGAACTTATTGTTTTAAACTATTTCATTGAAGTGAAACTTCTATTTGGTATATTCTGTAATAGAACAAAACATTTCAGTTTTAATAATTGTAAATAACACGTTGAGCATCTCATGTTTCGGCGTCGGCAGTCGGCGCTCGGCCCGGCGACTCCCGTTTACCGATGACAGTTTGCCTACCATGCGGCGGTGTCAGATTGAGTTAGAATTTATGATAAATCGAATGAGAAATTATTGGTAACTCAACATTTATTAATATTAAGCCACATTTATTGGATGGATTAATTTTTTGACGAACTTTTATTTGTCATAATAAGTACCAATACGTGTTATTACCCTATGTTTTACATTTTAGGATTCAAATGAAATTTTATTAAATCTGGCAACCCGGCTCCTTTATATTTAATTGTCAGGTGACTGTTTCTATTTGAATAATCTACTTAAAATGACGCATTCACAGTCTAATCATCCTTATCAACATTGAACCTGTGAAGTGATGTATAAAATTTGAACTGATATTGTTTATGTTTATTCATTTATAATTTTGATTTCTTAATAACTCCTATCCTCGTATGCCATTTAATTGTAAATTTACTTAACAGCTATATTGTAACGTCTCCTATATATGTCGCAAATTTTCATTAGAAACACTTCAATATTTCAAAAAATATTGTGTTTTCAAAATTTCTTTACATTTTTTTCTAAGAAAAATTAGACGCACGGCGCCCATCTACGAACTCATCCAAGCCATTAAAAAAATCAAGGTAATTCCCAAATTTGGTCGAAATTGGTGAAGTATTTTTTGAGTTAGCGGTTGGATACATATATATATATATATATATATATATATATATATATATATATATATATATATATATATATATATATATATATATATATATATATATATATATATATATATATATATATATATATATATATATATATATATATATATATAAACATATAAAAATTGAAACTGACCCCGGATATGGGTTGTAGAGGGCCTAATTCGCGCTCATTTGAAATTTTTGTCCAAAAGTCTTACCATCGATACCTCTCTATTAGTGAATTTTCTTAATGAAAATTCACTAAAACGTGTGTGTCAGAAGCCAAGCATCCTGCGTTCGACTGGCAGTAGGAAACTATTTCACTTTCTCCCTACATATTCTTAAATTACTATCACCCTTGGTTGTGAGATTGCGTTGGAGCATTTAAATGTCTGCAGGTTCCGCCCTTCGGAAACGACGTAAATACGCCAGTACCCGGTATCATTCAATGTTGAATATTTTAAAGATTCCCAGAATGTCTACATAAAGGCAGAGAATCAGCAAAATTTCCAGGATAGTGAGGTGAAGCTGCTCCTAAACCAACTAAGATCATTTTCCAAGTTATTCGAAAAAACACACAAAAATGGTTCTTTTTTTCTATCCTGCAAATCTATTCATGTTTTTCAAGATCAAGGCCTTTATGTCATCAGAGATCTTTTTGATTACAAATAATTTGATACAAACAGCCACTATCGATTTTCTTTTGTTTATTAAATACTTTCCACAACATTTTTTTTTGGTCAATGGTAGCCATAATAAAACTTTAGCTTCGCGACTTACACTTAAATTTATATTTTTGTCGATCGGTACTTATACAAAGATGAAGTGGATGGGGGAGGGGGTTAAGTTTAAACATAATCTCACCGCGGTTTAACGATGCAACCAAGAATTAAAGAACTCCTATCTCCATACAATTATATATATTTAATATTTATTTATTTATTTGATTATTACACACAACGTACAGTCACACGCTTATATATATATATATATATATATATATATATATATATATATATATATATATATATATATATATATATATATATATATTTATAGCAAGTCTAACGACTTGTGTATGCCTTTTACAATTTTCCAACTTACACAAATTATTTCGCTTAGAGCCATATTTCTTTAACCCCAATAACAAAACAATCACAGCCAGAACACCCGTACTTAGTTAAATAAACAGAAAATATAAAAACAAACTACCTTTATTTCTTAACGCTTAATTCATCTACTACTATAAGCATTAGGTTACCTTAAACTGACCAAGTAAAAAGTAAGCCAGTATCACAAAAAGTAAAGTACACAGCACATCGATCCGGTGGTTCTATATTACAAATATGGAACATGACATCCACAATCCCCATTGGTACCCAAGAAGATGCAGAAGTTAACGCTAAATATTTCTCACGGCAAAGGTAGGTTTCCCTGTCACACCTTACCCGCATATCACTCACATACCACCCCTCGTTAACAACTCATCCGATCACTCAATCATAAAACAAAAATAAAGAACCAAATAAAAATAATTATATAAATAAATAACCATTCATACTTACTCGCGTTCGTATACCACCCTACATCCATGTCCTCCAATATACATATATATATATATATATATATATATATATATATATATATATATATATATATATATATATATATATATATATATATATATATATATATATATATATATTGTTAAGGGAGCGGAGGATAATTAGGGAATATCTTTTTAGAACTAGGATAATTTTGACATAGTAACGATGTAATTTGTAACAAAATGTAATAAATAAAATAAACTTTAACAATTTTTACAGCTAATTTAACCGAATGAATTTAAAACCGAAATCTTTACATAATGAAATCTTAATTAAAAGTCTCTACTTATCTCTACATAATTAAAATCAAAAGTCTCGATATTGATCTTTACATTTTCAAAGCAAAAGTCTCGCTAATGTTTATCACCAACACTACTTGCTTGGTCTACATAATCCATTGCAAACCCCAGCAGTCAGCATTCCTTGTACTGTACACTGCAATTCCAACTTGTTTATTATTTAGATAAATATGTAATATTATTTCAATGCCAATGTTTATGATAGATCTGTGACCTACTTCTACATGAAATATTACATTAATGGTTGTAGCGACTTTTCCTATAAGAATTTTTTTATTATAATTTGAATGATATTAAAAAATATATTTTCACGATTAGGAATACCCTCTTACATAGTTTTCTGTTCTATCAACATATATATATATATATATATATATATATATATATATATATATATATATATATATATATATATATATATATATATATATATATATATATATATATATATTAGAGGACATAGACACTTGTCAAACTAAAATAATTTATGGGTTGCTTGGTAAGAATAGCAGTTAGAAAGACATTATGGAATAGCAGAGTATCAGAGTATTATGGTAAATGAAGGTGATGGTGGAAGTGTTAGAAGGTGCAAAATAGAAGAGATAAAAGAATTTAAGTTTGGTACGTCAAAATTTGAAGTTTATTGAATTTGGTGTCGGACTGTCAAACTATTTAGGACTCAACCTTCTAAATTATGTTATATGATACACCACAAGTCACATAAGACTTATTGTATTAAAATAATGTATAATTTTTGCCAATAAACAATAAACAATAAACAACAAACAATAATACGGACGCGAGTAAGTATGAATAGTATTTATTTATTAAATTATTTTTATTTTGTTATTTAGTTTTGTTTTATGATTGAGTGAATGGATGTTGTCAATGAGGGGTGGTATGTGAGTGATATGCGAGTAAGGTGTGACGGAGAAACCTACCTTTGCTGTGAGAAACATTTAGTGTTAGCTTCTGCATCTTTTTGGGTACTAATGGGGACTGTGGTTGTCATGTTTGTATATACATTTATATATATATATATATATATATATATATATATATATATATATATATATATATATATATATATATATATATATATATATATATATAGTGTGTCCCAAACTGGATGGAAATGTATTGCTATCTCCGTTATTATTAGAGATAGGGAGACGATTAAATTAGCAATGTTTTGTGGAATTTCATGCTCGTTCCAAATATGACTTGTATTTTGCCGTCTTTCTTTTAGTTTCCGAGTTATTTTGAAAAAAACAATATCTATCGATTTTTTTCTTCAATATCTAAGTAAACGTTGATCTGATATGTCTAAGACTTGCACATTATCACGAGACTTTTTACATAGTAATTTTTTTGTTCTATTCTCAACTTTGGATTGTCATTTGTTTTTGAGCTACATGTATTAACGTTTGTTTTTATTATGGTAGCCATATTGGATTTTTTTACTCATGTGATAGCCTGTAAAAAGAGCTTTTCAACAATGTACAACATGCTTAAGAAATATTGTAATTACAATGACAATTTTGAGAAAAATCGTTTTGAGGACAGTATGCTATGAAATCCATTAACAGAAAACAAACGACAAAAAAAGTGTTCAAATAGCAGTAGGCCATGGAGTCTAACAATAGACTTCTACTTTTAACATAGAACCTCGCTGGTTCAGGGGTAAGAACGTGTGCCTCTTAACCGAAGGGTACTGGGTGCGATCCCAGGGTACTCCTTTCACTTTTTCAGTACAAACTGTAAAATTAACATCAACCGAGGTTCTGGCATTGTATTTGAGCAAGTTGAATGTCTGCACGTTCCACCCTTCGGAGGGGGCGTAAACCCGTCGGTCCCGTGTCCATGCGATGTTGAGCACGTTAAAGATCCCTATCCTCCTTACAGAAAGGCAGGGGTTTGGCAAAATTTCCAGGATATTGTCGTCGGATAACCATGTGTCGCTCTTGCCTGTTTTGTACTTTCTACATGCATATATTTTAGTCAGGTCAGGTCCAATATTTTGTTGTCACAGTTTTACGCCAATTTAGTCGGATATTGTAGATCTTTTTTATAAATGACCCTTAGTATGAACTTTTTTGTTATTTGCATGGAGGAAAGAGCATTCTCATAACATACACCAAAAGACAACATGCCATACAAAAATAACGACTCAACCAGTGCTCTACATAACATAAGTTGATTTTTTATTGAAAGTACAATCCCCTGTGAATAGAATTTGTTGATTAAGTTTCTGATCCTTTTGTTTATATAATCAATAGGATCAGGCCTCCTAAGCTGTTGGGTAACAACACCAAAGTACCTAATACTTTTTGTCCGTTCAACTGGTTTAACGCTCCCCATCACATTTAAGTCTCCAAAGTCGGCAGGTAATGCCGCGTTAGTGGGAGAAAATGCCATCTATTTTGTTTTACTTACATCTAGATACAGCAAGTTATTATCCAGAAGTAATTTCATATACATATATATATATATATATATATATATATATATATATATATATATATATATATATATATATATATATATATATATATATATATATATATATATATATATATATATATATATATATATGTTTTTCGAAAACCCTAAAACACGTCGATTTTGCTTGCGAAGTGGTCGTTTTATTGAACTCCAACAGAGTTTGTGGTTTTATACTTTTCTGCTTAAAAAGTCACAGTTACGATTTAAAACGTCAACAAGGCAAAAAACCTGAAACTAATACGGGCTATGTAGAGAAAATGTCACAAGAAACCTGTTTTACAACGACTTAAGTTTCAGCTTCAACCGTCATTGTCCCCCATTTTACGAAAATATTTGCAGAAAAATCATTTCAAGTCGACCCTTTCTCTGATATTTTGGCAGTATTTTTAGGTATTGTAGAGTGTATTGTTTATACGAATTTTCGTGTAAAAATTATTAACATATTAAACTATTCAGGAGACTGTGACTTTTGAATTGTAAGAAGATTTCTTCAAATGAGCGAGAACTGGGTCTTCTAGAATCCACATATAAAAAATGACGCATTTATACGGTAAAGCTCAATATATCCGTTCTTACATAAAATACACGAAAAAATGTATAGGTTAATTATATGATGTTTTGAGCTGCATCTTACACAATTATTTTAATAATCCCAGACTGACCTATAGGTCGTTGGTGATACAATTTTTTTATAGAACACCCCTTATATAATTGCATTTTAGCATTTTCCATCGATTTATGATGCATGTTTTTTAAGGAAAAAAATGGATATGGTTCATTGCGTTCGAGTTATTTAAATCGTTTTGCTACTTCACACATTTTTGGCGCATATCAAAAATTATGAGACGGCGTTTTTACCAGTAGATAGCGGGTCCCATAAAAATGATTTCTTTATAGAAGCTTTTGTTTATATTATTTGTTAATTTTTGTACTTTTCCAAAGAATAAAGTTATTTTGATGAAATGTGGTACATTGCTTCTACTACAGGTATATGTTTTACTGGTAACGAAATTTGATGCCTGCTTTCATGAACAAAAGTCATTTTATGTAGTTATTAAAAAAATTCACTATCACGCACTTGCAGCGTCCAGCCTTTTTATTTATTATTTAGGAATAAAGTTTGCTCTTACTTTGTGAACAAAAAAGTGAGTAAAACTTAAAAAATGATTTTACGATTTTATAATATCAAAATCTTAACCTGCTTAATGTACGTTCCGCGGCCCGTAAAGGCCGTAAATACGTCTGTCCAGTGTACCATGCCATATCGGATACGTTAAGGGTCCCTTATCTCCTCACATAAAGGCTGGTCATGTCAGGTCAGGCCAAACCCGTTCTTAAGCCAACTAAGGTGGTTTTCACGTTATTCAAAAAAGGTTTGTACGAAGCAGGTGCGTTATGGTGGTGAATTCATATAGAAATAATCTATGTTTTTTTTAGCGAAAATTATATATGCGCCAAGAAAAAGTAAAACACAATATTTTGGTCATGTGCAGTGTTCTGACTTCCAGCGGAACCAAAAATTTTTTGATCAAAGGCTTCTAACTTTATTTTTATTTGTACTTAGAAATTTAAAATTTGGCACATCACATGCGTACCAAACTTAATTGCCATAGCTTTGTTATTTTTGGAAATGTGAAAAGTTTCCAAAAAAACACCCAAACTTTCCCGCAAGCTTAAGGTATTTCGTGATAGTTCTTACTCTAATTTTATTTATTGTAAAATTCATAAGTATGCAAGTAGCAGAGCAAATCCAACGATTTCTACGTACATACAGAGTTTTTCACAGAGAATCGAATTAAAAAAATACAACATTCCATTAAACAGTATTTATTACGTGACATCGGGCTTTCAAAATGAGGAGGAGGGTAACTGTCCAAAATATTTCAAAACGTATCTCCCAGCCTACTACTCATCTCCTTACAAATTTCTAGCAAAATACTGCGATCGGTTTTTCAGATAACCGATTGTAACACTTTAAAATCCTCACTGTGTGTATGAACATATACAAAATTGAAACTGACCTGCGATGTGGGTTCTAGAGGTCCCAATTCACGATCATTGAAAGAAATTCTCTAATAATTCAAAAATCAACACTCATTAGGAAATTTCTGCTACGAAAATTTACTAAAAATAATAGACTATTGAATCACACACTCTATAACGTACATTACTAGAATCAGAGAAAGAGCCTATGTAAAATCCATTTCCGCAAATATTCTAGTAAAGTAATGAGCCTGGAGCATAAAACTAGGACTTTGTAAAACACACTTCTTATGACATTACTTTTACATAAGCCTCATTTGTTGAATGATATTTGTTTAAATTTCCCTAATTTTGACGTTTCAAATTACGATTTTGCTGTTTTGAGAAGAAGGGTAAAGAAAATGAGATTTTGCAAGAGATGAATGCACGAAAGGTTGATATATTGTGGATTAGTAAAGCAAAACGAAAGAGGTGCAATGATGAACAAGTGGATGAATACTTATGCATATGGTCGTGTGTTAAATGAAATGCTCCTGGCATATGACTCTGCTCACGTAATTTCCAATAGGTTTCTGAGTTTGGGAAATAAACAACAGTCTGATGGTGCTAAATACGGAGAATGGGGCGGGTGATTAGCCAACTTAAAACCAGTTTTATCAGTTATTTGCAGTGTAATCAACGAATTGTGAGCAGGGGCGTTGTCTTGCAAAAAGATCACAATTGTGACAGTTTTCCTAAGCCTTTTTCTTAAAGTTCCCGCGTAGTTTACGTACAAAGTCCCTGTATTATGCTTTCAAGACAAGTCTACCCTTTCCAGATACTTTAGCAAAATCATGGCGACCTTGTGCCAGAAACAAAGAAGCAAGGGTCCTGCCAGTACACTTTTGAACGCTCATAGTTTTGGGTCTTGGAGAACTGAAATGCTATTCCTTTTTCGATTTTCCTTTAGTATCCAAATCACAGTGGTGGGCCCATGTTTTGGCTGCAGTCAAAAGATAGCCCAAAATGTTTGAAGAATCTTGTTAAAAACAATGCCACGTCATTGGAAAGGGAGGCACCTGCATAAACGTTAAATGCAGAATAGGCTTCATAATTTCGGGATAAAGATTTTGGCATATTTATGCAGTCCAGACAGCAAGATAAGTGGTACCTTTTAAGAAATCGGTTATCATGTTTCCTTAATTTGTATCTATGTATTTCTGTGTCTCTGACATCGGTATATTATCGCGACTATGGTCAATCACCAATTTGGGATTTCTTACAGAACACCAAGCCTCTTGTAAGGAGGGTATGTATATTTATTGTGCTTAACAATGCGTGGTAAACAGGGCCGATGGCTTAATGTCCCCTCCGAAGGGCGGTACGTTTAAGTTGCTTAAAAACAACGCCACAAACACAGCTGGATTTTTTGGGCCAGAGACGCACGTTCTTACCACTGGACCATCGAGACTGCTTTCCTAACTTTAAAAGTTATTATTATCAGCAGACAGCGCAAGCAAAATTCAAGATTTTTATCGAGTAGCCTAAAATATAGCCTAATGATTATTAGGTATATCGATTGATATACCTACATTATTACATTGACTGTTGTTTATGCTTTTAATAATACATATTAAGACATTAGCTTTTTGTAAAAATTTTAAAATTATTTAGTCAAATAAGACGTACATTCTGACTAAAATATTACGGTGAAAAATTTGTATTAAAACTTTAGACGAGAGGTTCAACTAACATTACATTGAGGGTGCTTTATTAAAAATTCAAATGTGGTATTTATTTCTGCTAAAATCGAAAATTCTAGTATATATATATATATATATATATATATATATATATATATATATATATATATATATATATACAGTGTGGCCCATTTAAGATGGAAACACCCCTGTAATTTTTGTATTTATAAATCGATTTTGTTGAACAAAGGATCAAAAGATATAAGATGAAAAACTCTATAAACGCTGACCTGACCTGACCTGACCAAGGCCCACTAATGTAGTTGGTTTATATCAAAAACTGCTTAAAAGGGTTAGGACCATTTTAGGAAGAAAATAAATACGCCACTGCATTTGGCATCCTCAGAATAGGTATATACCAATTTTCATCAAAAAAGAAGAATTATTAACAGTTTCAGAGAAGTTGGTTTGTGTGGCCTTTCAAATATAGACACCCTGTAACTTTTGTATTTATAACGCGATTTTTTAACGATATTCTCAAAAGAATACAAAATGAAGAAATCTCTCGGATCCTGTAAAAACTGTTTCCTATTCCGATCACGGCCTACTAAAGCTATTTTCATATGTCAAAAATATATAAAAAAGTTTAGGTTTGAGGGGTAAGTATTTTAGGAAAAAAATACTCCAGAATCACTCCTCTAGACTCTAGCTTATATAGTTAATTCCCAGGGGACATAAAGGGGTACTAGAAGTTAGGGGGATCTCTATATTAGAAAGGCCACAAAAATAAACTTCTCTGGAATTTATAATAATTCTTCTTTTTTGATGAAATTATATATATATATATATATATATATATATATATATATATATATATATATATATATATATATATATATATATATATATATATATATCGATTTTGATGGATGCTGAAGGCAGTGGCATACTTATTTTCGTCCTAACAATGGCCGTAACCGCTTTTTCCATCTTTTGACATAGAAAAACTGCATTAGTAGGCCGTGGTCAGGTGACATAGCAAACAATTTTTATAGCATTTATATAGTTTTTCGTCTCATATCTTCTGATCTCTTGTACATCAAAATCAAATTATAGATACAAAGGTTACACGGCGGTTTCCATATGAAATATGCAACACTATATATATATATATATATATATATATATATATATATATATATATATATATATATATATATATATATATATATATATATATATATATATGGTGATTCGCATAAGGACCGACACAGAGCAGTCGCGTGTAGGGGAACCCAAAATATTGTGATTTAACGCAACTTATCCCTATACTAAGTTATATGCCTTCAAAGTGGGGTTTCTAATTTCGAAAAAAATCAATATCGAAATTATGCTTGAACTTTGAAGAACAAAATTTGGTACACATTTTGAGTTCACCAACAGTAATAAGAATTAAATTAAAGCATTTTAAAGAGTTGATGAGGGATAATTCACCCGCAAAATGAGACAGAATTTTTTAAGCTATTGGCGAATTAAAAAAAATATATTATTTTGCTTTATGGAGAACTTAATTCTAAAACTTTGATTACTTTTATTAATTTTAAAAAACTTTGTCGTTTTCAACAAAATTCCGAACAACTAAATACAGGTATTAGAGCTGTGTTATTTAAAATCATCGGAAATTCAAACGTTGGCTATGAAATTTAACGTGAGACCTGATAATCAGGAAAATAAGTCATTTTATTTTAGTAATATTTGCTGAGTGTTGTGAAAATGGCCAGGAAGTTTTCATTTAGCGATCAAGTTGACACGCTATTGGTGTTAGGTTTCTGTGAAGAAAGCTACAGAAAATGTGATGAAGAATATCGGATATGTCCTAATCGTGTAATCGCTCATAGAGAAACATTT
Source organism: Tillus elongatus (assembly GCA_964006375.1). NCBI lineage: Eukaryota > Metazoa > Arthropoda > Insecta > Coleoptera > Cleridae > Tillus > Tillus elongatus. The sequence goes on along the minus strand of OZ023263.1, from coordinate 106,839,691 downwards.
GCCAATGTTGAAAGACGGACTCGAGAAACAGGCAAGTTTTTCAGTAACACTCGAGGAAGTGCTACTCCAAACAGCGCTTTCAAAATGAGGAGGAGGGTAACTGTCCAAAATATTTCAAAACGTATCTCCCAGCCTACTACTCATCTCCTTACAAATTTCTAGCAAAATACTGCGATCGGTTTTTCAGATAACCGATTGTAACACTTTAAAATCCTCACTGTGTGTATGAACATATACAAAATTGAAACTGACCTGCGATGTGGGTTCTAGAGGTCCCAATTCACGATCATTGAAAGAAATTCTCTAATAATTCAAAAATCAACACTCATTAGGAAATTTCTGCTACGAAAATTTACTAAAAATAATAGACTATTGAATCACACACTCTATAACGTACATTACTAGAATCAGAGAAAGAGCCTATGTAAAATCCATTTCCGCAAATATTCTAGTAAAGTAATGAGCCTGGAGCATAAAACTAGGACTTTGTAAAACACACTTCTTATGACATTACTTTTACATAAGCCTCATTTGTTGAATGATATTTGTTTAAATTTCGCTAATTTTGACGTTTCAAATTACGATTTTGCTGTTTTGAGAAGAAGGGTAAAGAAAATGAGATTTTGCAAGAGATGAATGCACGAAAGGTTGATATATTGTGGATTAGTAAAGCAAAACGAAAGAGGTGCAATGATGAACAAGTGGATGAATACTTATGCATATGGTCGTGTGTTAAATGAAATGCTCCTGGCATATGACTCTGCTCACGTAATTTCCAATAGGTTTCTGAGTTTGGGAAATAAACAACAGTCTGATGGTGCTAAATACGGAGAATGGGGCGGGTGATTAGCCAACTTAAAACCAGTTTTATCAGTTATTTGCAGTGTAATCAACGAATTGTGAGCAGGGGCGTTGTCTTGCAAAAAGATCACAATTGTGACAGTTTTCCTAAGCCTTTTTCTTAAAGTTCCCGCGTAGTTTACGTACAAAGTCCCTGTATTATGCTTTCAAGACAAGTCTACCCTTTCCAGATACTTTAGCAAAATCATGGCGACCTTGTGCCAGAAACAAAGAAGCAAGGGTCCTGCCAGTACACTTTTGAACGCTCATAGTTTTGGGTCTTGGAGAACTGAAATGCTATTCCTTTTTCGATTTTCCTTTAGTATCCAAATCACAGTGGTGGGCCCATGTTTTGGCTGCAGTCAAAAGATAGCCCAAAATGTTTGAAGAATCTTGTTAAAAACAATGCCACGTCATTGGAAAGGGAGGCACCTGCATAAACGTTAAATGCAGAATAGGCTTCATAATTTCGGGATAAAGATTTTGGCATATTTATGCAGTCCAGACAGCAAGATAAGTGGTACCTTTTAAGAAATCGGTTATCATGTTTCCTTAATTTGTATCTATGTATTTCTGTGTCTCTGACATCGGTATATTATCGCGACTATGGTCAATCACCAATTTGGGATTTCTTACAGAACACCAAGCCTCTTGTAAGGAGGGTATGTATATTTATTGTGCTTAACAATGCGTGGTAAACAGGGCCGATGGCTTAATGTCCCCTCCGAAGGGCGGTACGTTTAAGTTGCTTAAAAACAACGCCACAAACACAGCTGGATTTTTTGGGCCAGAGACGCACGTTCTTACCACTGGACCATCGAGACTGCTTTCCTAACTTTAAAAGTTATTATTATCAGCAGACAGCGCAAGCAAAATTCAAGATTTTTATCGAGTAGCCTAAAATATAGCCTAATGATTATTAGGTATATCGATTGATATACCTACATTATTACATTGACTGTTGTTTATGCTTTTAATAATACATATTAAGACATTAGCTTTTTGTAAAAATTTTAAAATTATTTAGTCAAATAAGACGTACATTCTGATTAAAATATTACGGTGAAAAATTTGTATTAAAACTTTAGACGAGAGGTTCAACTAACATTACATTGAGGGTGCTTTATTAAAAATTCAAATGTGGTATTTATTTCTGCTAAAATCGAAAATTCTAGTATATATAGATATATATATATATATATACAGTGTGGCCCATTTAAGATGGAAACACCCCTGTAATTTTTGTATTTATAAATCGATTTTGTTGAACAAAGGATCAAAAGATATAAGATGAAAAACTCTATAAACGCTGACCTGACCTGACCTGACCAAGGCCCACTAATGTAGTTGGTTTATATCAAAAACTGCTTAAAAGGGTTAGGACCATTTTAGGAAGAAAATAAATACGCCACTGCATTTGGCATCCTCAGAATAGGTATATACCAATTTTCATCAAAAAAGAAGAATTATTAACAGTTTCAGAGAAGTTGGTTTGTGTGGCCTTTCAAATATAGACACCCTGTAACTTTTGTATTTATAACGCGATTTTTTAACGATATCTCAAAAGATACAAAATGAAGAAATCTCTGGATCCTGTAAAAACTGTTTCCTATGCCGATCACGGCCTACTAAAGCTATTTTCATATGTCAAAATGTATAAAAAAAGTTTGGGGTTAGTTTTAGGAAAAATAAGTACACCACTGGATTCGCCATTCTTCAAAACAGTTACGCACTAAATTTCATATAAAGTTTTCGAAAGCTAACGCTAAACCAGAAGTTAGGGGGATCTCTATATTAGAAAGGCCACAAAAATAAACTTCTCTGGAATTTATAATAATTCTTCTTTTTTGATGAAATTTTATATATATATATATATATATATATATATATATATATATATATATATATATATATATATATATATATATATATATATCGATTTTGATGGATGCTGAAGGCAGTGGCATACTTATTTTCGTCCTAACAATGGCCGTAACCGCTTTTTCCATCTTTTGACATAGAAAAACTGCATTAGTAGGCCGTGGTCAGGTGACATAGCAAACAATTTTTATAGCATTTATATAGTTTTTCGTCTCATATCTTCTGATCTCTTGTACATCAAAATCAAATTATAGATACAAAGGTTACACGGCGGTTTCCATATGAAATATGCAACACTATATATATATATATATATATATATATATATATATATATATATATATATATATATATATATATATATATATATATATATATATATATATATATATATATATATATATATATATATATATATGGTGATTCGCATAAGGACCGACACAGAGCAGTCGCGTGTAGGGGAACCCAAAATATTGTGATTTAACGCAACTTATCCCTATACTAAGTTATATGCCTTCAAAGTGGGGTTTCTAATTTCGAAAAAAATCAATATCGAAATTATGCTTGAACTTTGAAGAACAAAATTTGGTACACATTTTGAGTTCACCAACAGTAATAAGAATTAAATTAAAGCATTTTAAAGAGTTGATGAGGGATAATTCACCCGCAAAATGAGACAGAATTTTTTAAGCTATTGGCGAATTAAAAAAAATATATTATTTTGCTTTATGGAGAACTTAATTCTAAAACTTTGATTACTTTTATTAATTTTAAAAAACTTTGTCGTTTTCAACAAAATTCCGAACAACTAAATACAGGTATTAGAGCTGTGTTATTTAAAATCATCGGAAATTCAAACGTTGGCTATGAAATTTAACGTGAGACCTGATAATCAGGAAAATAAGTCATTTTATTTTAGTAATATTTGCTGAGTGTTGTGAAAATGGCCAGGAAGTTTTCATTTAGCGATCAAGTTGACATGCTATTGGTGTTAGGTTTCTGTGAAGAAAGCTACAGAAAATGTGATGAAGAATATCGGATATGTCCTAATCGTGTAATCGCTCATAGAGAAACATTTGCCAATGTTGAAAGACGGACTCGAGAAACAGGCAAGTTTTTCAGTAACACTCGAGGAAGTGCTACTCCAAACAGCGCACAAGACCAAGAACTTATTTTGAATACAATTGAAGATGACCCAGATATTAGTAGTAGAAATCTATCTGGACAAACTGGTATACCGTAAAATTCTGTTCACCGAGTAATAGGACGTAATCTACTACACCCATATCATATCCAAAAAATTGAAGAATTATTACCGACAGATTTGGTTAAACGGGTGAATTTTTTTCGGTTTATTTTGCAGCAAGAAATTAATTTTCAAAAGAAAATTCTTTTAACTGACGAAGCTTGTTTCACCCGCAGAGGTATTACAAATTTACATAACCATCATAAATATTCACATGTAAACCCTCATTCTGTAACTCCTCGACAATTTCCAACGTCAGTTTAAAATAAATGTTTGCATCGGTATTATTGATCAGTGTTATTTGGTCCAGTTAGTTTACCGAATCGATTAAATGGCGAAACTTAACTAAAATGTCTCCAAAACAATATCTTGGATCTACTCGACGAGGTGCCTCTATAACTTAGACTCGAACACTGGTTTATGTACGATGGAACACCGCCTCATTTCAGTATTGCTGTTAGAGGCTATTCAAACCACCAGTATCCACCAGTGGATTGGAAACATACGACTTAAATTTCGTAATAGTAAAATGACGAGTTCCAATTTTCATATATATATATATATATATATATATATATATATATATATATATATATATATATATATATATATATATATATATATATATATATATACGAAAATTTGAACTCGTCATTTTACATCAAACTACAGATGCAGTTTTCCAAAATTCATCTTAGTTGGGTAATTATAATCCAAGTTCTTCCTGAATTAAATTTAGTTAAATATAGAAATCCTGCACATTATTTCCTCTTGTTATAAAAACCTTGGTGTGTAGTATAAAGGTCAATAAAAGAAATAGAGATAGATATATTGAGTCTTTTAGTCGCTAATAGTTTATCTAATTAACAGAATGTCATATTATTCTAGTGACACATTTTAGTGCCAAAAAAATTAACATGCTTTGGAGTGAAGTGTTTCTAACAATCAGCTACTTAAATTCAATATATGTATGTTTGTACAACTGAAGGAATGTCTTTGCAATGTTATCTAACATGCGCAGACCAAATTTAACATAGAAAAATTGATACAGGTCCAATTATAATGCTTTACAAAAAAAGGTAAGTTACCTGCAGCCAAACTTTTTTAATTACTAGTAAATTGTGCCTTTGAATGTGAGTTCTACTGTATCTCAACTCTTTCAGCATAACTTGTTTTGCAACTAAGATATGATGCAACTATTTATGTACATACTCTGTAGGAATCCCTTACATATGTAACATATAAGTATGCTAATATCAAGTTTGTGGTATACATATTAATAGGGATGAAACTTACGCGAGATTGCGTAGAAAACTTCGCTGCTATGTAACATGGAAACTTGAAACTTGGTTAGGAGTAACAACATTATGCAAAGTGTATAAATCAAAAATTCTACGTAGTTGAAATTCTGCGTTGTAATTTCAGAGGACGCACCACGTAGGAAGACTTACTTAAATTGGTAATAGTTAGCTTATTTGTAATCAGATTAGCAAGTGAATAATTATTGCGTGGAACAAAAGTTTTCAGCGAATTTTCATAGAAAAAAATTCTTCTAATTAGCACGATTCCATATCCGGGTTAGTGTATCTATATATATATATATATATATATATATATATATATATATATATATATATATATATATATATATATATATATATATATATATATATATATATATATATATATATATAATTTCAACAACACACCACGAGGACTTACAGTCTAAATACTATCGTACCGTGGGTGTTCCGTGGGTGTTGACAAGGAGGAAAGAGGCAGCTTGTTAATTCTAGGTTTGTAGGTTCGGAGGAGAAGGAAAAACATGTGCCGGCAAGGAATTCCACAACTTGGAAGTCCTCGGGACAAAAGAGCGCGCATAACAAGATGTTCTAAGTCTGGTAACCTGGACAGTAAAAGGGTGCATTCGCTCTGTTCCCCTGGTAGATCTGTTGGGGGCAGCAGGTGGGGGAACTATGGAGGAAAGCTCCTCTGAACAGTGCCCATGCAGATATCTATAAAAGGGAGAGAGAGAGAGAGGTCACCAACGGCACGTCGGTGGGCAAGGGTTGGCAGCCTTTGGCTGAGGGTAGGGTCACTGATGAGACGTATAGCTCTATTTTAATGGAGTTCAGGATAGCGAGTGTAGAAGCGGCAGCGGCACCCCAGATGTGGGAGCAGTATTCGAGGTTTGGCCTTATTTGTGAAGTATATAAGGTATAGAGATTAGCTGGTGAAAAGTATTTGCGTGCCCGGAAGAGGAAACCTAATTTCTTAGCAGCCGCTTCTGCAACTATTTATGTACATACTCTGTAGGAATCCCTTACATATGTAACATATAAGTATGCTAATATCAAGTTTGTGGTATACATATTAATAGGGATGAAACTTACGCGAGATTGCGTAGAAAACTTCGCTGCTATGTAACATGGAAACTTGAAACTTGGTTAGGAGTAACAACATTATGCAAAGTGTATAAATCAAAAATTCTACGTAGTTGAAATTCTGCGTTGTAATTTCAGAGGACGCACCACGTAGGAAGACTTACTTAAATTGGTAATAGTTAGCTTATTTGTAATCAGATTAGCAAGTGAATAATTATTGCGTGGAACAAAAGTTTTCAGCGAATTTTCATAGAAAAAAATTCTTCTAATTAGCACGATTCCATATCCGGGTTAGTGTATCTATATATATATATATATATATATATATATATATATATATATATATATATATATATATATATATATATATATATATATAATTTCAACAACACACCACGAGGACTTACAGTCTAAATACTATCGTACCGTGGGTGTTCCGTGGGTGTTGACAAGGAGGAAAGAGGCAGCTTGTTAATTCTAGGTTTGTAGGTTCGGAGGAGAAGGAAAAACATGTGCCGGCAAGGAATTCCACAACTTGGAAGTCCTCGGGACAAAAGAGCGCGCATAACAAGATGTTCTAAGTCTGGTAACCTGGACAGTAAAAGGGTGCATTCGCTCTGTTCCCCTGGTAGATCTGTTGGGGGCAGCAGGTGGGGGAACTATGGAGGAAAGCTCCTCTGAACAGTGCCCATGCAGATATCTATAAAAGGGAGAGAGAGAGAGAGGTCACCAACGGCACGTCGGTGGGCAAGGGTTGGCAGCCTTTGGCTGAGGGTAGGGTCACTGATGAGACGTATAGCTCTATTTTAATGGAGTTCAGGATAGCGAGTGTAGAAGCGGCAGCGGCACCCCAGATGTGGGAGCAGTATTCGAGGTTTGGCCTTATTTGTGAAGTATATAAGGTATAGAGATTAGCTGGTGAAAAGTATTTGCGTGCCCGGAAGAGGAAACCTAATTTCTTAGCAGCCGCTTCTGCAATTGATGTGACATGTTGGTGCCAATTAAGATTTCGATCCACAGAAATGCCCACAAGAGAAAAGGACTCATTACTTTGAATAACTTGGTTGTTCATTGTGATGGGCCTAGGGCTGGTGTATCTCTTGTGAGAAAGAAAGCAAGACTTAGTTTTGGTGGGGTTGAATTGTACAAGATTTATACTTCCCAGTCTAATATTTTTTGAAGATCCACGGAGACAGAACCCTCCATGAGTCTGCGATCCTCATCTAATTGGGCTAAAGAGACAGGCTTTGAATATTGTATATTTGAATGGAGGGTGCTGTCGTCAGCGTAGCTGTGAATTGGGTTGGATGTGCTAGAGAGGAGGTCATTGATGTGGAGAAGAAACAAAGTAGGGGCTAAAGCTGAACCATGAGGAACTCCTGCATCAATTGGATACAGTTTAGAGGAATGGCCATCCACAACAACAGATATGCTCCTGTTGGAGAGGAAATTTGCTGTCCAGGTACAAAGTCTTGGTGGTAGGCCATAGGCCGGAAATTTATTAATCAGCGCTGCGTGCCAGACCTGGTCGAATGCTTTGGATATTTCTAGAGCAACAATCTGGGATTTACCGTGTTGTTCCATAGACATGTTCCAGTAATGGGTGACAAAGAAAAGGAGGTCGGCAGTCGATCTGCGCTGACGTAATCCATACTGCCTGTCGTGGATTAGACTGTGTTTTTCAAGAGATTTTAGTAATTCGGTGTTCATATACTTTTCCATCACTTTAGAGACGACTGAAATGAAAGAAATAGGCCTGTAGTTGCTAGGAAGCGCTTTGGATCCTTTCTTGGGGATGGGTTGTACTCTAGCAGTTTTCCAGTTACTAGGGAATATGCCTTTATTATAAGATATCTGAAACAGACGAGTCAAGACAGGAGCAAGCTCTGGTGCGCATTTTTTGAGAACAATTGCTGGGATCACGTCAAGGCCAGAGGCTTTCCTGGTATTAAGAGAAGAGAGCATATTTCGTATCTTTTTAGCTTTGAAAATGATATTCGTCATTTTATGCGCGACATTGGGGACTGTTGGTGGTTGAACATTTGGAGGTGGGTTGAGAGTAGAATTGCCGGCGAACAACGAAGCAACAAGTTCAGCCTTGCCCAGGGCGGTAGAAACAATTTCATCCCCTGAGACAAGAGGTGGGAACGTGCTTTTGCAGAAATTATTCCCAATAGATTTAGCAAGAGTCCAGAAGGGTTTGCCGCCGTTGGAGCTTAAGAGGACTTTGTTTTTGATGTGGTTATTAAACGAGTTTTTTGCCTCAGAAAGAATGCGGACATAGCGGTTTCTTGCGTCGTTAAATCGTTGACGATTTTCTTGACTGGGATTGTGTAGAAGCGTTTTGTGAGCTTTGACCTTTTCAAGTCTGGCCTTATCACAGGATTTAGAGAACCAGGGCTTTTGAGTGGCTAAAGAGATTTTCTGTGTATGTGGGATAAATAATTCCATGCCAGCTTGAATAATTTCGGTGACGTTTTGTGTGATATCAGAGGGGTCAGGATGAGAGAAGCAGACAGACGCCCATGGAAATGAGGAAAAGTAATCTCGCATTTCGTCCCAGTTTGCGAAGTTGTAATGCCAAACGATACGTGGGTGTGATGACTGTGTGACCTCGGGTTGCATTGCGCAGGAAGCAGTGGTTATACCGGAAGTACCATGTATTATCGTTATTTTAAATAGAATACCCTATATATTATTGCAGTTTTAGATTCCGCATCAAATCTCAGAATACATTTTAAAAAGGCTTTATATGTCAAAAATGTGACGTTTTCAAGTTATTTCGATTTTTTCGAAAATTTTAAAAATTTCACTACCATGTTTGATAAGACATATCTGCGCTATTAGACAAGATCGGAGATTCTACCTTAGTGAGTGAGCTAAAAAAGCTTATTTCTAAGGATGCTGTGGATAATATCTTTAGCAACTTATACAGAGCGTTCTATACTAAGCGTCCAACTTGAACAACTTCTTTCATTCATAAATTGACAATTTTAAATAGAACACCCTATATTTTTTTACTTCATCTTATTGCTCACTTAAATCTCTTTGAAAATTGTTAACACTTCCCTATACCCATCTCTTACCATTTCTGAGATATGTCGATTTTTCTGTTATATTTTGGTGCAGATATCTGGTTATACGTAGTGGCCTATGACTGAAAATGTCAAAAACAGGGTGAAATTCGACTGACACTTTCTATAGTCGGGTTCTAAAATAAACGATGTGACTTGTGTCTAAACTCGCTCACAATTCTGAAATATCGTTGTGTATAATTGCAATAAGTTTGGCGCTACATATCGGCAAAAGAAGTTTGCGCATAGTAGAAATAATGATATTGACTATTAAACTCTCAACAAGGTAAAAGTGTGTATACCCAGCTGCAACGGTAAATTACAAACAATGGCTATGAAGCGGTGACGAAGAAATCTGGCCTTAACATGTACGTAACTTCGCTGACAGAGGAGAAAGTATAGAATCCATTTTCATTCCCATCCCATAGGCGCAGATATAATTCGCTCTTATGTTTACAAAAATTTGTCCATTTCAATTGAAACACTTTGAACTTTTTAAACACTTGAATGGGGCTGCAGTCTATCTACAGTCGACATCTATCCGCTTTATTATTTTATAAAACCTATATCTGGGGTTGTATTGTATTTCCACGAAACTGCTAGGTTCGGTTGCGAATGATGTCGACATTCTCAGAATTTTGAACTGTTCTATGAAGGAGCGGGGGGTCTAGTATTTTCGTGTGTTCGGATTAAAACGGTTGTAGCGTATAGCGTTCTATTTTAATTGCTAGTAGTTATAAGTGGCGTATGCGAATATATATTGGACTTTAGATTAGACAGTAGTAGTAGTGTTGAACGAATTATCTTTTAAAAATTAATATGGAATCCCTTTTAAAGCTCGGTTTGGTAGGGCTGCGCCACTTATTATATCTTGGAACCAGACTTTCATTGTAGCTGCTTGTTGTCACCGTTTTGAGGTATATAGATTTTTCTGTTACATTATGTTAAACCTTTCTCACTTATCTAGAATTTTCAATTATTTGAAATCCTCACTTTTTTTTATCTGGCTTCGTCTTATGCATTAAATTCAACAAATTTTGCTGTGGTTGTAAAATAAATAGGCATTAGTAAAAAAACAAACAACACGAACAAGAACATTAATTTTATAAACTTTTAACAAAAATAATAAATAGCAAACGTAAAAAGAAATCATAGATAGGTAGAAGTTTATAGGAAATTTTCAATGTGTCTCCCGTTCCTGTCGAGACATTTCAAAATTCTCGAATTTACTTCGTGTAAAGTTGCTTTGCGTATTTCTTGTGGATCTAGTCCTTGAAAGGCCTCGACGATCCGTTGAATAAGTGCATCGCGTGTACTCACTGGAATATTATAGACTGTACTCTTTATCCTGCTTTATCCTGATAAAAATCACACGGTGTTAGATCTGGTGATCTTGGCGGCCATCTGCAGGTACCGTTGCGGCCTATCGAGCGGTCTTCAAACACCCTATTTAGTTCCTGATATACTTCACTCGAGCAATGAGAGGGAGCTCCGTCTAGTTGATACCAGCAAGTAAATAATGTATTGACTTGCAGATTTTCAATAAAATCTGTTAATATGTTTCTAAGAATCTCCATCAAATACCTCTGAGAATTTAAGTTTCCTTCATAAATGTAATAACACACAACATTGCCACAAATTAAGGAGAAAACATTGAAACTGAATTTGTTTTGTAAATTTCGATGTCTGGTTAAATGCGGGTTCTTTCTAGCCCAATAATGCTCGTTCTTGCGATTGACAATACCCTCTCTATCAAACATAGACTCGTCTGTCCATATTATTTTTTCAAAAACAAAGGATCTTCTTGAATCTTTATTAATAAATCTTCACAGAAGTTTATCCTTTGTTGGTATTCACTGGGGTGGAGTTCTTGTACGAGATGAAGTGAGAAATTATGCATGTTGTGTTTTCTCAATATTTTGTGTATTGCCCAGATAGATAAACCCAAATCTTGAGACCCACTTCTTAACGAACTTTGTGGATATGATTCAAAATATGCAAGAACTATAATTTCATTCATTTCATTGTCATCAATTTTGTAACGTTTAACAACGCGTCGTGTCGGTGTTATTCAATGACTTGACCTGACCTGACCTGACCTGTCCACTTGCTTATAAATCTGCTGAATTTTGTTCTATTCATTGAAGCCAAATGAGGGAATCTGTTCTTAAATGTTCGAACTGTTCTCTCAACTATTCTGTTACATTCACCATCTATTGAAAACAAATTGAAAACATCATCTACAGAATAACAAAAATAAAAAGTATTGTTATCCATTTTATTTTAACACTTCTCATAAAAAAAATTAACAACGAGCGTGCAACAATGAAATTGTCTAGGAAGTGTCAGTTGAATTTCACTCTGTTTTTGACATTTTCAGTCAAAGGCAACTACGTATGACCAGATATCTGATGTCATATCTCAGAAATGGTAAGAGATAGGTATAGGGAAGTGTTAACAATTTTCAAAGATATTTAAGTGAGCAATAAGACGAAGTAAAAAAATATAGGGTGTTCTATTTAAAATTATCAAGTTATGAATGAAAGAAGTTGTTCATGTTGGAGGCTTAGTATAGAACGTTATGTATAAGTTGTTAAAGATATTATCCACCGCATCCTTAACACTAAGCTTTTTTAGCTCACTCACTAAGGTATAATCTCAGATCTTGTCTAATAGCGAATATATGTCTTATCAAACATAATAGTGACATTCTTAAAATTTTCGAAAAAATCGAAATAACTTGAAAACGTCACATTTTTGACACATAATGCCTTTTTAAAATTTGTTCTATAATTCGATGCAGAATCAGAAACTGCAATAATATATAGGGTCTTCTAGTTAAAATAACGATAGTACTTGGTACTTCCGGTATAACCAGAAGTACCATGTGCTTAAAAGTAATTTACTTTGCTTCCACATAGCCGCTTATGGCCAAACCCAAATTTTATCTTTCGAATTCGGACTAGAAGGTCATAAACTTCTAATGAACGCGACTCGCCAAACACCCTGTATATTTATGTCGCTTGAATCAGTTCGTTCGCTATGCAAATCGGACCAGTTTTTCCAGGAAAATTTTGGGTTTTCTTTCGTACAATTTTTGTATCTCCGAAAATAACATAGCTACGGCGACCAAAATTGTTACTCAGGTTTACACTATTAAACTCAGCCTACATGCAATGAACAAAGCCAAAATATCTTGTGTAGATTACAAAATCTATTGTATATTACAGACAAAACTTAAGTTTTCATGGCGCAAGATGGTCAAGAAATAACAGGAAAATGACTTTGAAAATGTTATAGTTTTACTTCTTAAAATATTAAAATGGCTATTTGAAACGTCTAAATTTCTATTTTTTAAAATAAGAACCTAAAACAAATACAGGTTATGTAAAAGAAATATCATAATAAATGCGTTTTACAAAGCCTTAAGTACAGCTTCAACCACCATTGTCCTTCATTTTACTAAAATAGAAAATTCATTTCCAATACACGCCTTCTCTGATAATTTGGCAGTAGTTTCAGTTATAAAGTTTGTGGTTTAATAGTCTATACGTTTTCGCAAATTTTGGCAGAAAAAATTCGTTATACACCTAAAATTCGTTATTATTAAGCCGCGACTTAAGCATTTTAAAAATATTTCCTCAAAGAAGTGCGAAATAGGTCCCCCGGGGCCAATTTCAGTTTTTACAGTTTTTACATGTTTACACATATATATATATATATATATATATATATATATATATATATATATATATATATATATATATATATATATATATAGGGTGGTGCAGTTTATAGGAAAGCTCAATATATCCGTTATTATACAAGATACGGGAGAATTCACTACCTCAATGCACTTGCTGCGTCCACACTTTTTACTTTTGAATCGTGGTCCAGAACATAAAAGTGTGGAATAATTTAAACCAACCTTTATACCTATCGAAAATTGTCACCTTGTATAATTAATACACAGAAATGCTTATGCTATAAGTAAAAAGCCGTTACTTCTAGAAGCTCTTATACAATTTTCTGGTTTAATTGAAGTGGTGTTAAATTACTTTCAAAAAAGTGAAACCTAACTAAAGATTTAATTTTAACCTCACAAAAAGGTGGTCAACATTTTAAGGTTGAGAACATTTTCAAATTGTAACCTGTAAACTGTGCACATTTGAAGGATGGAAAAATTAAAATGAATAACTAATAATAAAGCCAGAATGAAACATTATAAACCTATAACATTCTTCAAACCTATTTCCCGGCAAATTACTAACTGACAAATGTAATAAATATAATCAAACTTACAGTTTCACTAAGTCCATTAGTATTTCTTTCTCCTGTGGAGAATAATTAGTCCCCTGCCCGTTTTCTTATCTTTATCAATTTTCTGATAGCACTAGTTAATTAATACACACAATATTGCAAAGAGACCGCCCTTACAACAAACGATAACAAATAATGCTGTCTTCTTATTATTTATTGTCATTAACTGTCAAACACCGGAACACCGACGTGTTTGCATTGTTGCCAAGTTGTATCAACTGATAATCGCCGGTTAGCTAACCAAGAGTTAAAAATGCTTGCCAATATTTAATACTTGATTAAAGCTAACGGATGATTAACTAACCGAGACTTTAATCAGCGTTTATGAAACCGGGCATTAAACTAGCTGTCTTGAATAGTAAATCATTTTTTTAAGAATAAATATTAATTTACTAATTCCCAAATTTGTGTAAATTTTTTAAACTGACAACTCTGGCTATATCAATTTATACAGATTTTCCAGCTTTTTGACATTTAATGAAAACAATCTGCGACATCTGCTGTATTATCTTGTATGATGCGTTAATGGACTTTTAGCAGTGTCGTAGCTTTTATATTTCTTTAACTAAGGAAAACTCAAGTTTGTGCTAAGAGAAGTGCTTCAAAATTAATGTATGGCAAGTAAATGCATTACATTTGTGGGAAATTTCGTTCTACTCGCTTTAATAATTTGAGAAATATAGCGTTTTAAAAAGTTTTTCCTACAATTTTCTAGGAAAAACTTATCGATGCTGGCTGATTAACGAATTCGTCCTCGGTTTTCCCCCAAATAAAACTTTTGCCAAGTTTAATTAAAATCAGTTTAGTGTTTATTGAATTATCGTTGGATATATATATATATATATATATATATATATATATATATATATATATATAATATATAATATAAACTCATAGAAATTTTAACGGACCTTGATTTCGGGTTCTAAGAACCCAAATTTGCGATCATCATATATATATATATATATATATATATATATATATATATATATATATATATATATATATATATATATATATATAGGAAAAATGGTTAAGGGCAAAGCCGCAAGGAGACAACCGTATATACGTGTTTCAAGCTTATTAGCCATCATCAGTGCGGTATAGCCAGGTGAAGATGCAAAAATACACGGAGTCACAACAGGTAACCAGTGCACATTTGCAGCAACATTTGGAAGACCCTTAATCCGAGGGAAACAACCAAAATAGCCACGGAGGCAAAGAAATCACCTGCAGTGAACATCCGAAGCCCAGGAAGTTATACTAACTATAACAGGATTTATAACACGGCATTTCTGTACTATACAAGGAAAAAGGGTTAAGGGCAAAGCCGCAAGGAGACAACCGTATACACGTGTTTTAAGCTTATTAGCCATCATCAATACGGTATAGCCAGGTGAAGATGGGAACACTCTGGATGAAGATGCAAAAATACTCGGAGTCACAACAGGCAACCAGTGCAACTTTGCAGCAACATTTGGAAGACCCTTAATCCGAGGGAAACAACCAAAATAGCCACGGAGGCAAAGAAATCACCTGCAGTGAACATCCAACAACTGAGAAAAAGGTTTTTTTTTTCACTTTCGTAGCTTCCCAGTTGCTCCGCCTATGGTTATTTTACTTTATTTTTTTTGTGAACAAATGTTGTCCTTGTTAACTAAAAGAAATATATTAGCGTGAAAACCGAATTTTACAAAATATTTTTTTTGCGTTATGTCATCAATTTATTAGACTAGAACCGTATATTTAAGTTGGCTTTGAAAGGGTTAACGGTATCTATAAACCCAATATTAAAAGAAATCTTTTAGAAGTCTCTGCTCAAGCTACCATTTCTAATAAGATCCTACCACCATTTAGACTAAAAGAAAATATAATTAAGTAAAAAACATGTGGTCGTCCCAAGCTAATATAAGAAGTTTCTTAAAATTAAAAAGTCAAACATAAAACGTTTCCAAACACAGGGGTCTCACGTTATTCAGTCCCTTCCGAAATAAACTTTTTTTCATAATGCCGTCTAACCTCCGGAACAAATTCGACTGAACATAAGAATATGAAAGTTTAAGGGTAGAATTGCGGCTGAAGAATTGTAGGAGTGTCTGCTGACTGAGAAAAGTTGGCTGTAGCCGCAATTTTATGTGTTTTCCTATTACTAGCGGTGGAGGTGTTGAATAATTAATTTTTAGTTTCTGCTGCAACGTGCTGTCCATCGGTTTTATTGGGTTCAATGCTGATTCACACTCTGCTTGCTACTCCCCTAATGGTTCGCTTCTAACCTTACCGTCGTTTTCATTATTCAAAGCCCAACTGAATTCTAAGCTTATGAAATATAGAACTAAGAGACTATGCAAAGTCGATGGTATATCTCTCTGTGGTATGAGGGATTTTAAATTTGTTATTTATGAAATCTCTATAAGTTCTTCATCACTTGTTCATTCAAATTTAATGCACTAACTGGAGAAACGCGTGAAAATGCAATTACTAAGAAAATACTACCGCAAACGTTATGGTCAGAATTTGAACAAACCTGTTGTGTTTGCCCCCAATGTTAAGCAAATTAATGTACGAATAATAATAGGAAGTTATAAGTTTTGTACTAAAAATAAGAATAGTCAGTTAAGGTATATAAATTTATGCAAGGTCAATTGTTCTAATATTATTTATAAGGTATGACGGCTGCCATTTCTAAGATTTGCTCAATTAGTGTCTTCTTTTTAATGTTTAAATCCATACTTTCAATAGGTATCCTTGTTTTATATATTTTTTCCAACACACATTTTCAAAGTGAAAAATCTTCCAAATACGTGAAGTTATCTGCTCGATGAAACTGAGTTGTCAGTGGCTTCTACAGGTCTTTTATAGAGTTTACATTTTTAACAATTTTAGCGATCTAAACTTTTTATGTAACTATAAGTGTGTTGATAATTTTGTTTTTATTATCGTAGCTCTGACAAACCGGTCAAGAAACTGCGAAAGCTAGACTTGTTCAAACAATAAAGAGTATTTCTAAGTGGACAGTCTTGTGAATCTCTGAAGTCTGAATTACTCACCATTTTGTTTATATATATATATATATATATATATATATATATATATATATATATATATATATATATATATATATATATATATATATATATATATATATATATATATATATATACAGGGTGATTCATAAGTGGTGACCAAAAAAGAAACCCCATATTCTTTGAACAATTTTAGAGAGGGTATGTCCTATAAAAAAAATTCCTATACTGCTTCATTAAAAAGATACAGGGTGTTGAAGTTGAATTTCAAAAAATAAATTTCCCAATTTTTAAAAAAGTAGCACATATATTTTGCTGAAACTTCGCATGTGTAGGCTGCTATGTAAGGAGCGTATTCTACCATAACAATTGAATCAGCTAATCCAGCAGTGGAGCGCGTACCCACATGTAAAAAAACGGGTAAGCCAATGATATTTTTTTTATTTTTCATTTTTTGAATCTTACTTTCATTCGTGAACAAAATGACTCTCTTGATAATTTTCTGTACGACGCTTATTATACGAGTAAGCAATGAATCTGGTGTTTTAGAGCACAGTTCATGATTTTTAACCAGTCGTTGTTTGGTAGAAAATCGCAATAATACACTTTTATCAGACTTATAGTAATTTATTTATCACAATAAATGTTCAAAAATGCCTCCATTGGCCTGAATACACGCACATCTTTTTAATATGGAAAATTTAATGTCTTGAGGATTGATTGTTGCTTGAATATGACGAAAAGCATTATTTATCAGTTGTTGTAGCTGCCCTGGTGTTTTTATTTGTTCACTGTAGACCAGTCGCTTAAAATCACCCCAAAGATAGAAGTCAGGTGGGTTTAAGTCCGGTGATCTTGCAGGCCAATGTATTGGTCCAGTTCTGCCAATCCATCTTTCATTATAATGTTCATGTAGCCATGTCACAACGTTTCGACTATGATGCGCTGGTGCACCATCATGCTGGTACCACATTTATACCTCTTGTTGCTAGTGGAATGTCATCTAGAATGTTTTCTACACGGTTTTCTAGGAGCGCTAAGTACGAAGATCCATTTAAACGTTGTGGCAGGACTTCTATGAACAGTGAACTGTTAAAAATACCACACCAAAAATTAATGGAAAATCTCTGTTGAAATGTGCGAGTCCTTGTTGCAAGTGGATTTTCCAATGACCAGACATGCTCATTATGAGAATTATAAATACCATTTCTTGTAAATGTTGATTCGTCAGACCAGAAGATTAGATAAGGGAATAAGATATGTTGATTGTTCATTTCCAACATCCATACACAAAAGACTAGTCGATGCACATTATCTCCAGGTAGAAGGCAATGAACATTCTGTCGATGATATGGATGTAAGACTTCTCGATGTAAAGTTCTCCAAACAATGCTTTGAGAATATTGTAACTGCGTGGCAATCCTCCGAGTACTTGGAGAAGGTTGATCTATCACTGAATCCACCACTCTCTCTTTGTCTTCAAGTTGATGTTGTCTTCTACCATTAGCCCTAGCGTCAGGACGTTGTCCAATACCGCACTACCTAAGTCTTGAAAACGATCGAGAAAAAACCCTTGGTGTAGGTTTTTGGTCACCACTTAGGAATCACCCTATATATATATATATATATATATATATATATATATATATATATATATATATATATATATATATATATATATATATATATATATATATATATATATATATATATATATATATATATATATATATATATATATATATATATATATATATATATATATATATATATATATATATATATATATATATATATATATATATATATATATATATATATATAGTGTGTGTTTCACTTTAACTGGCGACAGTTTATTATTTCATAACGAATCGGCCGATTTTCAAAAAAAAATTAAATAAAGTTCTTTAAAATCCTGGTATGCCTCTATCAATTTAGGCACATTTGTAGGCCACAAATCCAAGGTTAAATATCGTAACTTATATAGAGTGTTCACAACCTGAGTACAACAAATGAAAAACTTGACTTTTTTGAGTGCCCTGTGTAAACGCTACTGAGCGCTTTGCAAATATTAGAACGCCAGTGGATGCTGAGTCACCTACTGTATCAGTTCACACAATATCATCCTCATACCTTATACAGAGTGTTCATAATAAATACGGAAAGATACCGTTTTGCAATGTATTACCCAATTTGGACTTTGATCAAATCAGTATCTTAAATTTGGGAAGACACCACTCCATTATTTCTTAAAGTAGCTAAGTAAAGATTGAAACCTACGGTGAGCACTGATAAGTACATTTGGAGAACCCAAATCACCAAAATTCATCTTTTTAAAGACCTGACGATAATTTCACTAACTTACTTGAAAATTATTTTCTCTATGACACAAATAAAAGAACATACCCTATCATGAAAACAGTGACCTTACGTTCACAAATTCTGTTAAACATGATATAAGAACGAAAGATGATGGACCAGTACATGCAGAATCTTATCGATACCCCCATAGTCAATAGCATGTATGTATTTCACTACACTTGATTTAGCCCAAGGTTTTCACCGAATTGAACTAGGTGAAAATAGTATAGAGAAAACAGTTTTTAGTGTTAACAACGGGCGCTACGAATATGTGCGCATGCCTTTTGGCTTGCGTAATTCTCCCAGTAGCTTCCATCGTGTAATGGATAATGTCCCTAGGTAATCCCTTTACAAGTCTTGGTTTATATACATGGACGATATTGTCATTTTCGTAAATGCTTACAAGACCATTGAAAACACTTAAAGCAATTTTTTTCAAAATTAATCAATCTCAAGGTACAACTAGACAAGTCTAAATTCCTTCGTAAAGAAGTCGAATTTCTCGGTTAAGTGGTCACTACCCGAGGAATCCGACCTAACCCGAATAAAATTAAAGCCATTCCAAATTACCCGATACCAAAATCCTAAAAAGAAATAAAGTTATTTCGGTTTGATAGGATATTACCGCCGCGTTATAAAAATTTCGCAAAAATGGTATTCCCTCAACAAATTGCTTTAAGGATTCAAAAATTGGCATTAAAAATACATAATACATAAATGCATTTAAACAAGCCAAAGAACTTATTACTAGCTCACCTTTATTAACATATCCAGATTGTACAAACAGTTTTCATTTGACCACAGACGCCAGTAATATTGCTGTAGGAGGTGTTTTTCACAAAATGACAAGCCTATAGCTCACTATAGTCGTACTCTAAATTATGTAGAAAGAAACTAGTCAACAATTGTAAAGGAAAATACTAAACACTTTAGTCCCTACCTTTTTGTCAATAAATTCACGATAAAAACCCACCATAAGCCTCTTGTGTGGTTATTTTCTATTACAGAGCCAATTTCACATCTAGAAACTTAAGAAGAGAGCCATGCGGAACAAATCTGAGAACCAGTCTACAGCAGAAGAACCTACCCGAAAAAACGAGTACGCCCTTTACATTAGGGATGGAGGAATTACGGTACCTAATAGCCGAATGCTATAAGGTAAATATTGCGATATATATTTCGATATCGTCCGCTCAGCAAGACATCGACCTCCAGCGGTTACGAAGTTCAATTGGAAACCGCACCCCAATCAGTACTAGTATGTAGGTAACACTAATGATAGATTAGGAACCATTATTTACTAGTTCATGTTATTGACAACATTCATTGTTCGCTAATCTACTTAATGATTTCATTATTTTATGTACTTTTGGATTTCAATAAAATAATTTTTATCACTAAGCCCAAAACGCGTTATATATATATATATATATATATATATATATATATATATATATATATATATATATATATATATATATATAGGATGTCCAGAAAGTAAGCCGACAGACAAACATCAGACACTTTACGCACGATTTGACGTAAATCTTCTAATTTAAAAATGCTTCCTAACAAAGCTATAGCCCTTTCAGGATGTCGCTGTACCATCCATTTCAAGATATCTTTAGAATGCGTTCACCTAATAAGATGAAACTTTATATACGCAAATGTATCTTTATATATATATATATATATATATATATATATATATATATATATATATATATATATATATATATGTTACAGGTGCACATTCAGCACAAAAAAATAAAACTATTTTTTCATATAAACATGGGTCCGCAAATGCCTAGTTTTTTAAATACAGCGTGTTGAACTTATTTGTTTTTGTCAGTTTTTTACGAATAAGTCCGAGTCAAATTAAAATTTTGACGTGAAAATTGGCATGTGGGTGTTTTCGAAGGGAAGAAATTTAAATATGTTATTGTTAGTAACACTGCTGGCAGGGGGCGCCACCTGTAAGACATGGCTTGCATTCAACTGGCTATAATTTTTTGACACCCAGTAATATCGACCTACCGTATAGCTACATTGCACACCTTATTAATTGTAAGCAAAAAATGTATACTTGATTTAAATCTCTCAGACACACCATTTTGGAGATATTTCAATTTTTGTATGTCGATGTCGCTCAAAAATTAATTCTGCGACAAATCATATGAATACATTTTTCACCTTTTAATTGCTATCAGTATCCAAAAACTTAATTTTCTTATTCTAAAAAATTAAAATCTTACCAGAAAAAAGAACTGATAATACATAATCAGGGAAATAAAATAAAAAGTCATGATAAAAAACTTTGAACAAACCATTTAACAAAGTGGTTTCCATCGTTACGGGACTTGACTTTTGCGTTTTCGTCGTTACATATACTACATTTGATTTTTACGTTTGAGACTACTCACTATTTTTATGTAATTAATTGTATTGTCCGTAATTTTTCTAATTAAATATGGAAGTCTTTACCAACAATGAACTAACAGACATGCATGTTATGTATTCACGGTCTTTTGGTAACTGTTATGAGGCGAAACGACTGTATGCTACCTTCCCAAATCGAAGAATTCCAGGCAGAAGGATGTTTCAACGGATTGACATCCGCCTGCGAGAAACAGGTACATACTTACGTTATCTAATACATCGAGCTGTCTCTTTCTTCTAATATATATATATATATATATATATATATATATATATATATATATATATATATATATATATATATATATATATATATATATATATATATATATATTAGCAGGTACCCTTAATAAAGTTATTGCTGATCGAGGCAGCCCACGAAGTGCACGAAATCCTGATTTTGAAGAGGCTGTTCTGGATGAAATTGAACAAAATCCAAAAATAAGTACTAGGGAAATGGACAAGCATCTGGGAGCATCCAATGCAAAGATATGACGAGTTCTTCACGAGCAACAGTTGCGTTCGTATCACGTCCAACGTGTGCAGGCACTATCGCCTGAAAGAGATTTTATACCTCGCCTACAATTTTGCCAATGGTTTCTTCAACATAATAATGTAGAGAACTTGTTCAATTGTGTATTGTTCACTGACGAGTCTGGATTTAGGCGCGACGGGATCGCCAATTTTCGTAAAAGCCATATTTGTACTGACGAAAATCCCCACGCAGTTTTTGAAAGGCATCATCAACAGCAATTTTCCTTAAATGTATGGGCTGGAATTGTAGGGTGTAATTTGATAGGACCTTTTTTTTTTACCTCACAGACTTAATGCTACAACTTATCCTGAATTCCTGCAAAACCAACTAAATGGGTTATTAGAAAATGTACCTCTTGACATAACCTGTTGTTTATGCATGACGGAGCCGCCCCACATTTCGCCCTAAATGTCAGAAATTACCTAAGCAATACTTTTGGACGCAGATGGATCGGACGCGGTGGACCCCAGCCATAGC
The DNA here is from genome assembly GCA_964006375.1 of Tillus elongatus. Taxonomy (NCBI): domain Eukaryota; kingdom Metazoa; phylum Arthropoda; class Insecta; order Coleoptera; family Cleridae; genus Tillus; species Tillus elongatus. Next base: position 106,817,111 of record OZ023263.1, on the reverse strand, counting down.
CGGCTCGATCCACTTTAAATCCTATGGACTTTTATTTATGGGGGCCTCTCAAAAGTATTGTTTATGAAGCAAATGTTCTGCAGCAAAGAATTGTACTTGGATGCGAACAAATTAGAAATACACCAGAAATATTTCACAGAGTACGACGCTGTATGCTCCGCAGAATACGAAAGTGTATTGAAGTGGAGGGTGGCCATTTTGAACATTTATTGTAGTCAGGTATCAAAATGTTATAAATTTTTTTATTTGTTGTTTCATTTGTTGTTAAGATTTGCAGACACTACAATTAATTACTTGAAAAAAATTAATTTTTGAGCGACATCGACATACCAAAATTGAAATATCTCGAAAATGGTGTGTCAGAGATTTGGATCAAATATACATTTTTTGCTTACAATTGATAAGGGCTGCAATGTTGCTATACGGTAGGTCGCTTTACTGGGTGTCAAAAAATTATATACAATTGAATACAAGCATAGTTTTACAGATGGCGCTCTCTACCAGCAGTGTTATTAACAATAACATATTTAAATTTCTTGTCCTCAAAAACCCCCGCATGCCAACTTTCACGACAAAATTTTAATTTGACTCAAACTTATTCGTGAAAAACTAACAAAAACAGATAACTTTAACACGCTGTACTTAAAAAACTAAACATTTGCGGACCCATGTTTCTATGAAAAAAAGACTCTTATTTTTTGGTCTGAATGTGCACTTGTAACATATACCATCATTTTTGAAACACGCTGTATATATAATCATTGATAGTTATGTATTTCAAATACTTCCAGAAGCGTCTCGTTTGGGGCATACACGGGTATTTTTATTTATTTTTTGACTTGCTCACATTTTTTATGTCAGATTCAAGACCTTGAAGTTTTTTTTAAATAAGGTACTTACTCTTATTTACTGTCGTAATAAAGCACCGTTTTTCATAACAACAGATGTAAAATTTTGAATTACTTGCCCAAATTTATCGAAAATAGCCAAATCAATTGCTTGAAATGAAAGCTGGCTTTATACAAGTAACAAAATAGAAGCTGGGACGAATGTTAGCAAACAGAACTCTCATTGTAAGTTGTTTCCAAAACCAGCTTTATTGAGAAATTTAAACAGGGCGCTTTAAAGTTCACATCGATTTTGAACTTTTAAACTCCTCAATAATAACCAAAATAATTGCTTGTAATGAAAGCTTTGGAAACAACTTACATGGACATTTCTGTTTGTTGTTTGTAACTTGGGGTGACATGGGGTGAGTACAGTCGCAACCTAATAATATTATGCTGCGGTACAGTGAGTTCAACGTTTCATCACATGTCATAATCTCTTAACAAATTACGAAACTGTTGTTTTTTATTAGATTTTATAAATGTATTTTACTAATTTTGGTGTACATACAGTTAGAAGTAATTTTTTGTGATCAGAATACTACTATGACATGATGATGAAATCATGTTTGTGACTGTTAACGCACTTTATATAACTTGTCTACTTTTCAAGTTGGTGTTGCCACAATGTTAATTAAGAGCCACCCTTATTTATACTTATGTGTGTGTTGATATATGTAATATAAAAATCACAAAGAAATAAAAATGCAAGTGAACTTATTTAATTTAGTGCTGTATTCTATACTATCTGAAAAAGACATTATAGGCGACAAAGTGGAATGTAAGTTCGTAAATTAGCAGTTTACTGCACGGAAGGTTTTTTTGTAATTTTTTTTTCAGAAACTTGGCTCCACAAGTCACAAGATAAATTTGTTGCAAATAACCCCCAAGAAAGTGAAGGAACCAAGAATAAATAGGGGTTCTGAGCGGGAAGGAAATATGAGCGGAAAATGCTAACAAAACTACTTAGTCTGACTTTGAAAAGATTTGTTTTTCACATTTTGCAGCAATACCTCCGTAAAACCCTGTCTACCCCACACAACACCCATATTCTCCTCAGGTCCCGTAACTTTCTTGGTGGTTGTTTCCAATACATATTTCTTGTGCTTTATGCTTAGCAGGTGGTTGTAAGCATGCACAAGAAGAAGGAGAACCCCCTGTGTTCTGGCTGAGGGGACAGAAACCCTCTTCGTTTGTTACCTCCTTCAAATAAAATGACTTTCTCCATCAATATGATGCTAAGTATTATGTAGTAAGAGAAAAATCTGTTATCTAAAGACTGACCTCAAGTGGATGTGAATCCGGTTGGTAGTGAGGTCACCATTAGCTGCTGAACCCTAACCTAATGTACCTATCTATCAGATTTTATTATTTGCAAGATGAGAAATACTGCCAGGGTCACAAGATGTTAAGAAATAAAGCCTACTACTTACCTAGTTCTGAGTTGTTCTGTCAGAGGTCCCATATTTATTGGATACCTTGAACAGAACCTGGTAACTTTACGTTGTAGATATTCGGAAAAACTTAGTCAGAATAATTTATTGAATCGCCGCTAAATATGAGAATTATTGGTTAGGAATTATTTTGCAATTAAACAGATATGTTAATGTAACAAAGTATTAAATTTATTCATATGAATTAAATTTGGAATAGCAAGCAAAATTAAATAAACATGGTTGGTAAATCTCAAATAAACATTAATCATACACAAATAAAAATCAATTACACAGCAAAAACTTCAAGAAAAGAAATTATCATTTCACATACATATGACAAAATAATAAGATAAAAATGGTTGTATATCACTAAAATATCAACATTAGCTACTTGAGGTATATCAAAAGTCAAATTCTGTATTTTACAGCTCAAAAGCAAACACAAATTAGTAGGTAAATTACTTGACGTTTGTCAATCAACTCGGTTAATTCTTCTATAAGTTAACTGGCCAGTTCTTTGAGTGAGACTCCATACAAAAATATTCCTACGTGAAATTTCGAGATTAATTATTGAAAATGAAAGATATTAAAAAGAATGCACAGGTTAGATATTTTACAGACGAAGTTTGCTAATTACAGTTTGAAGAAATATGTATTTGAATTCACAAAATTGACAAAATTCTAAGATTAAACAGGAAATTTACAGTTATCCTTACAGCACCTCGCTGACACTGTTTCCGGTTCAAGTTTGATTACGATATTTTGAAAGTTCAAGTTGTAAGGGTTCAAATATTGGATTGCTGCTTGAGAAATTATGTTGATTTATAGAGATTTATATCGACTCACCAAGACTTCCTGCATTGAGTTACCTGATGACCCTATGAAGATGCTTTCCAACTGGGATCAGCTATCAATGCCTGATACAAACTCACAAACTTCAATAAGAGAAGGAATGCTGGAGAATGATTGGTACTACCCATTAGCGGTTATTGGGCCGGTGGATTATGTTGCTCCAATACTAGGAAACAATTTGTTCCCTATGTCGATACGCTGAATTACTTTGACGAAAGCTTTTCAAAGAACAATTAAAAAATAAATTGGCTCAAGTGAAATTTACTGCCAATTGACTCAAAATGCACTAATACTCAGAAACTATTTCTGATTAACGTAAGAAATACACCAGCTTTGAAACAAAGGATAACTGTTAATTCCCGTTTTTATGCTAAACACGGCGTTTATTTAAATTCAAAAGCCGCTCAAAACTATCTAATAATAATAGTATTATTACATAGTATAGATAACATAAAGGGTTTTGTCACCCCTTTTTAGGATAATTCTTAGCCACCGCAACTAAAAGGTGTTCGCACGGCGACGTGCCAGCTTGGACTCCCCTGAGCTAACGTCTGTTTCTCTTGAGATTCAAATTCCCTTTCCCTTAACACCCACGTCTCTCGCCTATAGATCAGGACCTTCAAGGTTAATTTAATCACCGAGTTGCAGATACATTCTCGGCTCCCTCCTAACATTGATAATGGACTCGTATCTTAGCTAACGAATCTTCAATAAAATGAAGTAATAATTTGTTCCAGAACATTCTCAACGGATATTTTGTTTACTTAAACGCGCTTCCAGGAAAAAGCGACACATTATTTACTAACAAAGCTATATTGCATTTAGGTATTTGAATTTTAACGTACACATTTAAAATGCAGTACGGTGTTCAGGGCAGTTAAACATTGGCGACTTTAAATCAAATAATTTTTGAAATCCAAAACCTGAAGTATTTAATATCGATAGGGCTTTTTGGTCATTATTTAGATACCTGGAAGCTTTATAAGTGTTTTTAAGCCGGTAATGATATTAGGTAATAAGTGAATCGTTACACGTTCTGGGAGTTCTTCTTTCCCTTCTGCATACATACAATCACCCTCAATGCATGAATCACAGGAATTCTTTTATCCTCAGATTTCTAACGTATTTTTTGTTGTGTATATTTCCTGTTTATAAATTGCTTTGTTTGAGTTTTGTACTCAAATTAGAGTATAGATATTTATGTTAGAGATCATGTTTTTGCTTACCCTTCTCTACCTTATTTTTTAGTGTTCTTACTTAAATAAAGTAATTTTTATAACTTTTAATATAAGGCTAAATCACTAGTATATGATATATTATTCTTATGAAAATTCACTACTATAACGCACTTTCTGCGTCCAGACCTTTTTAGTTTTCATTTTAACTTAAAAAAACTATTGGTTTCTAGCGCATAAAATTAACCAATATATTAAACCAAGTGGTTAATTGCAATAAAATGTCGCTATGTAGTGTAATCAGACACGTTAATAAAGCTTAATTCTAAAATATCTATCAAATGTCAACAAATATCTACTCATTATAATTCATAACGTACTTTAGGTTATCCCTCTGTATTGCCAATGTAAAGCTATTAATCAGTATCGACTAACAAAATGTGGGAAAACAAATATATGATTAATGGCTTTTTCAAATATGAACGTATTAGTTATATTTTTATATGTTACAATTTTAACAAAAGAAGTCAAATTCATCATGTATGGGGAGTTTCCACTCGCATGACCTACATTTTCATCATCATGTTCATTATATTTTCCGTTATGATTTATAAACGCAACCTGACATTCATTAGGGGTGACTTTATTGCATGATTTCGTTGAATTCCTAAAAAGCTGTTAGAATTTATGGTAATATAGAGATAAAATCGTTACACCAATATCGATCGAACACATACAGTAAAATACGTTAAGAGTTCAGGAGATCTTCAAAGATACTATTTAGATTTTTTGTGTAAGAAGGAATAGGTATATTATTAGCACGACTTCTGACAAATCCCCTTACAGAGAATTCAGTTTCTTGCGACTTTACCAATTTAAGCTACATTTATTTATCGTTGGACAGGCTGCTGAAAGTTGACATGTTGGTGTCTATATTTAATCTAAGATGCAAACGAGAGCCTCGGTGGTTCAGTGGTAAAAACGTCTGCCTCTGAATCAAAGACTACTGAGTTCGATCTCATGGTTATCATTCCACTTTTTCAGTACATACTCTAATATTAACATCAATTGAGGTTGTGGTATTGAATTTGAGCAAGTTGAATGTCTGCACCTTCCGCTCTTCGAAGAGGGCGTAAAGCTGTCGGTCCCACCCTCCTTACAGAAACGCAGGGGTTTTGCAACATTTCGACGATAGCGACACTGCTCCCTGTCGTCGGTAATTGGTCATAGTCGCAGAAATAGACCGACGTTAAAAAAAGATGCAACGAAAAGATAAGTGACAGTACGTGCGTCCAGCGCTATGCGTTGATTGGACCATCAGTTTTTTGGGTTTTTCTGTTTAAGATCACTTGCTGGATGGTAAGGATTTAATTAAAAATGACTCTTATTTCTTTTGGTAACAAGACTAGAAATATTATTTACTTTAAAAACACAGCAAACTCTATGTCATTCCGTGCTAATCTAAATAAAAGCCACCTCTAGTCGAGTGTTCGAGTTGCAATTATCTCTATCTTGTATCGGGTCCATTTTTTTTTAATTTTTTATTAAAAAATTACATCCTGTAAAGTAAAAACTTTCCGCTACATTCATTTCCCTCCGAGTGATTGTTCCAACCCCCAAGTTTTTTTATTATGAAATATGGCCTGTGACACCTCATTTTAAAGGAATCTTCAATGTCTATAGAAACATGCTATTGCTTTACCATTTAGTGAAAAAATTACCACAAAAAAAGGAATTCATTTGATTAACGAACCTAGCCACACTGCACTAAAGGATTAATAACTAATAGCGTTACATTCTTAATAATGAGAAAGCAGTCAAAAATAGTTTCAGTGTCCTTTTTGGACGATATCAATTTAAAAAAACTCTGGACACAGCAAGTGCGTTATGGTAGTGAATTTTCATAAAAATGTTTTTAATAGCAAATATGTTTTTTTAAGAAAGCAGGCACCAAATTTGGTTACCAGTATAATCTATATATTAGAAACAATGTGCCATCTTTCATCAAAATAACTTTATTGTTTGAAAATGTACAAAAATTTCCGAAAGTAAACTTAAATTGTTCCCGAAAAAACTGGTTTTCTGGTCAACCTTATAGGTTCATAGCAAATTGATTCAAAATTTGAAGCATTTAATGAAAATTCGCTACCATAACGCACTTCCTGCGTCCCGAATTACTTTTCTTACAAAGATGTATTATATTTCGATGGAAAATACAAAAATGCAATAACATAGGGCGTGTTTGATTAAAAAAAAATCACTAAATATATATATATATATATATATATATATATATATATATATATATATATATATATATATATATATATATATATATATATATATATATATATATATATAAGTCTGAAACCGACCTCGGATTTGGGTTCCAGGGGTCCTAAATAGCGCTCATTTGAAGAAATTTTTTCAAAATTCAAAAGTCGAGATCTCCTCATTAGTGAATTTTTTTTAAAGAAAATTCACTAAAAAGGCATACAAATGTAACAGCATTCTTCATAATTGGCAATGTTAGTTTTATTTAAAACACAGTAGCAACTTGCTGTCTGATTGCAATGTCATGTCATGCCAGTAATTGTCAGTAAGTTAGTAAGTGGTTAAAGGCAATTCAGAAACATGGTTTGTTAAAGAGAAATGTATAAAATAACATTCGAACAGTTAATTGGTTACGGAGGTGAAACACAATCACAGATCAAAGTTGCCTATTTCAAGAAAAAATTCTCGATTTGCCCCCTATATGCCAAGAAACTGTTAGTATATTGAAAAGCAATTTCGCAAGTTTTTACATGCCGGGCAAATACAAAAGCCTTCAATACACTGAGTGAAGATACCAAAGTGAATGTAATGCTTGTGTTTGAGGAAAACTCACATACTTGGAGTCGACAAGGAGCCACAATACGGGATCTTAGCCATTGATCGATCATTCGAATACTAAAAGAAAATAAAATGCATCCCTATAAATTTATACAAACTCAGGAGCTTATGAAAGACTTGTTTCATAGAAAAACATGTTTTTGTGAACAAATGATGTAAATAGTAGATAACAGTGTTATCTAGGTAATTAGAACATGTTTTGTTTTCTAATGTGTGCGGTTTTACACTTCACGGCCATGCTATTCGTTAAAATCGTCGCCACTGGTCCAAACAAAATCAACACTAGATAAGAGAAGAACATACGGAATACCTTTAAAAGGTAAATATTTGGGTAGAAATAGTTGGAAACAACGTCAGTGGCCCCTTTTTCATTGATGACAATTTGAATGGAAATATTTATTTGGCACTGCTAAAAAATAAACTCGTTCCAACTTTGGCAAACGTATATCCTGATCGAGCAAATATACAAGTTTCAGCAAATGTAATATGCTTCCAGCAGGATGGAGCACCTGCACATTACCAAATCAATCTCTTACAGTACCGTAACTTAATATTTTCAAATCAATTGGTAGGGAAAGATCGTGAGAAGTATGGCATACAAAACCAAAACACGTGATTTAACTGATTTAAGAAGAAGAATAACGAGTACGATTAGATCTGTCACGCCTCAGATGGTAACTAATAAGTCGTCTTTATTAGAGCGAAGTTAATTTCACAATTTTCTTCCACTTAACCCTTAAACGATAACTTAAAGTGCAGGAATTACAAAATAAACAAATTATAAATTACAAACTATAAATTATAAATTATAAAATATAATTATAAATCATAAATTAAAAATGCCTTAGTACCCAAAACAACAAGAAAACAAAGTAACAACAAAACATTAAGAATTGCGCGCCTTAAGTTTAGCCAAAAGAAATTAACTCTTGAACTGAAGATGATTTACTATAACTACACTACGCAAACTGACTATTTTTATAAAAATCTGTAACATATCTCCAAAACCCTGGCAGAGAACATAAAGTATGTTCAAAAGGTATTTTATTATACAAATGTGGTTAAACATAGGAGAAAGAGCTCCGATATTGGCTCGTATAATATTTAGGGATGGCAAACAAGTGATCGAGTCTTGTATTGAGCGAATGTATTTGTCTCCGAAAACAGAGCTTCTGATGTAGGTAATCAGGCCCGCCCCGAGGACAATATTGTGAATTAAGCAAAGAAGATGTACTTTCCAGCGATTCCTCATATTCAACCAATCTAATTCTTTTAACTTATAAGAAACACGATCTGTTCTTTTTACATTAAAGATAAATCGTAAACATGACTTCTGAACCTTTTCTATTCTTTGACGAACCCAACTGTCAAGGGCAGGTCCATACACAACATCAGCATGGTTAAAGCGCGAGAGAATCATCGAGTTTACCAGGAGAGCTTTTACTTTCGCTGGAAGGAAATTTCGGTGGCTATAAAAATATTTCAATAGGCCAAAGCTAGCTGTACGAAGATTAGTGATCAGAATTTTAATCTGTTATCTATTATGAGACCAAGATTTGTTGCAGATTGTTTTTCTTCCAAGCGATTCCCATCTATCAAAATATTAATATTTTGAGAACAAACTCTATTCCTACTGACTTCCTGCCAAAATAAAGTACGCAGCACTTATTGACATTTATCGCAAGATCGTGCTCCTTTGCTGTCGTGTCTAACTTACTAAGGTCTGTATTTAAACTTGCTATAGCGTCTAAGGCATTTTCGACAGGAAAGGATTTGTAAAGCTGGGTATCATCGGCATAGAAGTGTACTTTGCTGGAGATTATTTGTTCTTGAAAATCAAACGTATAAATATTGAATAAAAGGGGGCCTAAAATAGAGCGCTGTGGAACTCCTTTTAATAAACTCAAAGAATCCGATATATCCGACCCGCAGACAACCGTCTGTGCCCTATCTGAAAAGTAACTCTCTATAAACTGAACGGCGTCATGATTGAAACCAATATATTATAACTTTGAGCACAATAGTTCATGACTGATCGTATCAAAATCTTTACTGTAGTCTAGCAATACCAAAGCTGTAACTTGATTTTTGTCGTTAGCTGTAAGGATGTCATCACTAATATTTGCTAATGCTGTTGTGGTAAACCTGCCCCTAACAAATCCGGACTGTACATTTGGCAAGATGTTGTTGTCCCCAAGGTAAACAGTTATCCGCTCGGACATCACTTTCTCCAATAACTTTGAAAGAACTGGGAAAATGCTTATAGGTCTTAAATGATTAAACTCAGTTGGATTGTTTCCTTTTGGAAACATAAAAACCTTTGCAACTTTTTAGACCTTGGGAAAGCATTTTGTCTCAATACAAAAGTTTACAAGATGAAGCAGCTGAGGGAGAATTTCCAGGAGACATAGGTTAATCATATCGACACGCACACCATCAAATCCCTTAGCTTTTGTTTTTATTTAGACTATATGTCTCATAATATCTGCCTCATTGACAAGCTTAAAATGGAAGTTATTTGCATTTTTGTAAATATTACCATTGTAATATGTTTTTAATCATCTAATATCAGCCTTACTACTGTTAATAGACGTGAGGTATTGACTTATTTTGTTTACATCACTCAAATGTGATGGTAACATATTGTATTTTTTTGCAATAATGCGAAATCTACAAATCTATTAGCCAAAGACCAGGCTGTCCTATTATTTTCACTTGTAGACAGCATACCCTCCGCAAATGCAAGTTTTTATTTTTTTATGGCATTTGTAGTTCGGTTTCTAATCAGTTTATAATTTTGACAATCAATTGGATCGAGACTATCTTTGAACCTATTATAAGCTTTATCACGCTGTTTCATAATATTTATGATATTATCCGTTAGCCATAGAGCCGGCTTTTTCGTTATTCGTACCGTAACGATGGGGGCAAACGTATCGAAAAGTTTATTCAAAACATTAGTAAGTAATGCTGCTTTATCTTCAGCGCTGTTTAATCTTTAATAATGCATCCAGCAGACAACTCACTTTTGAATTGATTAATATTAAAAAAAAAATTAACTTCTAAAAGTATGATACTGTCTTTTTAATGATTCTACTTTAGCCAAAGATCATATGAAATATACAAGACAATGATCCGAGATAACATGAGTATCGACTGTATCAGCTTCTGATACACTCAGCGACTTATCAACTATAACTATGTCAAGAAGAGACTGAATTTTGGGTGAGTCTAGTTGGCTTTGATATGAGTTGTAACAAATTATACGAGTGAAGAATTTCATAAAATTTCAGAACAGCTGTGTTGCTTTTTAGTAGATCAATATTAAAATCTGATAATAAAAAAAATATGATCATATGCAGGCACTATTAAAGAAAGAAGCTCATCAAAGATATCCAGCGCACTAAGCAGATTTTGAAGCGGAGGTCTGTACAAATAGCAGATCAAAAAGCTTTCATTATGAATTTTAGTTGATAGAGTGAGATACTCAAAGGCATCAGAATTCGCGCTAGTTGAAACTATAAGAAAGTTTAATTTGTTACTTACGTAGCACAAGACTCCACCACCGCGGCCACTTAACCTATCTTTTCTCACAATATTGTAGCCTTTTATTTGTATAGCCTCATCCGTAACATTAGAAGTTAGCCAGGTCTCGGAGACAGCCACAATATAGAAATTATTTTCTTCTATTAAAATCCTAAAAGCGGCAAAATCAGAGAGTAAACATCTTACATTTATATGCGCAAAACTATATTTGTTGATTTATTTTTTATCCATATTTTAAAATATTATATAGGCGGTAAAGGTAATAAAGATTAGTTAAATATAAATACAATAACTAGAAGCGATAAGAAGGAAAGCAAGAGTTTTATTTTACTTGTAAAAAGGAAACGATATAGTGTGATAAGTTATCAAAAAGAAAAAGAAATTCGAGTGCAGCCCGCGTCAGCAACCTGCATAGTATATAAAACACAAGCAAACTTTTGTTCAACAAACCAAACTAGATATAACACAGATATATTTGAAAATTGCAACTATCAAACTTCTTAACTTTAAATATTTGGATTAGGCAGATCATCCAGTGATGCAATACGGAGCTTATGTTTAATACCAGTGTTATCATATACGTTGCCGTTCCAACTCCAGGCCTTGTTTCTGCCATATACTTCCTTAGCCTTGCTTAGAAGATTAAGATTGGTGTAAGTCAGGTCCTCCGCCACGAAAATTCCCCTGCCTTTTAATATATCTGTGTTTCTTATTATTCGATGTTTATATTCAATGTCTGAGAAAGATACCAAAATCTGATACTTCTGATTATTCCGGTTTTTTAAACGATAGCAGGTGCGAATATTGTTTTCAGATATGCTTACATTCATATCTTTGTTGAAAAATTCTAAGACTTTATTTAAAATGTTTTCATTGATTTCAGCTGGTAGATTGAACATTCTTATATTTTTTCTCTTATTGTGTTGTTCCAATACATCAAGTATTTTTATTAATTTTTTGTTTTCTTTAGATGTACATTTTAACTGAGTGTCTTACTTTTTTACTCTTGCCTCCATCTCAAGTAAAGCTTCCTTCACGGCAGAAGACGCGATTTCTTTCATGAGCGTGTAGTTTTATTTTAGGGTTTTCGACACACAACACTCAATCAATTCATTAATTTGTTCTAATTGACGTTTCGTAAAGGCCACTCTTGTAGGTAACACCACCAATAGACACTACTTCACTCATAGAACACTTGTGCACAAAACACTTCAATACTAGTCACTTTGTTGGCATTATTTTTGCAAAAATTGCAGGAGCGATCGCAACACGTGTACACTCTAGCCTTTCATTCGTACAATCAATCAATTAACGTTAGAAGACATTTTAATATACGATTAGGATCCCGTCAAGACTTTCAAGGCATGCATTTTGAACCTCTCTCACATTAAATTTAATGTATTACATTTTTTTCTTATTGTCAAGAATAAAACACGATAAGCTATTAATTTTTACAGTGTGTTGCAGGGAAGTCCATCAATCAGATGAATTTGTGTTTTTGCTCTTAATTTTTGCAATGAATTTTAAACAGATAGCATTTTTGAGTAGGGAATAAAAAGGTCATTTAAATAGGGCATCACAAGCCGCCACTTCCAATTAAAAAATTTGGGAGTTGCAACTGTCACTCAAAGGGGGTTGAAAGCAGAGGTGAAGTCTTTACGTTTCAGAATATCATTTTTCAATATACAATTAACATGTTTAGCGATGATTAGTGAATTTTCATTAAGAAAATTCAATAATACAGAGGTAACAATGGTTATACTTTCGGAAACATTTTTCAAATGAGCGCGAATTAGGGCCCCGTATGTGTGTGTGTGTGTGACCGATCTTTCTCCGCGTCACGTGGTATTTAAATGAGTTCACTCAGACTTCAACAAAATCACAAATATATTACGATAACTATAATAAAGACAATGGTACACAAATGATAAGAAATGTCTCTACACGTGGTTAGTGTTACTTTGCGTCTATTCACCGAACTACGTCTTTAATTCTACGCTTCTCTCGACTTCTTAACCAGACTTCCTCTAAAAGAATGTCCTCCGCTTTGCTGCTGCTCTGTGGCTGTGGCTGGGTATCGTTCTGCGCCGAAGCACACTGGACATGTTCTAGCTTTCCTTCTGCTGGATATATTGCGTCACATTCGACCTCGCGACCATCGGCGATGTCCTCGTCGTCGTCTTCTTCAAAGAAGTCCTCTTCATCTGTCGAATATTCAATGGGTGGACTCTATGGCTTCACCCTGTCGGTTGCAAATACTGAATTGAATGGTCGCTGACTTCTTTCGGCTCCAGGGATATCCACTATTAAGTATCTGTCATTTCCCAAGACCGCTTTTACTTTAGAAGGTCCTCCGTACTTGGATGCAAGCTTTGGATTCTCCTGTAGCTGAGGAGTTCTCTTAACTAACCTTCTTTATATAGCTTAGTATTTTTATGCTTCTTATCGAACTACTGCTTCTCCTGTTCTTGACGGAAGTTTACGTTAACTAAGGCTTCTTGTCTCGCCTTATTTACATTTTCTGCAGGTGCCGGCTCCATCGCCAGCGCTAAGATTACCTGATTCTCTTAAACCATTTCTTAAGTGATAATTAAACAACAACTAATGGAGTATCTTCTTCGTTGCGTTGTGAGGTAAATAATTAAGTGCGAATTGAATATTGCTCAAATTCTGATCCCAATCTTTTATATCTTCTCTCTTATAAGTGGTAGTTAAAGCTGTCAACAAAGTTTGATTGAGCTGCTCAACTTGCCCGTTAGCTCTTGGACTGGCTGGGGCAATCTTAGTATGTATTATCTGGCGTTCCCTGTAGTACTGTTCAAACATTTTTGATGTATAAGCATAGGTCTGTAATCAGACGTACAGGTGTCCCAAAATGGATAAATTTCTCTTTAAGCTATTTTATAACTGGTCCAGTTTGTGTGCTAGCTATTGCTCGAAGCACACAGTATTGCGTTGAAACACTAAGACATGCTACTGCTTATTGCTGCTCTTAACAAACGGGCCAACGTGGTCCATACTGACGGCATGAAACGGAATCGGCACGCGTTCAATAAGGTGAAGTTCTCCTTTTGGTTTTGCTTTTAAAGTTTTATCGTAGGCACATCTAACACAAGATCTGATATAATTCTTCACTTTTTTCTCATTTTAGGGAACCAATAATAAAGTTTAAGATGACTCAGCGTTTTCTCCTCTCCAAAATGACCCATGTCATTATAACTTGCTTGTATTATACGCCATATGATGGATCTTGGAACTGTCCATCTAAAATTTCCGTTAACTCGTCTGTACACACGTTCTCTGTCAAGCTCATAGTCTATGTGGATTTGCTTTTTTTCGATTGTAATTACCTTTTTTTAAGTGTGGCATTAATCTTCTTTAAAGTTTCGTCTTGTAGCTGGATCGTAAGTAGCCACTTGTTTTCATCAAGTCTTACATTCTATACTTTTACATCTGCTACTTCCACTTCTTCACTGTGGTCTACTGGATGTCGACTAACAGCACCCACATGCTTCATTTACTCTCCGCTTCGATGGATTATTGGAAGGTTGTACTCTTGAAGCTTCAGTAACCATCTACCTATTCTCAGCAACACATCATTTTCTGCATGTTTTCAGTGAAACACAGCCTGTCTGTTTTTCCAAACAAATATGACTTAAACCTTTAAACTGCTTCTACCACTGCCGAAGCTTCAAGCTCAAAGCTATGATAATTACTTTCAAGACTGGTTGACTTACGATTAAAGTAACTTAAAGGTTGCCAAGCATCCTCAGGTACACTTCTCTGCAATAGTACTCCTGCTAAACCCAACTTACTCGCATCGGTGTATAACTGCAATTCTGCATTTGGAATAAACAATGCTAAACCTGGTTGTTAACAAATAATAGCCACCTATTCAATAAATGCTTCTTCTTCTATTTATTCTTCCTCAGTCCACTGGAAAGTTATGTCCTTCTTCGCAAACTACTTAAAGGTGAATGAAAATCTTAGCACGTATTTTCTAAAAAATCCGGACAGTCCTAAAAATTGACGTATTTCGTGCACATTAGAAGGTCGTGGCAAGTCTTCGACATCATTGACTTTGAACCTACCTGGTCTTACTCCCGACGCGTCTATTTGAAAGCCTAAATAGTCTAACTTTTGATATAAAAATTTGCACTTTGCCAATTTCAGTGTTAGTCGTAAGTCTTTAAGCACTTTGAACACGAGTTTACAGCTCTTTAAATTTTCATCAATAGTTTTGCTAACGATTAGCATATCGGCCATATACGTTAAAACAGGTTTTGGTGGCAGACGTTGCCGGACAAACCGCATAAGTCTGTTAAAATTGGCTTGAGCATTAACCAAACCAAATGGCATATCATTCCACTCATATTGATTTTCTATAGTCACGAATGAATAGGTTTACATTCTTCCGGAGCGAGGATTTGATATTAACCCCACATGAAGCCGAGAGTCGTCAAATAGCAACTATCATGCAACTGATCTAAAAGTTCATCTGTTGTAGGCACTACAACACATTGTTTTCATGTACTTGAGTTTAAGCGTTTATAATCAACACAAAGTCTAAGACTACCGTCTTTCTTAGGAATGAATACAACATGACCCGCTAACTCTGATATTGACTCACATATAATACCGCCCTCTAATAAGTCTAATACTTTTATTTACATCATTGCGAACTGAACCGATACGGTTGATATTTCACCACTCGATCGCGAATTAAGTCTATTTTCATCTCAAACAAATCGGTTGAATCTATATCGGACAAATCTGCAGGAAATATGGAATGATACTGACTCACCAAATTTTGATGTTCATTACACTTACCTTCTTCGATGTACTGGTCTACCTGCTGGTATCCACTGATGCTTGACTTATAATCCGGTTGACTCTTTCCACTATAAAGCGATCCTCTTCCTTGATGATCCTCAGTTCTGGTTGATCAACAGCACTGCAACCAATAATTACAGGATCATCTTGAGCTTCATCTGGAACAACATACGCTTGCACTTCATTGTCAACATTGTCGATTTCAACTATAACCACACGTCGATCAATCGTATGACATCTACCCTGTCCAATTCTTGCAAAACAATATTACTAGAGAGATATTTCAAGTTCAATAGTTTCGCAGTTTTCTCAGTTGCTCTCACGGCGTCACTACTTAAGCCTATAAAAGCTTCAACTGACTTATAGTTGACTTTTACAAGTTTGTAGTATTCGTTTTTTACGTTATCGTACTTAACACGTTTCACCATTTTGTCATTCTGGTTACTAAATTGTTTTTTGGACCTTTAGTACATTCGACTGCTTTATGACCATACTCATTACACTTAAAGTATTTTATACCTAAGTTTTTTGTAGAAGATTCCAAAGCTTTATGTTCTTTGTCACCACATTTATAATATCTTATCATATGTGTTATATTACTAGACTCTGGTCTCTCATCTTTCTCTATTACAGGTTCTATTCTTGGCTCTTGCTCTTGGTTATAGTGCCGTTTATTTCTTATCTTAGGATATACTTCCAATTTCGCCTTGAAATCGTTAACATTTCTAGCTCCACTTTCTTTACTAGTTAAGCTCTCGTCAATACCATCAATAACACATTGAGACAATGAATGATTTTCTATGTTTCCTCTGCTTGCAATCTTTTTCACTACACGAAAATATTCTTCGACACCTTTATCTTTTCTCATTTTTCTCGGCTGTAACATCTTATGTACCTCGGCACTCTTAACTTTCGTAGCAAATTATTCTGTTAGTGCCTTCTTTAATTTATTCCAGCTATTTAAACCTTTTTCAGACTATACCTAAGTTGTTTTTTTTTTGTTGTAGTTTTGCCAAACCTCTTAACAATTTCTTAGCAAATATCATTGTTTTTCCTCGTTCCATTCTAAAAGTTAAGCGTTTTCCTCAAATTTTTCAATCCAGTGCTCAATCGGGTAATAATTTTGCCTGAAAATGGTCTTCTATTCTCTTCAGCGTCTCTAAAAGTTGGTGTAAATATCGACACATTACTTGTTAATTGAACATCTTGCTCTTTACTTCTTATTGTTCTCAATATTACATTTTTAGAGCTCTCGTCTCCCAACATATCTTCATTTCCATTCCTGACATCGCCTTGAATTGGCATTTCATCATCTTCTATTTGCTTTTCTAAGCAAGCATCTTTCATTGCATCGTTTTCTATAACTTCTTCAATTTAGTGGTTATTCGGGCACAATGAGTTTAGGTCTAATAATTTCGTACAAACTAGTCGAGCTAAATAATTACGTGAAGCATCGCCAAAATCTAAATTAGGAATTTAAATAACTGAAGACAAGTTTACTGGCACTTAAATTATTTAATACGTATTCTAGTTTCGCTTTAAATTTACCAGAATCTATCTCAAAATTAAAGCCTGAAAATTATCTTATTCTCTATTCTATCTTTCTGTCACTGTCTTGTTCAAAACGAGTTTTATGTAGCGCTTTAACTGCCTGCGTAGTAGCCGTCTTAATATTTGCATTCACCTGTGATATATCAGATAATCATTCCATCTCTATATTTTAAAATACATAAATACAGCATAAAAGCTTCTCATATATTTAATACCTCATAAAAAGTTCCACTGTTATTCTTTGTAAAAACATGTGTTTATTTCAGTGAAGGTTAACTGCACGAAAAATCAATAACTGGGCTGGGCTCTGTGGGTACTACCGGTGGAACGTCGAGCATACAAAGTTGCTGCGTTCTTCCAAGGGTTACACGGCACGAATAAAATCCTCTCGCTGAGCGTACCTGGAAGGGCCTCCCTGGCCTAGTTAACTGCCATACGGAGATAGATTCATACAACAGATATAAACCATACATCAATGGTAATGAAACGCCAAAATCAAGTGCTATTGCGTGATGCACCACAGCTGCAATAGAGGCAATGCTGAATCTGCCTACACTGCAGACATGCGTGAAGAAGGAAGCAGAGCTAAGTAGATCAAGACTATTGTAAACAGACCAGGAGTTTCGTTTCTCTCGCTTGAAAATCCTGATTACTATTTCACTGCAGTCACTCGCCAAACCAACAGATCAAATCACAGCTAAACTTGACTTCATAGTTCTGTTTGAAGTGATCATAGGCGGTCACTAATTATGGGTCAGAGATAGCGGAAGGCTGACAAACAACTCATCCGTATGGTATTCCGACGGGTCTAAGCTAGTGTACGGAACAGGACTAGGAATAAGAGGACCTAACTTGACAATCGCTAAGTTCCTGGGAAAAACTTTCGCCATGCTTTGTAGAAAACTCTGTGTATAAGAGTGTATACAAAGAGAACACAAAAATAGAGAGATGTATATCATGTCAGACAGTCGGGCGGTAGTAAATTGAAATATTAACTGACCCTGACTTACCAGGGAATGCAAAAAATCCTTAAGGCAACTGGTTGCGAACGACAAACTAACTTTGATGTAGGTAGCAGGCAACCAAGGTATTTGAAAAAAAAATTAAGAAGCCGATAGGCTTGCAAAAAGGCCCCACAACTAGACTATTTTATGGTCCAGAACCCTATTGTGGCTTAGAAAAACCAATGTAAGAAATTAATTTGATAGTTGAGAGAAAAACCAAGTGCTGTCATACTAAATATAAATAAATATAACCTGAAGTAAATTGAATTGAACAGGATTGACTTGAGAAGAATCAGAGCACTTTTTGCGGGACACTTGCCAGTAAGATACGTCGGCCTATTTCCGAGACTATGGCCAATCTCCTACACCTCACTATCTTGGAAATTTTGCCGAACCCCTTCTATCTGTAAGGAGGTAAGGGATCTTTAACGTGCCCAACATCGCATAGACACCGGACCGACAGATTACCGCCCCATCTAAGGCGCGGAACCTGCACACATTCAACTTGCCCAAATACAATTCCAGAATCTCAGCGATGTTTGTACCGCAAAAGTAAAAGGGAAATCCTGGGAATAGAACCCAGTACCCTTCGCTTCAGAGGCACACGTTCTTACCCCTCGACCACCAGTCTCTTGCCAGTACGGTACAACCTCATAACGATTGGTTAGATGGACAGCGAAAACTGAAGATACTGCACTGAAACAATGAAAGCAACAGAACATTTGATATACGATCACATAGCTTGGTTCTGAAAAAGGCTTAAATACCTTGGACGGGTGACCTCAATACCCTGGAAATAGGTAAATAGCTTTAAAAAGATAACTAACTACATAGAATATCTAAACTTTCTGGGTAACTACTAGGAAAATAGAGTTATGTACAAGTTATCCAGTTGGGTCGCAGTACTGAGAGGCAAAAGTTCGATACGACTCATTGAGCGATCTCTAATTTAGACCATGCAAGCGTTAATTCTTATTTTGTGACTTTTTTACAAGAGACTTATCGCTGGTTGAAAGCCTGCAGTTCTACCGGACCAGATGGTCTGCAGTACGTATCAATGCCAAAGTATGTAAGACCAGATTTTTCGTATGGTGTATTCTTCGTTGTTTTTCATTGTCATTTAGTGCCCTTCTTTATGGATATTTCCTCAAAAGATCTTGGTAAAGCATTAAGATCATCAAGGCTTTCATAGAGTCAGAGGGTATATATAATAGGGATTTTAAAAAATTCGGAGAGAAAGTTAGAGAACTATAATGATTTTAGAGAGGATATTGAATACTTAAATGTAGACCCTGAATTTGTAATCCAGGACGAAGGAAACAGCTTGAATGACATATTAATATTGCCAGTATTTCATTACTGCAGGTACTTTTAAAGTCGTAAATATTTTGAGAATTGTTGATTTATTCGTCATTTAACCAGCGTATAATTTTTTCTACGAAAACGCGAGAAAATAGTATTTTCTAATTAGAAGCTTCTAGCGCACTGAAAAATAGTGGTGCAAATTGAAACATAAGTTCCACATACCTGCGATAATATACTCTCATCGAAAAGGCATTCTCATGAAATGAATTTAAGATCCATGACTTGACCACAAAGAAAATATTCGTATTCCTGTAGCTATAAACTTCTGAAACGTTATATTACTTGTTTTTAACGAAAAAAATGAAAAATTTTACCGAGTCACCCTTCATTTATCACCTACCTCCTGAAACTAACTTACTCAACAACAATTCGCAGCATTTATTTGTGCTAACTGGGTAGCATTGAAGACATCTCAATTCGTTCGAAAGTTAATGCGCCTACTAACAGACAGGCGTACAGGCCAACAGACCTAACGACCAACAGCCCGACAGACAAAAAACAATCGTTCCAGAATCAATTTTTCTATATGTTTTCAGACTTTTTATACCGTTTTAGTAAAAGAAAAATCGAAATTTCTGTCACCGATATTCCACCTGCACACATTCAACCCCTAATTTAATTTCAGCACAGAATACTAGATGTTAGATGAAATTGAAATATTTCTAATAAACAAACCCTAAAACGTTATATTACTCGAGCTTTAACGGAAAAAGATCAATATTGCCGAAATCACCCATCATTCATGCTCTGCCCCCTAGAACGATTTTACCCGAAAACCGTTCGTTTGTCGGTTGCTAACTGCATACCAAAATTGAAGACGATATCTCAAGTCTTTTTAAACTTATCGTGGCTGAAAATTGACAGAAAGACATACAGACATACAGACAGACCGACCGACAGCCTTGCAGACGAAAAAAAGTTTGTTCTAAAATCATGTTTTCTAAATGTTTTGACACTTTTTACGACGTTTAAGCGAAAAAAATAATTGTCAACAATATTTCACTCCCCCACACATTCAACACCTGATTAAAAAAAAATATGAAATTTTTGTCGCCGATGCCATACTTTGTTACCTCTTTCAAACAAAAGCTTTAAGTACAAGAACCGTGGTATATGGTGATTGACTTCAGGTGGATATAGATCAGCTCAATGGTGAGGTCACAATTGCCTATAACACCCTACCCTAAAGTAGCTATCTATCAGATTATCAACTTTATTAAGATTAGCAGCACTTTTTAGGAGGTTGACAGATCTGGATATAGTTTGATACTCACGTTCTCTTCCTTTGTTTGCTTCACACTGTCCAGAGTCCTATATTTGTGGGCTCTGCAGACTAGTGCCAGGTTACATAGAAGTTTAGATATCTAGATAATAGTTAGTAAGAAATAATTGTTTGTGCTGACGTCAAAAGAAAGTGGATGCTAGGGAGGAATTTCTCTTCAATTAAACAGATATGTTAATGTAAAAAAATATTGGATTTATTCATATAAATTAAATTTGGAATAGCAAGCAAAATTAAATAAAAATGGTTGGTAAATCTCAGATAAACATTAATTGCACACAAATAACAATCAGATAAATAGCAAGAATCTCAAGAGCAAAAAATTATTAATTTACATACATGTACAAAAACAATTAGATAAAGATAGTTGCATATTACTAAAATGTTACAGTTAATTACTTAGGGTATCGTTAAAAAATAAACACAAATGATTAGGTAAATTACTTGACGTTTGTCAATCAATTGCTAGGTTTTCTAGTGAATTAACTGGCCAGTTCTTTGAGTGAGGCTTAAAAAAAGAATATATAATCCTACGTGAAATTTCTACATTAATCATGAAAAATAAGAGATGTTAAAGAGAATGTATAGGTTAGGTATTTTACAGACAAAATTTGCTAATTACAATTAAAAATAATAATAATAAAAACTATATGTTTAAATTTACAAAATTGACAAAATCCTAGCGATTAAACAGGAAATTTATAGTTATGCTGATAGCACCTCCCTGACATTGTTTTAGCTCAAATTTGATTACGTGATTTTGAAAGTTCAGGTTATTAAAACTTCAGATGTTAGATTTCGGCATGAAAATTCTAAAATTCTGCTGATTAAGAGAAAAGATTTGTTCAGACTCACCAGTCTTCCGGTGTCAAGTTACCCAAAGACCCTGTGGAAGATGCTTACCAAGTGGTATCAATTATGAGTGCCTGGCACAGACTCCAATAGGAGCGGAAAACTGGAGAAAACGACTGAGACTTCTTATCAGAGATAATTGGGCGGGTTGATGTTATTGCTATAAATACCATTTGACACCTATGTCGATGTTCTGAATTCGCTTGATGGAAACTTTGCAAACCGCAATTAAAACGTGTATTTGCTCAAGTAACATTCACTATCAATTGAGTTAAGGTTCGATAATAACCAGGAATTATTTCTGATTACGGCAAGAAGTCACCAGCTCGGAACAAAGAACCACTAGTTAGCTCGCGTTTTTATGCTGGATACGATGTTTAGTTAAACACGAAAATCACTTGAATTACTCCGAACAATCACTGACAATAATTATTGAGTAGTACAGATAACAGAAAGAACATTACAACCCCGTTTTAAGATAATTTAATAGCCACCGAAACTAACGGATGTTCACTCTATCAACGCTCAGCAGAGAGTCCCCGCTAATGTGTCGGGTTCTGCAATTGCTACACGCTGCACGCAAAAATTCTTACCGTAACCGTTGGTGGCTGTGCACGAGCTCTTTCTAGCCTCCATTCTTGGAATGAGATAAAACGAGACCTCCAATCGGTGGTGAAGTCACGACGTCTCACCTCCCGCGTCCACAGTTGAAAGTTTTGCCGGAAATTCTCTGCAGCGTTTTCAAACTGTCGTTGGGTGACACCACCGATTACGGAAAATTCCAAGATAAACAATATTTTGTTCTCAAACATTCCTAACGTATATTTTCAATGCTTATTTCGTTCCTGTAAATATTTGTTCAGTAATAATGCGAGGTAGTTTCCGATGACAAATATATATTGAATTTTAACGTACATATTAGAATTGCAGCAAAGGGGTTTACGGTACTTGAAAATTGAGCGACTTTTCATGAAAATAATTTTGAAATCAAAACATAAATGGCCTTACAGATATTGGATTGTCGGCTATTAATTAAGTCTCTTACGGGTTTATTTTGAATAATTAAAGCAGTAACGAAACGTAATCGTTACAACTTTCACACGTATTTGACGATGTGGAAGTAAAAGTATGAGAATTTTAGAAATATAGATTCTCGCAAGCAGCGCAATTTATCCGGTATAGCCAAATTGATTGACTGAATTATTTTTTATCGCTTATCTGAGCCAATTGTCAAGACAACTCGTCAAATACTGTTCTAGATATCAAGGAAAATCCAATATCAATTTTTCCCTTAACACTTTTGTACCTGTTTTAATTTTGACTTTTACATTAAACTAAGTTTGGCTATATTGTATTATTTTGATCCCAGGAATCTATAGGTTTTCTGTGTGTGCGTCCCATTACTTTTTCCCACCCTGTGTTACCCACTACTGCGATAATTGCTGCTTTTTAGAAATATGCCTAAAAATGTTAACGTAACATAAGGCACAGAAAGGTCCACTTAGAACATCGTGATAATCTCTAATACAAAAGCAAACTGCACAGATGTGTTAATATTAGATAATTAGCTTTATTTTACAGAAAAGTAAAGAGTTTTATGCAAAATGCACGATTTAAATAGGCTTTATGCTTGCTTGGTTGCTTTCCAATTTCACTAAATTCACGTATCATGGCAGGAATTGTTTGGAAACCAAGCTTACGTTGTATTCTGCAATATACTGCTTTGCTAGTGGTTGATGCAATGAAACCACATTAATAGCAGGTTTATGGAATATCGCTTTAGCAGCTTATATTAATTGAGCCTCTTATTAGTATGTAATTTGTCAACCTGGTATTAATTTATATTTATAATTATAAAAATAATTACCACAAGCTTATAACTAAATACAACCACAAGTATTATAATTTTTTTGGTATTTAACTTGATGATGGTGTAGGATCACTAATTAAAGATACAAACCTGTGACGAGCCTTGATAAGTACAATTGGATAACCCAAATCACAAGCACATATTTATGTGTCACACTAATAACTCAAAAAATAATAGACTGATTGTGATAAAATTTGGTGAATACCTTCCTTTCGCAAGTCGCCTTGCTAGGTTCATTAGCCAGTGAAATCAGACTAGTTTTTTCCGGAAAATTCGGCGTTTTCTTTTGAAAATTTTTTATATCTCCGGAAATAAAAACCCATGTGCCAAAATTTGGATCCTTACGTTACAAGAAAAAAAAATTAGAAGCATTATAGTTTTTCTTCTCAAAACGTCAAAAAGTCGCGTTTTAAAACGTCAAAATTGACATCTTCTAAATAATGAACTTGAAACTAACATTACGGGCAATGTAGCATAAATTTTGTAAGAAGGGTGTTCTATAAAGCCTTTAGTTTCAGCTTGAGCCACCATTGCCCTTAATTTTACTTAAATATTTGCAGAAAATTAATTTCAAATATACCCTTTTCTGATGATTTGGTTGCGGTTTCAACTATAGGGTTATAATAGATGAAGAAAAACTTTGTACCTACTCTTGTTAAGCACATTGCACGCACGAAGCAGTGTGAGATTTGGCATAATTAGAGTTCGTATAAGCAGGGAAAGCAGAAAGATAAAATGTATGTTTAATATGTGATCAATAGACTAAACGTTGCTTTGTTCTAATTAGACGAGCGTCTCGGGACAGTAACAACTTCGATGGGTTTTTTTTTTGTAGTTTTAACGAAAAAAGAAAGACCTCTCTGACGTCATGTGTTCACACAATCCTCACAACTGACCTGCCCTGGCATTAGTTTGCCTAATCAAAAGTTAAAAGAAGTTAAAAGGGAAAGGAAGGGTACATTATGCGCACATAACCTTGATATACAGCAGGGTTGATTTTCCTTAAAGGGGAGCTTTTAATTAGGCAAACTGATGTCAGGGCAGGTCAGGAAGGTCAGGAAGGTCAGGAAAATCAGTTGGTAGGATTGTTTGAAACAGCAGGTCAGAAAGGTCTTTTGTTTCGTTAAAATAACAAAAGACTCATCCAAGTTTATACTGTCGCAAGACGCTCGTCTAATTAGACAGTAGGATTGATTCCCAGTGTGACGGTTAATATATTAATGTCAGTTTAAAACACATATTACTCTATAGTCTAACAGATGTATGTTTACGGATGGGTTCATACGTTCATACTAAATATTTAAATTCAGTTTTTAAGTTCCTAAAAACGTAACTACAAAGTTAATGTAAGTAATTGAACATTACGTTAGGATTTTAGTGGATTTTTATTAAACATAAGTTTTTGTCTTTGTGATTTTAATGAATTTTCTTTAAAAAACTCACTAATGAGGACATCCCAAATTTTGAATTTTGAAACAATTTCTTCCAATGAGCGCAAGCTAGGATCTTTAAAACCCACATCCGTGGGTGAGTTTCAGTTTCAGTGAATTTTCATTTAAAAAATCACTAATGAGGAGATCCCAACTTTTGAATTTTGAAAAAATTTCTTCAAATGAGCGCTAATAAGGCCCCCTAGAACACATATCCAGGGTCAGTTTCAATTTCTATATGTATATATATATATATATATATATATATATATATATATATATATATATATATATATATATATATATATATATATATATATATATATATATATATATATATATATATATATATATATATATATATATATATATATATATATATATATATATATAATTATGTCACCCTGTATAATTACATCGCCCTGTATATGGCAACCATAAAAGAACAATACCACGACATCCGTTGCGATATAGTCCACTCAGCAATGACATCGACCTCAGGCGGTCACAGAGTTCAATCAGAAACCGCCGCATAATCAATCCTAGTTTATAAGTATTAGTTAAGTTACATTTAGATTCATTCTTTACTTGTCCACGATTAACAACATTCATAGTTCGTTAGTTGTAACTTGTAATTAATCACTTCGTTATTTAATTGTACTTTTTGGTCTTAAATAAATTTATTCTTATCATAAAGCCAAAAGGGCCTTATTTAACTGGCGCTGCGAACAGAATTCAGTAACGACGTTTTGGCAACCTAAAAGTAGCAAAATTGTCGGTCGTTTTTGAACGTGTGTGCTATAAGAACCATCCAAGGGGAAAGAGCAAGGGCATTGGAAGAAAAGCCATAGATGACCACAAAGCAGTTTCCTTTCTGTAAGTTGTTCCATTTCTTTCATTTCCTATGCAATTGTGTCTTTTATGTATTTGCAAAATTCATTTTTCGTAAATACAAATTATTTTTAGTATTCACAAAGTTTTTCTTTGGCAATACTTATATTTAAGGCATCATAAAAATCCTTTTTTTCATAAATGCCCTATAATTGATTATTAATAATTATTAATATTATCACAAAGCTATCTTCTTTCGTGATACCTATTATAATTAATATTTTGTTAATAGCGTTAACAAATTTCTTTCAATTTACTACATACAAGCCTTATTTTTTAAACGAATAATTATTGATATTATTACAAGGTACTTTTTCATAGTACAAGTTATAAAGACAAGCATTTTTTACTGTATTTTCAAATTTAATTTTTCGAAAATACATGAAATAAAGCAGAATTATTTTTATACAGTTTAACAAATTCTTAGCATTAAGTGATAATTACGTTAATAAATATATTTTATCTAATGAAATTTCTCTAAAATTAACTCAGTATCACAAGTTAGTCGTTGCTTAATAAAAACCCTGCATGCACTTAGTTAACCGTCGCATTTAATTTGATATTCAGTCATTGTACGTAAAAAACTGATGACAAAATAAAAAACTTTACCGACACGATATTATACAAGATTCAATTTCAACAGAATAGTGTGATATCCGTTGTAACTAGATAAAACGCTTTTGTAATACACATTATAACAAGCAAGCATTGTTAGCGTAGAAATTAAAACATTTAGTACAATTAGAGTAAAATTTTATCGTATAAATATCCACTGTAATTAAAAACTCTCTAGATAAACAATTTTAACGGAAATATTTTAAAGCATTAAGATTTTATGCAGTTATAATAATTTTGCACCGTATTATTATTCTTTTAGTTATAAATTATTGATTACCTTTAGAATTAAGCATTTATTTTAAGGATTGATTATTATTCTATTAATTAAAAATTTTATCCATTTATTACAACAAAAAATTAATAATTTTATACCCTTATTACCCTGTAATTAATATTAAAAAAAAGGAAATCTCCTTTATATCTATTAATACATTACATGAGCCTTCGTGAAAGGTCTCCCATAAGATTTACCCGAATTCCAGAAAGAATCTTGCCAAATTTTACCCCTAATTTCCAAAACATGTCAGAGGCATCAATCACCCAAATCTGTCAAGCTTCGGCAATGATTCCCGAGTACAATGGCGGACAAAAACAATTAGCATATTTTCTGAATCAATGCCGCACTTATATCCTATGTTACAAAAGACAAGGCGACACACCTGACGACCTACATTGTAACCGAATGATTATTGAATTCATTAAGGCCAAAATCACAGGTGAAGCTCGAGATATACTTATGAAACTAGACGACATTTCTTGGCAAAATATTGAAAATGCCCTTAAGGCCCAATATACAGACCCTAGATCAGAAGACCTTTTAATAACAGATCTATGGACTAGTTACATGCGTAAAACTCAAACAGCCACTGATTTTTACAACACTATACAAGACAAATTAAAAATGTTAAACGAACATATTTCCCTACAAGCCCTAGACGACATTATAAAAACCTACAAGAAACACCAATACGAAACAGCAGCTGTTACTTCTTTCAAAATAGGAATAGCTGAACCATATCACAGTCACTTACGGTTATTAAACATCCCTAATTTAGAAACAGCGTTGCTCGAATGCCATCGCATTGATAACGAGCAGATGCAAGTAAATTTCCTAAAAGTCATAAAGGACAAAGATGAATCTCATTTCCCTCAAAACGACAAGCATCCTCAGCAACAAAAAACACACATAATTAATAGAAAAATAAACGATTTCTACCCCAATTTCCGGAAAATACCTCAACAAAATTATAACCATCAGCCCGATTTCCAGAGAATACCCCAACAAAATTATAACTATCGGCCCAATTTCCAGAGAATACCCCCACAAAGTCATAACCAACAACCAACGTTTCGACAACCCTTTCCAAGCCGACCTATCTCAAACTTAAGACCAATTCCACAACAACGAAATTACCCCACTAATTCACAAGTCTTCGCAAGAAGAATTAATAATCAGGCAACCCCTATGTCAATTTCTACTAACCTAACAAACAATCGCCCTCGTACAAATCACCCCATTCCTCAAATAAATAACAACCAAACTTTTCAAGAGCAGGAACAAGAGCCTGACTATTTATACCAGGATGATAATGATTATCAACCTGATGAGGACTTCTATACCGAGGAACTCGAGGAACCAGAGGAACCGTATAGTGAAAATCAGGATTTTCACAATACAGCCTCGGAAACACTATATAACTTGACTTAAATAATATTGCCATGCAACCCAAACTACCCTTCTTCTGTCTACCCTCTTTAGGCCTACAAATACTCATTGACAGTGGTGCGTCTGATAGCATCATGAATCCAGGTCCGGCCTACGAATTTTTCAGCGAATATCTCTATCAGAAACCCTTCGCCAAGAAATCCGTTAGCAAAATTTCCAGAGGTATTGATAACATTCAGTTCCCTATATTGCAAGAATATGGCATTAAATTTCCCTTCGACTTTCATGTCATGCAATGGCATGATCGTTTTGACGCCTTGATCGGTTCTGCTCATTTCCAGAAA
Organism: Tillus elongatus; assembly: GCA_964006375.1. Classification (NCBI taxonomy): domain Eukaryota; kingdom Metazoa; phylum Arthropoda; class Insecta; order Coleoptera; family Cleridae; genus Tillus; species Tillus elongatus. The sequence continues at coordinate 106,788,617 of OZ023263.1, read as the reverse complement.
ATGAAAGCACGTATAAACTACGAGACACAGACTATAACTTTAGGCAAGACAGAGATCCCTTTCTATTTCGAACTTAATCCTCAAAATTTTAAGCCGTTTAAACAAATATGCGTAAATAGTATCAAAATTTCTGTTAACGTAGAAAATGGAACCGTTCTGATTTCCCAAATATCCGACAACACCGTAACTGTAGAAGAAGCTATAGCTACTTCTCATTCTGGCATTTGCACAATTCCCATTACAAAAAATACATCTGACAACGTCGAAGTTTACTTCAACGAACGAATTAAAGTCACTCCCTTACAAAACTATTACGAACTTAACGAACCAATAAAACAAAACCAACCTAACATTTTAAAACAATTAAGAGTAGAGCATCTTAATACCGAAGAAAAATCAAGATTATTTTCCTTATGCAACAAATACAAAAATATATTTTACCATGAAAACAGTGACCTTACGTTCACCAACTGTGTTAAACATGACATACGCACAAAAGATGACGAACCACTACATGTCAAATCCTATCGATATCCCTACAATCTCAAAGTAGAGATTCAAAAACAAATAAAACAGCTATTAGATAACAAAATTATCAGACCATCTATATCACCATATGCATCTCCTGTATGGATCGTGCCTAAACGCATGGATCTATCGGGAAAATGTAAATGGAGTTTAGTTATCGACTACAGAAAGCTGAACGAGAAAACCATTAACGACAAATATCCCTTACCTCGAATAGATGAGATACTCGATAGTCTGGGCAAGTGCATGTATTTCACTACACTTGATTTGGCCCAAGGTTTTCACCAAATTGAATTAGGTGAAAGCAGCATAGAGAAAACTGCCTTTAGCGTTAATAATGGGCACTACGAGTACGTGCGCATGCCCTTTGGGTTGCGTAATTCTCCGAGCACTTTCCAGCGCGTAAAGGATAATGTCCTTAGGGAATTCCTTTATAAATCATGTTTTGTCTACATGGATGATATTATAATATTTTCTAAATCCCTTCAGGAACACCTTCTCCATATTAAACAAATTTTCCAAAAATTACGGGACGTTAACTTAAAGGTACAATTAAACAAATCCGAATTCCTTAGAAAAGAAGTTGAGTTTTTAGGACAAATCGTCACAAAAGACCAGGTAAAAGCAAATCCGAACAAAATTAAATGTATAAAAGATTTTCCTATACCCAAGTCTCAAAAAGAATTAAAATCATTTCTCAGTTTGATAGGCTATTACCGCCGCTTCCTTAATAATTTCGCAAAAATCATATTCCCCTTAACCAAATGCCTTAAGAGAGACTCCAAAATTGACATTAACGATACAGAGTACGTAAATGCATTTAGACAAGCCAAAGACCTTATTACAAATTCACCTATACTGATGTATCCAGACTCTACAAAAACTTTTCACCTGACTACTGATGCTAGTAATATCGCTATAGGAGGCGTTTTGTCACAAAACGACAAGCCCATAGCTTACTATAGCCGCACACTAAATTCCGCTGAAAGGAACTACTCAACAATTGAGAAGGAACTCCTTTCAATAGTCAAAAACACTAAGCACTTTAGGCCTTACCTTTTTGGAAATAAATTTACGATCGAAACCGATCATAAACCACTTGTCTGGTTATTTTCTATTAAACAGCCAAATTCACGTTTAGTGAAATGGCGTTTGAAATTAGAAGAGTTCGACTACGAAATTAAATATAAAAGAGGTAAAGAAAACGTAGTATCCGATGCTTTATCTCGTGTCGAAATCAACGCAATTGAGGACGACGATGATCTGGCATCAATTTTTAATAATCTAGATCCATCAGAGCTTAGAGTATTAAACGACGACGATCTTAAAGATTTGGGTATTAACACCCAAGAAGACGAACGACATTCTGACTCACAAACACAACACACTTCTGCAGAAAACCCCGTCTTTACTATGCCCATTTCTGAAAACCCTATAAATCACTTCAAATATCAGATAATTATGTATTATGGACCTCATAACGAAATAAAGACAGACAACTTATTTAAAAACAAATGCTACAGAGTTTACATCCAAAGACAACACGAACTACAACAGATGACTAACTTTTTAAAATCTTACATCAACCCTAATAATAATTACGGTATATTATTCTTGGACCCACAACTCGAACACTACTTAAGAATAATAGCTTCCAATCTTTTCAATAGTTCGGTTAAAATAATTAAATGTACAAAACGATTACAAGACGTAACAAAAACTACAGAACAAAAAAGAACGATCCAAGACTATCACGAACAAAACCATAACGGCACTAATGAGACGTACGCACAACTAAAAACAAAATTTTATTGGCCCAACATGAAAATCGAAATCGACGATTTTATTAATAAATGTGATGTATGTCTTCAAGCGAAATATGATCGTAATCCGTATAAAACTCCGTCTCAAGGACCCTTGATTGCTTCTAGACCCTTCGAAGTTATACACCTCGACGTATTCAGCTTTGATAACTGCAAATTCTTAACCATTGTCGATCTGTTCAGTAAATATGCCCAAGCATATTACATTATCGATACTACGGCCCTGACCATCGTTAACAAACTACGTCATCTCTTCTCTCTACCCTAACTACCCTTCTAAAATTGTCTCCAATTCTGACCGAGAACTCAAAAATGTTGTACTCAAAGAGTTCTGTTCCATGTTTAAAATCGATTTGCACATTACTACCCCTCAGAACCCTAATTCAAATTCTCCTGTAGAACTTTTACATTCGACACTACTAGAAAAAATACGTGTCTTGAAAAATCAAAATCCAAACGAAAGCCCTCAGTATTTCATGATCACAGCTGTATTGATCTACAACCAATCAATACATTCTTCGACAGGTCACTCTCCTTTCAAACTACTCTACGGCCCATATGATGACATACCACCTATTGATCCGCATCAAACAGTTCTCGAAGAATATAACAATAGACGCTTAAAAGAAATACTTCCATTTTACAAGTCTATTTATGAAAAGCAAAAGCATAAAGCAACAGAACGTCTCGAGAAATTCAACGAAACTCGAGAACAAAACATCCAAATTAATGAAGAAAACGTTGCAGTAAGAGTACCACCAATCCGAAAGGCAGATCCCCTTTATAAAATTCATTCCGACCCTATACAATTACCACGCAATAAAATACTTCTTCCTCATTCGAGAAAACAAACAGCTCATTTAAATAAAACCAAAAGAACTAAAAAGAAATTTCCTTCTTTACAGCCTGCTGTGCCTATGTCTGAGGACAGCCCTACTCCTTCAACTTCAACCCATCCAAACTAACGGCTATTTCAAAGAATATGTTGGAATCGACAAAATCCTAAATCACTACCATAGATTTTATTTTTATTTTAATCTCACCCTTATAGATGAAAACTATAATCAGTTAATACACAACGCTTATCAGATTAGTGAAATTAAGTCAAATTCCACCAACAAATATTATACACGAATTCTAAACAGTCAACTAAGAATCATAAGAAATGAATTACAAAAGCTAACACACACTAGATACAAACGCGGTCTCATAGATGGCGCGGGATCGGTTATAAGAATGATCACTGGCAATTTGGACCAGGAGGATCTAAAAGAAATCAATAAAAACGTAGAATCGTTGTATGCTAATCAAGACGAGATAATGGTTCAATTAGATAACTTGAACTCGTTTGCCAATATAATGACTCAAAGATTCGAAAAGGAACAAGAGTCGATTAACAAAAATTTAGACTCATTAAAAATCACTCTAGATGTGATGCAACGCGAAACAGAATATAAGGCTGTTGTAGAATTTCAGATATAACTAAGCTCAAAATTACTAGAGAATATAAAAGTATTACAAAGAACAATTCCACTTAGTTTCAATCAATTAACCAACATAGAAATATTTACTGCAAAAGACCTAAAGGTCATTAGAGAACATCTGAAACTCATTTATAATAACGATGAATTAATTAGTTTTGACCAAAATCACATTTTCAAAATTTTTGATTTCACCAAATTTAATGTTTATCTTTAAAGACACAACTGTTATCTCCTAAACTTCCTATTCCAATATCTTAATTCCTAATTGTTCCAATAACCCAAAACAATAAAGTCCTTGTATCACCTGCTTTGGTTTACCTAAGAACATTACCATCAGAAAATCAGTATCACTAAAGAATGCCATCAAGATCAGATAGAGGGACCACCACAATAACACCCTCATAGCCAACCAGGAAAATGTCAAATATCCATGAACAACAACTTATGGAAAAACCAATCCAAACATTACATGGGTACCTAAGTTGATACAACCCCTACAGTCACAGCCGCAACATCTCATCAGATTCAACCCTATACATCTCAAAGAAGCCAGCAAATTGAAAAGTCAGATGGAGAAAAGGAAGCATCATAATGTACTGCATCCCTTGATACATTCAACACACATGAGAATGACTACCACAATCACAGTCATTCTAATGGTCATCCTGTGCTACATCTTCAGCAGACAATTAAGAAGAGAGCCATGCAGCCCAAGTCCAAGAACCAACTTACACCAGAAGAACCCACCGGCAAGAACGAGGACGTTCTTCATACTAAGGGTGGAGGAATTATGTCACCCTGTATAATTACATCGCCCTGTATATGGCAACCATAAAAGAACAATACCACGACATCCGTTGCGATATAGTCCACTCAGCAATGACATCGACCTCAGGCGGTCACATAGTTCAATCAGAAACCGCCGCATAATCAATCCTAGTTTATAAGTATTAGTTAAGTTACATTTAGATTCATTCTTTACTTGTCCACGATTAACAACATTCATAGTTCGTTAGTTGTAACTTGTAATTAATCACTTCGTTATTTAATTGTACTTTTTGGTCTTAAATAAATTTATTTTTATCATAAAGCCAAAAGGGCCTTATTTAACTATATATATATATATATATATATATATATATATATATATATATATATATATATATATATATATATATATATATATATATATATATATATATATATATATGTGTGTGTGTGTGTGTGTGTGTGTGTGTGTGTGTGTGTGTGTGTGTCACACAAATAATTAAAAAAATAAGGGACCGATTTTTGTTAAATTGATGGACACCTTCCTTTTGCAAGTGGCTTGGACAAGTTCGTTAGCCAGGAAAATCAGTGCAGGTTATCCCGGAAAATGTTGTGTTTCCTTTCAAAAAAACAATTATATCTCCGGAAGTAACAAAGTAAGGGCAACAGCCCGTGTTTATGCCATTATACGTACATTATGTACCAAAATTTAGCAGTTAAAAGAAAAAAAAAGTTATAGGCATTTAAAGAAAAATAAATTAGGGTTTTCCTCAAAACGACAAAATTGGCAACATTTAGGCAAAGAACCTGGAACTAATACGGGCTATGGAAAGCAAATATCTCGAGAAGAATGTTTTACAAACCCTGAAGTCTTAGCTTCAACCGTCATTGTCCTTCATTTTACAAAATATTTCTAGAAAATTCATTTGAAACAGACCTTTTTTCTGATGCTTTGGCAGTAGTCTTAGCTATATAGTTTATCGTTTAATGGTATATAATTTTTGTGAATTTTCGTAAAAAATCAATAAAGCTCAATATATCCGTTATTATACAAATTTTATACATTAATTATAGAGTGTCTTGAGTTAGATCTTGAAAAAATATCTCTACAATCACAGGCTGGACCATAAGTCGTTGGTGATACAAATTTTCTTTTTTTTTTAACCGAACACGCCTTATGTTATTGGATTTTTGAAATTTCCATCAAAACATAATGCATCTTTGTAAGAAAAGAAAGTCGGGACGCAGCAAGTGCATAATGGTACCGAATTTTCATTAAATGCTACAAATTTGAATAGCTTAATTTGCTATTATTTTATAAGGCTGACCAAGAAATCGTTTTTTTCAGGAATACTTTATGTTTACTTTCGGAATTTTTTGTACATTTTCAAACAATAAAGTTATTTTGATGAAACATGGCACATTGTTTCTACTATATAGGTTATACTGGTAACCAAATTTGATGCCTGCTTTCTTAAAAAACACACATATTCGGTATTAATTTATGTAAATTCACTACCATAACGCACTTGCTGCGTCCAGATTTTTTCTTTATTAAAAATCTGTTTATAGGTAGCTGAAACTTCCACATCCAGAATTTCGGTAGCTAACCTTGTATTGGACTTATGTGACATATTTCTTCTTTTACGATTATCAACAAATCAATTTCATTACAAGTTTAGTGCCACGCAAAATATGCAGGGAAAATATCTCTTTGCCTTCATTTAATTTTAATAAATAGATATGAAATATTAGGGAACGAGGTCACATCAACAGTGTAATAACTTTAGTTTAAGGTTCATTGATAGGGGTCATTTATTTGGTTTTGTAGACCAGTACGGAGAACACATTTGCCAACACCTACCTTGGCGAATTTAAATTTCCCAAAGGACGACCCGGTTGCAGCTTCCTGACAGACGAAAAGTGTTTAACACTTTCCTGTATATGTGGCATATATCTTAGTATCCAACCCTTGCAAGCTTTATCTCTTTTACATGTGCCAATATTCAAAGCGGCAGTTAATTCATGAAGTTAATCCAGGGTAATCGGTTTATGTGACCCCATGGAATTTAAATTTTGTGTATATAAACAAAATATATTAAATGTCAGGCCTGGAGTCCTTCTTAATTTCGTGGCGGCGCTAGCTGCTGGTTAATGCGTTGATGATCAAAAGTGATAAGGATACCCTGCTAATTAAGATTACACACCTGCCACAAAGGAATTCACTATGTGAAAAACTGGAACCTGTAATGAGCACTAATAAGTACACTTGGAGAACATCCAAATCACCACAACACATATTTCAGAGACCTTACGATCGTTTCGTTGACAAAGTCAACATCTTCAGAGGAAGAAAAATTCTAACATAAAAAACTAGATCCCGTATATTTATATCGCGTCAAGATAAACGAACTAGTCCGAAGTAAAGTTGTCGTCCCAGAACGATCGTTTGTTTATTTGGCAGTGAAACAGGTCGGAGAACTGCTTTAATCTTTTGGTCGACAAATTTATGGCCCTTATCTAATATGGTTATTAAAAGGACCAGAGTTCTTTAAAGAAACGGCACGTTTCTTTTCGATCTAGAAATTTACTATGTGTATATTGGTTCATGCCGATAAAGACATCTGGTGAGATAAACAACATAAACTCAACTCATCTCATGATCAACGAAGTTAAAAATAGTTAAAAAAAATGTCCAAATCTCATAACAAAGGATTTAAGAAGACGTTTACAAGTTTCTAATCCTAAAGTCCCCAAAAAATATTGTCTCCCGAAAATCCATAAACCGGGAAAATTAATGAGGCCTATCATTTCGGCTATAGATTCTCCAACATATAATTTGGCAAAGTGGTTGTCAAACGAGTTTAAAAGACTACCTACTAAACAGAAAAGTTGTTCGGTGCTAAATTCTCTTGATTTTGTTGATAAAATTAAAGATGTTAAATTATTGGAAGGAGAGATTTTGATGTCATTCGACGTGGCGTCATTAGTTCCTAGTGTACCCACAAAACAAACGTTAGAGTATTTGGAAGAATTATTAAAATTGAACAACATAAGTCAAGACGTCTGCAAAGAATATTTAACTCTAACTAGCCTTTGTATAAAACAAAATATTTTCCAGTTTAACAATGAGTTCTTTGAACAAACTGAAGGCACAGCTATGGGCAATCCATTATCGCCTTTTATTGCAGATTTGTTTATGAGCAGACTTGAGACGGATTAAAAAAAAGTGGGTATTTCCCTAGAGTTTGGTTTCGTTATGTCGATGATATTTTTGCAGTGTTTGACACAAATACATGTAAGGTAGAAGAATTTACTGAAAAACTAAATAGTCAATTTGATTCAATTAAATTTACCTACGAAATAGAAATCAACAATAAACTTTCGTTCCTAGATGTATTAGTTATTAAAAATAAAGGCTCGCTTGAATTCGATGTCTATAGGAAGGAAACGGCTACTATTAGTTATATTCCTAATGACTCACATCATACGTTTGCACAAAAAACGGCTAGTTTAAATTTCTTAGTAAATAGATTGATCAATTTTCCGTTGAGTAAAAATAGATTTAATACAGAATTAAAATACATAAAAAATGTGGCGAGATATAACGGTTACTCGGATGGTTTAATAAACAAATTAGTTAACAAACACAGAACAAAGAAGTTGATATCTGAATGTACGACATTTAAGAATGATAAAATCGAGAAAAAATTTGTGTGTTTACCTTATGAACCACGAATCACAAAGGGTTGGGAAAGTATTTTTAAGAAAGTCGATTTACATTTGACGTTTTCGACGAAAAGTAATTTAAAAAATTTGTTGGGTAATACGAAAGACAAAGACAAAGTCACTGAAATGTCCGGAATTTATGAGATTAGTTGCAAAGATTGTGATCTTAAATACGTGGGCCAAACTAGGAGAAACATAGCCACCAGATTTCGTGAACATCTCGCACAGTTACGATATGGTACGGTGGACAGATCATGTGTGGCACAACATATATGGGATAATAACCACCACATTGACAAAGAAAATTTGAAACTTGTCAAAAATGTCAGACATCAAACTATGCTTGATTCATTAGAAAGTATTTTTATATTAAGGTCTATTAAGAACAAAACTTCATTAAATCGTGCGACACCTGTAATTTCTAGCTCGTTGTTTTCTCTTTGCATTTGACCGCTCAAATATTCCTAATTTGGCTGGTAGAATAATAAATTATTGTCAATAACTCGACCGGTTTATACATATACTAATCACTATGTTTGTCTTGATTTAAATACCTGTTCGGTTTTTTGTATATATGTAGTCAATATAAATATTTTCACGTAGAATTAAAATCAATATGAATATAGTGTCAATAACTCGACCGGTTTATACATATACTAATCACTATGTTTGTCTTGATTTAAATACCGGTTCGGTTTTTTGTATATATGTAGTCAATATAAATATTTTCACGTAGAATTAAAATCAATATAAATATAGTGTCAATAACTCGACCGGTTTATACATATACTAATCACTATGTTTGTCTTGATTTAAATACCGGTTCGGTTTTTGTATATATGTAGTCAATATAAATATTTTCACGTAGAATTAAAATCAATATAAATATAGTTTTTATGTAGTATTTTAGTTGAACTATTTTTCCTTTGTTAAAGTGAACACGGTGAGACAGACATCTGGGTTTTTAGTTTTCTATTTTTAAAAGAGATGAGTTGAGTTTATGTTGTTTATCTCACCAGATGTCTTTATCGGCATGAACCAATATACACATAGTTAATTCCTAGATCGAAAAGAACTCTGGTCCTTTTAATACCTATATTAGATAAGGGCCATAAATTTGTCGACCAAAAGATTAAAGCAGTTCTCCGACCTGTTTCACTGCGCAATAAACAAACGATCGTTCTTGGACGATAACTTTAGTACGGACTAGTTCGTTTATCTTGACGCGAGTTAACTTTCTTGTTAACACACTTGACTTTTTAAAAGAATTTATTGATTATAGTTACATAAAATACTTATGAATAATAATAAAAAAATGATAAATATAAATTATGACAATTTAAAAGAGACTCAAGCAATAACAATGTAGGAATGTCCGTCTGTGGTCTGGTAACTTCCATATATAGTCTCTGGTGGGGCGTGGACCGAGAGGCGGTTTCCACCTAAGTTGCAGTCTTGAAGGTGATCCTAGCAGGTGGCTGGTTGCTGAATTGAAGGTCTAGTTGTTTACCCATTTATGAATAGTCTATTCTTCTTATTGCGCTGCTTTTAATTAACCCATTCGTCAGCGACCTTGGGTGTTGAATCGGGATCTGTACTTCTTATATACATTGTATGAGTTGGCTATTGTTATCTCCTCCATCCTTTAGAGAACGAAGCCTATGGTTCGTTCCGAATAGTCATCGGGAATCCAGTAATTGGTTTGGAGTCAGCAGTTTTCGTTTTTGATTTTTGCCAGAAGTATCTTGCAGTTATTGTGATTATTGTTATTATTATCACAAGGTATAGTATAATTGTCCATACACTAGGGTGGTATATGGGCAAATCGATGGTTCCTGGAATTTTGCCATTGATGGATTGTAACTGGGATTTGATATTGTTCAAGTCGTGCAGTTGGACATTTTCTAATTTTAGTTCTGGTAATTTGTCTGGGAATATGGGTGCTTTATTTGTTACCAATTCGATGTTTGGGAGATTGAACGATTGTTGTGTTTCCGATGCCATTTGTACTGAACTAAATCTTTCGTTATTGATGATAAGTTGGCATTTGGGTTTCAGAGTCGCCAGTTTTGTTCCGCTGATTATTTTGGTTTCTTCATTTTCTTCGCAGCTAAGTTTGATTTTCGTTTCTTCGGGTGCCACTATTATGTATTGGGTATTGCCATATTTAGAGACTGTTGTTTTTGTTATTTTGACAAGTTCTTGCTTGCAATTGTTTATCGGTTTCTGGAAGTTGATCAGTTTAATTTCGCATGGGTTGTTTTCGTCAAGTGCTGTCGGGTTGTCATTTTCACAAAAGTATGTCTGGTCTTTTAGATTCCTACACTTTTCGTTTCTGTAAGCGTAGTGTTTGCTGCTAAGGATTAGGTACTTGGTTCTAGGGACAATCATTCTGAAGGTATATGGATTTTTAGGGACTGGTAATGCATACAATTGATAATAAATATAATCTGATTTGTCTACTAAGGGTATATCTATTTGGAATATAATTTTAAAATCAATTTGAACGGTTTTTATGTTAAATATTTTTTCATAAAGTGAAATGTCGGATTTTGTTATTAATCTTGATTTTGAGATATGGTTTTCAATATTTTCTAATTCTTTTGATATAAATTTTGGTTTCAGTATTGACGTATGATACGTGTTCAATTTTGAAAAAGTAATTGCATTTTCTGTTGTTAATATCATGTTTAGTACATTATTTAACAAATAACTGATTTGAGTGAGTAATTCCAAATGTTTTACTCTATGAAAATTTGTCAGTTGGTCGCTTTTTAGACTATCTATTGTATATTCCAAATCGTTTATTCTCGCTACTATGGCTTCTTGGTTATGGTTCAGGTTGTCTATTGTTTTATTGAACTCTGTTATAGCATCTATCATTAGGGATGTCTGTGAACTAAAAAGTTGATGTACTTGATTTTGATCTTTCCTCAAAATTTCAAGAGCTTTATATATTCTGTCGCCGTCATCTGCATCTAAGTTCCCAGTTATTGATTTGAATATTGATCCTAGTCCGTTTATTATACCTCTTTTGTTCCTAATCGTTCTTGGAAATATTCGATGAAATGTGTCATCAATATTGCTGATGGTGAAATTGATTGTTAAAATAAAATTTTTATATTCTAACTTGTATTCTGCATTCATTACGCTTATTATGTTGTCAAAGTAAGTTTTTAGTCTGTTAAAGTCGTCGTATAGTTGTTTTAGGTCATGTATATGAATCATTCTCCATTTATCGTTTTCTGAAAAGGCTTGTCCCAGTTTGCGTGGCAGTATGCCTGGATTGTCTGTTAGGTCTTCTAATTGTGGTTTTACTCTGGTGAAGAGAATGAACCTGCAAGGCGAAGATTGCGTAAATGGGTGATTGTCTGTTCGTCAGTTCTGTGATTTAGTATTATGGCTTTATTATGTTCAATCAGGGAAATTATTGAATAAGGTCCAGTAAAAGGGTTTTTGTGTTTTTTGTGAAATCCTGGAGGGATCTTTTTGTATACTATGTCTCCTTCTTTAAAAGGTTGGTTAGTATTTTTATTCGTCCGTTGTAACGTTTTATATTTTGAGTTTTCGATTCGGTCTTGAATGACTTCGTATATAATTTTCATTAAGTCTTTATGTTTCGTGTTATATTCTTGGGTAATAATTACTTCTGGGTCATAATTAAATAATTCCGGTGTATATCCGAATATTAGCTCAAAAGGTGGTTTTAAGGTTTGCGAGTGTATGGAGGAGTTATATGCGAAAATACAATAAGGCATTAAGTCAATTGGTTTCAATTCTTTAAATTTTGTTTTAAATAATCTATAGTGCTCAATTATTGTACTGTGAAATCTTTCTATCGGTCCGTTTGACATCGGATTTTGCGGTGTTAATCTCATTGTCGTTTATATGTATGATTTTCTCTTGTTTATTTATATTATTTAATCTTGATTGAGTTTCATTATTTACGGGATTTATTTCCGACTTGTAAACCTTATCGTGTGAGAATTTCTTTTCGTTATTGATTTTTGATTTTATTATTTGTGAAATTTGTTCCTTACCTATTTGCCGATGGTCGTCCTGTACCTGAATTAAATTATTACTTAACTTATCATTTTGCGTGGTGCCTGTATAATTTATTTTGTTCGGAATAACCGCCCTGTAACAAGGTGCTTTTGTATTTGGGATAAACTCTTCGATTTTAACGGGTTGGTGGATTTTATTGTGTTCTTTACACATTGAATATACATATTTCATTATACTGTCTGCATTGCTCGCTTCTTGTCGAGGCTTGTGCAAGACATCTAACCTAATTTTATCTGTAATATTTTTTTGTACACTCCCCGTATAATTATTATTATAATTCTGGTGATCGTAAGAATTATTTAATATCCTATTTGCTTTATTTTGAATTTGCTCCGTTATACCTTTTTGTATCGTCCTCGTATCACTCACATTTTTATTTCGACGATATTCATATGTGTTTAATGAAACTTGATCCCGTTTACCTTTGGTGTGGGTGAACGTTTCTCCTAGGTCATTTGTTACTTGTTGTAACCTTCTATCGTCATCATTTAATGGCTGATTACGCTTTCCTAGTTCGAGTTCAAGTGCAATAATGCTTCTGTCTATTGTATTACTTACGTTAAGGTGATTCATTTCATCATTTGCTTTGATGAGCCTACTTATCCGATTGTTATTGCTACTACTATTACTACCCATCTTATCTTCATGATCCCTTGTATCAGGGAAGTTTATCTTAATGCTTCGATTTTTTAAATTGAGTCTCTGGTTTTTAAAATCAATGTTCGCTTGATTTTTTATCAAAAAGTCAATTCCAATAAGAGCTACGAAATTTTTGTTAAATTCAAATAGGCAAAACTCTTGCTCACTGTCCGTTAGTGAGTTTAAAATTATTCTGGCTCGATTATTATGGCTAGAATAACCATGAGCACTTTTAATTAAAAACGGGTGATTGTAAATCTTATTATAAAAGTTGTTATATGCTATGGACGGGTTTAAAAGGCTCTTAGTACTACCGGAGTCGAGCAGTATTTTTCCGGGTAGTTCTTTTATTATTACGTAGGGTAATTGGGATATTGTGTTAAAATTATTAATATCTATTACGGTTCTGTTTTTGAGCTCCCTGCTATCGGAAAATTTTGATGCTGTGCATCGTATAATTCGGAGGGTGATTGTTCATTATATGTTGCGTCAAAATTTAATTCTTCTGGTAAGAAATGTTGTCTTCTTTCTAATTCATTGAAAGGAAAAGAATTATTCGTTTCGTTATAGTTTATCTCTTCTGGTATGAAATTTTGTCTTTTTTGAAAATTGTTGGAAGGAAAATTGTTTCGTCTATTTTGTGAGGGTTGTTGTCGGCTGAAATTAGTATGTCTCGTGTTGTTACTGCCGACATCCATAGCCTGTGGATATCTTCTAGTATTGTCATTAGGGTTGTACGTTGGTCTTCTCATTGAGAATTGATTTGAAGGGTTTCCCTGAAATTGTGGTTGAGACATTTGGGGTCTGTTTAAATTATAGTTAAAAGGTGCACGATAATTTTGTTGTTGGAAGGGTTTTTGAAATTGAATATTGTTAAAATTTGGGGTATTTCTTTGGAAAACTGGTTTTTGTTGTTTGTCGTGCCTGTTATTGTTATTATTGTTGAAATTTGACCGTTGTAATAATCTGTCCCTATATTCATAATTTTCCTCGGAAAATATAAATTTTAAAGCTTGTTCTATGCTGTCCGGTCGAGTGGATCTGACCACCATACCGAGGGGGTTTTTTAATCCACCGATAAACGCTTTCAGTGTCTGTTGTCTGTACATGTTTTGTTTTAATCCTAAAATTCCCTCGTTACGTTCATTAGATATTAAATTAGAGATGAGTAATTGTTCAATGTGTCTGCAACGATTACTGAACGCTAAGGCATCCTCGTTATGTCTCTGTTTCAATGTTAATAATTCGCCTAGTAAGCTAATTTCATCTCGCTGGTCGGTGAAGTTCTCAACAATTGCCCGTCTTAAGTCTACCCATGTGTTTATAATTTTAGTGTTAATAATTAACCTGGCTTGTGCAATTAGTTTCGTTTGAATATAATTTAATAGAAAATGGTTTAGATATAAATTTGGATTATCTGCATCATAGAATTGGTTCATTACTAGATCACAAGCTTATAAGAAGTTCCCTACATTTTCAGGTTGTCCGTTAAATTCGGGGATTGCTTTAAGGTAAAACTCTTGGAATTGATTTGCCATATTTAAATTAGAATTATTTATATCGGGTTGTTCTACAATATCAATTTCGCCAATACTAATATTTCTTAATCTATATTCCAAATGTTCTAAATTATCAATATCGCTATCAGACATATAATATTATCAATATATGAGGAAATACAGTATATATATATATAGGAAATAAAGGAAGCAAACAACTTACAGAATCGATGCTATTGCTGCTGTCTTCATGACGTCTCTCTTGATCGGTTCTTTGGCTGTTAAGCGTTGAAACGCAAAGAATCAATATACTTTTGGTTCTTCAGCACTATCCGTTGCGACTGCGCCAGTTAACTTTCTTGTTAACACACTTGACTTTTTAAAAGAATTTATTGATTATAGTTACATAAAATACTTATGAATAATAATAAAAAAATGATAAATATAAATTATGACAATTTAAAAGAGACTCAAGCAATAACAATGTAGGAATGTCCGTCTGTGGTCTGGTAACTTCCATATATAGTCTCTGGTGGGGCGTGGACCGAGAGGCGGTTTCCACCTAAGTTGCAGTCTTGAAGGTGATCCTAGCAGGTGGCTGGTTGCTGAATTGAAGGTCTAGTTGTTTACCCATTTATGAATAGTCTATTCTTCTTATTGCGCTGCTTTTAATTAACCCATTCGTCAGCGACCTTGGGTGTTGAATCGGGATCTGTACTTCTTATATACATTGTATGAGTTGGCTATTGTTATCTCGCGATATAAATATACGGGATCTAGTTTTTTATGTTAGAATTTTTCTTCCTCTGAAGATGTTGACTTTGTCAACGAAACGATCGTAAGGTCTCTGAAATATGTGTTGTGATGATTTGGGTGTTCTCCAAGTGTACTTACAAAGGAATTGTTTTCATTGGTAGAACCTTTAACTTAGGTCTTTTAGTAATATTTCAATAAACCCAGTTGGAAGCCGGTGAAAATATTATAACAAGAACAAGGCAAGATCAAGACGCAGCTAGTACGTTATGGTAGCGAATTTAAATACAAATGTTCTTCACCATGCTTTTACAAAAATCATGTGTGTGCGTATATATAGATGTCCAGAAACTCTTCAACCAAACTGAATCCTCAAAGCACCCAAAGGACATTTCAAATTATATTTTTTATCTTAAATTTTTTAAATCTTTTTGTATCAAATTTATAAACTGCAGACTATTCCCTTATAATAACGTGCCTTTGTTTGAAATCGCTATGATGCACCGTTCTCGAGAAACATCAATTTAAAGTTTTACGTTTTTAAAAAACATACAAATTCAAAGATAAAAAAATATTATTCTAAATGTTGTTTGGCCCTTCGAATAGGAGACGCCTGTGATTGCTACAATAGAAAAAAATTACTTTGTCCGATTTGTCATTAGAAGTTTATTTATTGTGCCAAAATAAAATTTTTAGGTAGCTAAATCTTTTAGAACAATTAAAAAAATTTCTGGACACAGCAAGTGCGTTATGGTAGCGAATTTTCTTTCAAATATTTTAAATAGCAAATGTCTTTCTTTGATGAAAGCAGGCATCAAACTTGGTTGCCTATATAGTAGAAACAATGTACCATATTTCATTGAAATAAATTTATTGTTTGAAAATATATAAACATTTCTCACAAGTTTGGATGCAGCAAATGTGTTGTGAAAGTGAATTTCTACGAAGATGTTTTTAATAGCAAATGCAAGCAGGCATCAATCTGATTATCGGTATAGCCTATGTAGTAGAAACAATGTATTATATCTTATCAAAATTACTTATGGTTTGAAAATATACAAACATTTTCCGAAAATAAACTTAAATGTGGGTTTCCTAACCAATAAAGCTTACGTTAATGGCAAATTGAGTTATTGAAATTTGAAGGGTTTAATGAAAATTCGGTAAATTTGCAGATTAGCTCCCGAACGCTTTTCAAAAAATTGTTTGAAGAAATAGTACTAGGACCCCACCTGGATGCACAAACCACAAGAAAAACTTCTTGTTCACACCCTCAAGTAAGTTACGGGACTGGGAGTAAATAGGGGTGCTGGGCGGGTAGGTAGTAAACAGAAATATGAGCAGAAAAAGCAAAGAAAACTGCTTAAAGGCTGTCTATTTGAAGCCATATCACCATTAAACCCCGCCTACCTCGCACAGCATCCCTATTCGCCCCCAGCTCACGTAACTTCCTTGGGGGGTATGAACAAGAAGTTTTTCTTGTGGTTTATGCAACGAGGGTGGTTGTATGCACACGAAGGGGGAAGAAAAATTCCAACGACGAAGCAGACAACACCCACCCCCACCCCTCGCGCGCTTTGACTTGTGGTAGGGTTGGGGGCTGGGGGTGGCTGCTTCGTCGTGGGGATTTTCATTCCCCACTCGCGTGCATACAACCACTCTCGTTGCATAAACCACAAGAAAAATTTCTTGTTCATACCCGCCAAGGAAGTTACAGCACCTGGGGAAATAGGGGTGCTGTGCGGGGTACGCAGGGTTTAAGGGGGATATGGCTTCATGATGTGAAAAAGACAACTTTCAAGCCCGTTTTATTCGTATTTTCTGCTCATATTTCCTTTTTACCACCTACCCCGCCCAGCACCCCTATTCACTCCTGGTCCCCTAACTTCCTTGAGGGGTGTGAACAAGAAATTTTTCTTGGGGCTTGTGGATCCAGGGGGGGGGGCTTAGTCAGGTGTCTGAAAACAGTTTTTTTGTGAAAAGCGTTCGGGGACTAATCTGCAAAATTACCGAAAATTCGCTATCAAAACGCACTTACTGCGTCGAGATTTTTTTCTTATAAACGCATCATATTTCGATAAAAAATGCAAAAATGCATTAACAAATTTGTTCTATGAAAATTAGCTAAAAAATTATAGACCGTTAAACCATAGGCTTCACTAAACCTACAAATAAATATCCAAAAAAAGCGTCAACTTAACTAAACTGACAGCCAAAGCATCAGAGAAAGGGTCTACTTGAAATGAATATTCTGTAAACATTTTAGTAAAATGAAGGGCAATGGCGGTGAAATCTGAAACCTAAGGGTTTGCAGAACACTCTTCTTGCAACATTTTCTTTTCACAATTGGTATTTGTTTCACATTCTTTTCCTAAACATTGCCAATTTTGACGTTTAAAATTGCGAGTTTGACGTTTTGAGGAAAACTCCTAGATTTGTTTCTTTAACTGCTCATACCTTCATTGTCTTTAAAGCTAGGTACCTAAATTTTGATACAGAGTTCACTCTTTATAATAGAAACACGTTTGGTTGCCCTTACTTTGTTATTTACGGAGATGTGAATTTTCTTAGAAAAAAACACCAAATTTTTCGGGAAAACCTGATACGATTTTCCTGGATACCGAACTTATCCAAGCCACTTGCAAACGGAGGGTACTCACCAAATTTTATCAAGATCGGTCCATTATTTTTTGAGTTATCGGTCGGATATATATATATATATATATATATATATATATATATATATATATATATATATATATATATAAACACAGATCTCCTCATTAGCGAATTCAAAAAAAATCGCTAAAAACTGACTTAGAAGCGTATATATATATATATATATATATATATATATATATATATATATATATATATATATATATATATATATATATATATATATATATATATATATATATATATATATATATATATATATACACGTTTGGTTGCCCTTACTTTGTTATTTACGGAGATGTGAATTTTCTTAGAAAAAACACCAAATTTTCCGGGAAAACCTGATACGATTTTCCTGGATAACGAACTTATCCAAGCCACTTGCAAACGGAGGGCACTCACCAAATTTTAGCAAGATCGGTCCATTATTTTTTGAGTTATCGGTCGGATATATATATATATATATATATATATATATATATATATATATATATATATATATATATATATATATATATATATATATATATATATATATATATATATATATATATATATATATATATAAACACAGATCTCCTCATTAGCGAATTCAAAAAAAAATCGCTAAAAACTGACTTAGAAGCGTCATCTTCAAAGAGCTCTAGCGCCTTAGGAAGTTTCAGTTTGGCAAAAGAGTTTCCGGACACCCCGCATATACAATATATATATATATATATATATATATATATATATATATATATATATATATATATATATATATATATATATATATATATATATATAGTATATTTCTATAAAATCCGGAACTACATTAATTTTGGATAAAAACTGACATTTACTCCTACATTCAACCACTTTTCAGTGACTGTTGCAACCTCCAAATTTTTAAATAAGAAATTAGGGCTTGTGAAAGAGCTTTTGGTGATCCAGTGGTAAGAGCCTGTGCGTCTGAACCCAAGAGTCCTGGATTGGATTCCCGGGATTCTCCTTTCACTTTTTCAGTACCTACTGTAAAATTAACATCAAGCGAAGTTGTGGCATTGTATTTGAGCAAGCTAAATGCCTGCACATTCCGCTCTTCGGAGTTGGCGTGACGGCGTCGGTTCCGTGTCCATGCGATGTTGGTCACGCTCAAGATATCCACTTTCCTTACAGAAAGGCAAGGGTTTGGAAAATGTTAGGGTTTCAGGATGGTGAGGTGAAACTTCTTCCTGGCGTCGGTGACTGACCATAGTCTCAGAAATAAATCGACGTTAAGGTATAAAAAAGGGCTTGTAATCCCTGATTTGAACGATCTCGTCATTCTCTATTTAAAAATGCCATGGTTTTAACAATTATTCCAAAAATTAACAGTAAAAAAAGAAATCTATCTTATAAATAGCCTCTAACAGCAATACTGAAATAAGGCGGTGCTCCATCGTGCACAAACGAATGTTCCAGTCTAAGTTGTAGTTGTACATCAGAATATTCATGATGGTTATGTAACTTTGTAATACCTCTGCGGGTGAAACAAGCTTTGTCAGTAAAAATAATTTTCTTTTGAAAACTAATTTCTTGATGCAAAGTAACTGACATAAATTCACTCGTTTAACCAAATCTTTCGGTAACAATTCTTGCACTCTTCGGATAGGATATGGTAGATTGCGTTTTATTACTCGGTGAAAAGAAGCTTGCGATATAACAGTTTGTCGAGATAGATTTCTAGTACTAATATGTGGGTCATCTTCAATTGCATTCAAAATAAGTTCTTCGTGTTATGCCCTGGTTGCCCTAGCACGTTCTCGAGTGTTACTGAAAAACTTGCCTGTTTCTCGAGCCCGTCTTTCAACATTGTTAAATATTTCGCTATGAGGGATTACACGATTAGGAAATCTTCTCCGATATTCTTGAATACCTTTTTTGTAGTTTCCTTTACAGAAAGCTAACACTAATAGCATGTCAACTTGTTTGCTAAATGAAAACTTCCCGGCCATTTTCACAACACACAGCAAATATTACTAAAATAAAATGACTTCTTTTCCTGATTGTGAAGTCTGACGTTAAATTTCATAGCCAACGTTTAAATTTTCGATTATTTTAAATAACACAGCTCTAATACGTGTATTTAGTTATTCGGAATTTTGTTGAAAACGACAAGGTTTTTTGAAAATTAATAGGA
Source organism: Tillus elongatus (assembly GCA_964006375.1). Lineage (NCBI taxonomy): Eukaryota > Metazoa > Arthropoda > Insecta > Coleoptera > Cleridae > Tillus > Tillus elongatus. The sequence continues at coordinate 106,768,489 of OZ023263.1, read as the reverse complement.
GTAATAAAAGTTTAATAATTAAATTCCCCATAAAGTAAAATAATTTTTTAAATCCGCCAATAGGTTAAAAAATTCTGTCACATTTAAATGGTGAATCATCCCTTATCAACCCTTTAGAATGCTTTGATTGAATTCTTATTACTGTCGATTATTGCTCTTAGTACACTCAAAACGTGTACCAAATTAATTCTCCTAAGTTCAAGCATAACTGAGATATTGATTTTTTTCGAAATTAGAAACCCCATTTTGAATGCCTATAACGTCCCGGGGATGCAAATTAGTATAGGGGTAAGTTGCGGTAAATCACAATATTTTGGGTAACCCTACATGCATCTGCTCTGTGTTGGTCCTTATGCGACTAAGATGTTAATATAAATATTTTTTTATGTAGAATTTTAGTTGAATTATTTATCCTTTGTTAAAGTTAACATTGTAAGGGAAACATTCATTTTGTTTGTTACATAAAATGAGTGGCTGTAATTGGTCTGTTCGCCACATGTGCTTGTCGGCGCTCTTCATGGGCTCCAGTGTTCACATAGTGAAATTTTTAGATCAAATAGAACGTGTAGCTTCCTTAAGTATCTCGGTACCTTCCATTTTAGGACCATTCTCCTTAAATTAGATAAAAGCTCATAAATTTGTCAACCAGAAAATTAAAGTAGTTCTTCGACCTCGTCCGTTCAATATTGACACAATAGACAAACGATGGGTCGTCGACTGCAATTTTTACTTCGGATTAGTTAATCTACCTAGGTGCGATAAAAATACACTGTAGTTGTTGATTTAATTTTAGAAAATTTCATCCTCTGATGACGCTGACGTTGTCACCGAAAATATTGTTAGATCTTTAAAATATGTGTTGTGGTGATTTGGGTTCTCCAAGTGTACTTATCAGTGCTCATCACAGGTTCCAGTTTTCACATAGTGTATATGGTACATTGTTTTTACTATATGGGTTATACTGGTAACCAAATTGATGCCTGCTTTCATTAAAGACATATTTGCTATTAAAATTTTTTTTATGAAAATTCACTTCCATGGCACATTATATATTACATATGATCTTATTACAGATCATCGGTGTGTCATATCGCCAACTTCTGAACTAGAAACTTTGCTGTCTGACTTCTGTAGTCCAAGTTTCAATACTTAGATGCCGTCCTACAACCAACCAGCGATTCTTTTTAAAAACTGCCAGCCCTCTTACTGCATCAGAAAATGATGTGGATAATATAAGGATGGGCACATTATGAACATTATTGGACATATGCCAGCTTCACTCTTATTAGAGTTCATCAGTGTGTCATGTTAATAATAATCAAAATATATTTGTGTAACTGGCACTAACGTAGCGAACCTCTGAAATAATCGTAAGCTGTATTACAGCGTACACATTTATGACACAACTAAAAACTTTGCTGTCAGACGGGTTTAGTAAAAATTTTCGTACCTATATGCCGCACTACAACAAAGTAACGATTTAAAAGAAATTGTCAGCCCTGTTATTACAATCTTAAAAGAAAATAATATAAAAATTTTCAGAATGGGTATATTTTTACCTTTGTTGGGAATACACACTAGTTTCCCTTCTATGAGAGCTCATCAGTGTGACAATAATAATCACGATATTTCCGAGTAACTGGCGCTAAGGTAGCTAACTTCTGAGAGGACCGTGAGCTGTATTACAGCGCATTTCTCTATTGGCGCAACTAGGAACATTAATATCTGACGGCTCTACTATAAGTATTTATACTTAGATGCCACATTACAGCAAAGTATTTTTTTAACAGTCGTCGTTACTACATACCCATGAGTCAATGATTAAAATAATATGAGGACGGATTATGTGAATAAAAATCAATATAAATATTGTTTTTATGTAGAATTTTAGTTGAATTATTTATCATTTGTTAAAGTTAACATTGAGAGCCAAACACTCGGTTTGTTTTCAAAAAAAAAGATGAGCGGATGTTATGTTGTCTGTTTCGCCAGATGTGCTTGTCGGCTTGCTCCAATATTCACATAGTAAATTTCTAGATCAAAAGGAACGTGCAGCTTCCTCAAATAACTCGGTACCTTTTTTTAAGCCCATTACCCTTACATTACATAAAAGCTCATAAATTTGTCAACCAGAAGATTAAAGCAGGTCTTCGACCTCGTAGGTTTACTACACAATAGACAAACGATGGGTCGTCGACGACAATTTTACTTCGGACTAGTTCGTTTACCTAGACGCGATATAAATACACTGTAGCTTTTGAGTTTAATTTTAAAATTTTTTGTCCTCTGAAGACGTTGACATGGTCAACGAAACGATCATAAGGTATCTGAAATATGTGTTGTGGTGATTTGGGTTCTCCAAGTGTACTTAATTGTACTTATGAGGATGGATATATGTTGACAATTATTAGAGACACGTATTTGTTTCACTTTTATTAGAGCTCATCAGTGGGTAATACTAATAATAGTTTAAATATATCCGGGTAAGTGGCACTAAGGTAGCCATCTTCTGAGAGGACCGCGAGCTCTACTACAGCGCAAACATCTATGTATGAGCACAGCTAGTTTTTTTTGCTGTCTGACTGCTCTGGTACAAGTTTCCATACTTAGATGCCGCCCTACAAAGAACTAACGATTTTTCAAATCGTTAGCCCTATTACTACATTTCTATGAGACAATTATATAAATAATGTGAGGATGGATATAGTTTGACCATTATTGGAGACTTGTAAGAGCGAAACTAGCATGCGTCTTCAGCAAGCAAGCAACTACTCTCCTGACTATGTTTTGTTTTTATTTAATTATGCACTTTTATGATTGACATCTAATTATGTAATTATATACTACATTAAAGCATACATCTTTTTCATTATGTTTGTTTATACGGGGTCCACAAAATGTAAGTATGTAGTATTATATCCAATTATTGTAGCTTTAAAAAATACATTTTTCTATAGTTCTATTAACAGAGAAATTTGCTTTTAAACTCGCAGGTTTTCACCAGTACTTAATGGATCTTTGTAGAACGCAACTAACTTGTGCAAACTTATTAAAAAAAGAGAATATACTTAGACTTACAAGTAAGTTTTAATCAAAAATTATTATTGTTTTGAGTTAAAATCAAACAATTTTCAACAAAACATCTCTAAGTATAACCGAAAAGAAACATCTTATGATACCTAGTTATATTACACTGTTCCTTTAAAACTCAGCTTGATTTTTTGATTGTTTAAGCTTGGGAAGGAAAATTTAGGACTTCTCCAGAAGTTAAATGGCTGCAGGCCCCGTCCTTCGGAGAAAGGCTATGCCGTCAGTCTCGCGTACTGTGGCAGTTGAGGACGTCAAATCTCCCTACTCCCCTTACAGTGAGAATTTCGAGAAATCTCCAAGTTAGTGGGCTAAAACTGCTTCATGGCTTTGATAATAGGCCATTTTTTCCCCTCAGGCCTCGTCTGCGGCTTTGCCGCCCCGATAGCACTGCAGCCTTTGGCATCATAGGCCACAGCGAAAAAATAATCTGAAAACAAGGAAGCAGACAAACACACGCTCATATGACGAAACTTTGGGCTACTAAACTTTAAATATCCTTATAAAAAACGCACCAGCACTGTCAAGTTACTTTTCCGCAGAGCTAAAGGTTGTTTTAGCTCTGGTCCCTAGAAATAGCTTTCAAGAGGTGCATCTCTTTTTTATTATATATTTTTTTTGAGTTGATAATACAGATAGATAATCGTAGTTACGACGACAAATCGACATCGCCTTCAGATTATGATGACGATGGGCGCTAATAGATAACGTGTTTCTCCACAGTTATCCATATTATAATGATGCCCATATATAAGCTAAATCAATTTGTCTTGTTACCTAGTACCTCCATACTATTGTCAGTATGCTACGTTAGTAAATGCAAACAAGCCAACATGAGATAAATACCCTCCTGTATATTTCCAGTAAAATAGCTCGTGTCATTTAGCTCAAGATGTTGTTCTCCCATGAGAATTCATGGATTCCTGTATCCAACCAACAGTAACTAATAAGGTTATGAAATCAGTGTGGAACGAATCCTTATTACACATCCATTACACATTCCCGGTAGACATAATAAATGCTAATAAAGCTAAGCGAAGTTGACGCGGTGACATTATCACGTAAGAGGCAGGTTTTCGTAGGGATGCAGGAGTAGTGTGCGAAATTCCGTATCAGAACCATATCTAGTAGTTCACAAACAGACGTAGAGACATAATTTTCTGAGTATGACATAACTATAGATTTGTAAATCTTTGGCAGTTAAATTCTGTTGTCCATTTGACACATATTTCTCATGTATATAATGTATAAATGAAAACGGTTAAGCACTGTGCTTTTTACAGAGCAAAAAAAAGTTTACACATCTGATTGATTTGCAGGTCGCTAAATACCGATGGAATTTTTTAAAACATCTAGTTCACGGCCTAGGATACAAAAACCTATAATTTCCACATCGTCACAACGTGTGGAAGTATCGCATCGGCGACAAAAATTTCAATTTTTTTTAGCTTAAACGTCGTAAAAATTACCCAAACATATAGAAAAAATGATTTGGGAACGCATTTTTTTTTGGTCTGTCGGTCTGTATGTCTGTCTGTTTGTAGTCACAATATCTTTAGAAGGAATTGAGATATCGTCTTCAAATTTCGTACACAGCTAGTACTCGACAAACAAACGGTTGGGATTGTTTTTGGGTAAAATCACTTTAGGGATGAATGAGGGGTGAATTAGTAAAAATTGGGATTTTGTCGTTAAAACTCAAGGAATATAACGTTTCGGGGTTTGTTTATTGGAAAACTTTCAAGTTCATCAAAGATTTGGTATTCTGTGCTGAAATTAAATTTGGGGTTGAATGTGCGGGGGTGGAATATCGGTGACAAAAATTCCGAGTTTTGTTTTTGTTGGCTAAAACTGCGTAAAAAGTCTAAAAACATATAGAAAACTTGATTCTGGAAAGAACATTTTTTTGTCTGTCCGTCCGTCGGGCGGTCGGTCTGTCGGAATGTACATCTGTCTGTTAATAGGCGCAATAACTTTCGAACGAATCGAGATATCATTTTCAAATTTGGTATCCAGTTAGCACCCGACAAAGGGAAGCTTCGAATTGTTTTTGGAGAAGGTCGCTTTAGAGGATAGGGAATAAATAAGGGCCGATTTGATGAAAATTTACATTTTTCAATGTGTGTGTGTGTTTCTTTTTTCTTTAACGTCGGCTTATTTCCGCGACTATGTACAATCAACGACGCCAGGGAACACTTTCACCTCACTATCGTGGAAATTTTTCCGAACCCTTCCTTTATGTAAGGAGAGTAGGGATCTTTAACGTACCCAACATTGCATGAACACGACTAATGGCTTTACGTCCCTCCGAAGGGCGGAACGTGCAGACATTCAACTTGCTCAAATACAATGCCAGAACCTCGGTTGATGTTAATGTTACAGTTTGTACTAAAAAAAAAGTGAAAGGAGAACCCTGGGATCAAACCCAGTACCCGTCGGTTCAGAGGCACAAGTCCTTGTCCCTGAACCACCGAAGTTCTAAACATTTTTTCAATAAATATCAACTAATATAACGTTTCAAAAGTTTATGGACACAGGAATACAAATATTTTCTTTGTGGTCAAGTCATTGTCTCCAAATTAATTGCATGGGAATGTCTTTTTGCAGAGAATACATTATCACAGCTATGTGGAAGTTATGATTCAATTTGCAGCACTATTATATTATTGTAAACTTGAGTCTATCTCTAATGTTGATTTTAATTTTGATGTTTTAGCAAATTTTCGTCCATTATAAAATGTTTTCGATGAGACCATACAATTTTGAGTTTGCCAAACGTAGCAGAACACCTAGAAGCGTTACGTGGGCATAACTTAAAATTTTATAATAGAAGGGCGATTACTGGATGCGGATAGTATTTACTTAGATGTATAGGTATCCCTTTTGGTTAAAATGCTGGGTATCTCGGTTATTGCGGTAGCTTGGTTATTGCGGTTTTCTCGAACATGGGCTATTTTTTGTGGAACGAAAGATGCCGTAAACATAATTGTGATAGCCCTCTCAGTTTCCGAGCTACGGCGCAATATTGAAAATATTGCATTTTCAGGCACCCCTTGTTAGTGAATTTTCATTAAGAACATTTTCATTAAGAAAATTTACTAATAGAGATGGTGAGACTTTCGAAAAATTTATTCAAATGAGCGCGAATTAGGGCCTCCGGAACCCATGTCCGTGGTTAGCTAGATTATGGGCCATCCTGGGATTGTAGAAATATTTTTTAAATGTAGCTCAAGACACCCTATAATTAATGTATACAATTTTTTTTCGTACATTGTATAATAACGGATATATTGAGCTGTAATGATTTTTTTACGAAAATTCGATAAAAATTATATGCCATTAAGCGATAAACTCGACTGCCAAAACATCAGAGAACGGGTCTATTTGTGAATTTTCTGGAAACATTTTAGTAGACTGAAGGAAAATGACGGTTCAAGCTAAGACTTCAGGCGTTGTAAGACATTCTTCTTGAGACATTTTCTTTCCATAGCTTGTATTAGTTCCAGGACCTTTGCCGGAATGCTGCCAATTTGACGTTTTAAATCGCGACTTTGACGTTTTGAAGAAAACCTCAATTTATTTTTCTTTAAGTGCCGATAACTTTTTTTTCTTTTGACCTAAAAACCTAAATTTAGGAAGGTAATTTTCCTATAATGATATAAATCTGCGAACCAAATTTGACTGCCTTTACTTTGTCGATTACGGAGATATATATTTTTCCTAAAGAAAACACAAAATTTTCCGGGAAAACAAAGGCCGATTTTCCTGAATAACGAACTTCGCCAATCCACTTGCAAAAGGAAGGTGTTCACCAAATGTTATCAAAATCGGACCATTATTTTTTGAGTTAACGGTGTGACACATACATACATATATATATATATATATATATATATATATATATATATATATATATATATATAAACTGACCCCGGATATGTGTTCAACGGGGCTTAAGTAACGTTCATTTGAAGAAGTTTTTCCAAAATTCAAAAGTCGAGACCTCCTCATTAGTGATTTTTTAAAGAAAATTCACTAAAAAAGGTTTTTTATATTGTGGTAAAAATATTTCAAATCCGATAGCTCAATAAATATCCCATTAACCAGAATGTTCAATCTGGAACCATAGGAACGCCTATTTAAACGCACGTTGGTACTAAATTAAAGAAAAATAACATAATGAGCTCCGCGGATAATTACAGATTTGTTTTAAAAAACCTTTTTATTGTTTATTGTTTGCAAAAACTTAATGGATTGACTGAAACAAAACGATCCAAACAATTAATAAGAAAAAATGCCATATTTAAAATTTGACAGGTAAATTCCCTTTGTAAATAATTATTTTTTCTCTGAAAAACTTTTGTAACTTCAATGAAATTTGTAACACAATTTTTTAAAGACTCTTGCAGTACTTACATATTGTACCTAAGACCAAATTTTAATTTTTTAGCTCCATATAAATTAGAAATTTTTTCAAATAATCGCTAACTGAAACTTTAAAACCGATCTCCAAGGTCCATTTAAATTTAAAGAATTAGTTTTAACAGTATATCTTACTAATAGTATACAGTTCTTATGAAAATTCACTCCTGTAACACACTTACTGCGTCCCGAATTATTTTTTTTCAGTTGTCTGACAATTTGTCAAAAAGGTAAAAAATGAATCTTTTTAGAATTTTTTACGTAGAATCTGGTGGCGTTGTTAGTTCTTTTCTAAATTTAACTATTTTTAAAATATTTATTAATGTTTGGTTTTTTAAATAATACATTTTGTATATTTGTCAAGAAATTAATTTGCATTTTTACAGGCGTCTCAAAAATATATGACACTAGTTAGCCCGGCAGACTTCGTCCCGCCTATTTTGCAATCTGAACGCCAAACGCTCATATCGAATTGTTACGTTTGGCCGTCTCTTGTGTCGACGATCCAAATTATTTCATGCGCGAGCTCGAACTCGACTGTGTCCGTTGTTCCCGAATCATGATGCCTCGTTCTTGAGAATTTTTATTCGATTTGCCCCCAAACGCAGACAACTCTTCGCAGGCCCAATGACTCGACGACCATGTCGTTGGTTTGCTGTGCGCGCACGTCGTCTGATATTTTGACTCCTCACTGGTGGCAATTCTTCACTTACTGGGCTATTGATTTTCCCCAAAATATCAATTTTCAATGCGGAACTTGTTGTTATGAAAACCTATCACACAATATCAATTATTTTTTGCTAAATATAAAATTTTCAATGCAGAACTTTGAAAAACTTTGGAAAACTGGTTACAGAATGATGAAATACATAGCAGAACTGTCAAACTGATTGTCACACATTAATGCCATATGTTCATATCAAGACTCTAATTTTACGAATTTCGGACGATTTTTGAACAAAATAAATTAAAAATGATAAAAATTTTCTGAGCTCAAAAGAGAACCAGACACGTTTTGGCAATTTTCCGAGTTTTACATTTCTATCTTCCCATTTTTCTCTTCGAAAAGTCATTCTGACCGACTTTTTTTCCGACTTTTCCGCTAGATTTCCAAAAATGTTGTTTCATGCAAACCTTGTCCTGATAATTATGAGCACAACAACAGTATGGACGCAGCAAGGGCGCTGTGGAAGTGAATTTTTATTAAAATGTTTTGAATAGCAAATATACTCTTTTTTAAATTATAAGCAGGCATAAAATTTGGTTACCAGAGTAACCTATATAGTAGAAACAATAATTTTCCTTATTTCGTCAAGATAACTGTATTGTTTGAAGAGGTACAAAATTTTTCTAAAAATAAGATTAAAATATTCCTGAAGAAACTGGTTTTTTAGCCAACGAACCTTAGCTAAATAGCAAATTGAGTTAAGGAAATTTAAAGCACGTGATAAAATTCTCTACCAAAACGCACTTACTGCGTCCGTAACTTTTTTCCCTACAAACATGCAATTTAAAAGCATTTTGATGAAAAATGTAATACGTTATAAAGTTAGAAACCCTAAATAATATAGTTATTGATTGACCAAACTTAAAAAAACATCTAGAAGTGTCTAAGTAGTAGTAAACAGTCACTTTTCGCTCAAGTTAAGTACATATTCTGAAAAGTGTATTCCTAACAAAATAGCAGCTCTTTATCTAACATTAAACACATTGGTTACATACGTTAAGTAGGCATTCAGTGTTCAGAGGCGCTGAATAGAACTTGAACGCTTTTATTGTTATCTTATTCTGGTTCGTTTTTTGCTTACAACCTCCGCAAATATCCTCATAATTTATTGAGAATATTCTGGTAATATTCAGACTAGACTGGCACAGCAGTTGTAATGTTTTATTTGTCTGCTTTATATATTAAACAATACAAACTACCTAGCTAGAGTCGTGCCTTGTTGTAGCATTGCATCTACTCATTGCAAACTACTGTTATAACAATATGCTATATATCACAAGGGAGTCCTAACTTGTTCACACCTTCCTTGTAACACTGAATTAATTAGCATATAAATAAGATAATGTTCAATTTGTAGATGTCCTGCAGCCTCCCGTATATTAACTGGAATACTACAGAATCTAAAATAACAAACTGATGTTATTTTATGCTAAAAGCCCTGGTTTATGTAATTTGTAGATAAAAGTTTCCAGATGTAGCAAGTGCATTGTTTTCATAAGAACTGTCCACTATTATCAGTACGACATATTACTAGAATAAACACTTTAAATTTAAACAGACCTTGAAGATTGGGATCAAAGGCTCTAATACAGGATCACCGGGTAATTGTTTCGAAAGTGTTATAATCGATATCTCTTTATTATCAAAAAATCTCTGGACGTAGCAAGTGCATTATGGGAGCGAATTGTCTTTAAAATATTTTTAATAGCAAATGTCTTTCTTTGATGAAAGCAGACATCAGACTTGGTTGCCTATATAGTAGAAACAACGTACCATATTTCATCGAAATAAATTTATTGTTTGAAAATATATAAACTTTTTCAAAAGTATAGCTGAGTTCAAAGTTGAGTTTTATGTCAAAACATGTCCCCCTCAATATTAAAATTGACGTGTTTCAGCGTTTCTCAAAAAAAAAATTAGATCTCTATGTTACAAGAAAAAAGTTATAAGCATTTAATAAAAAATGTTTGGTGCCAGATCATTTCTATGAAAATTCACTACTATAACGCGCTTGCTACGTCCAGACTTTTTTTTGTAAATACTTTTGGATTACAGTTATACCACTTGTTAAAGCAAAGTATAACATACAATTTGTTGGGTTAAGGTTCGATTTTGGTATCCGTAACCGTCACTCCATAGTATAATTTGGATTTCCTCAGTGCTTCTTCCTTTTGAATAATACATCTCCACATGCTGATTCGAGAAATTAACAATAAAACTGGCAAACAAGTTACTTGTTAGCCCACCTTCAGACTCATTTCCTAAGTAGCGGAAACCATTTTGGCGGTTAATATCATATACTGTGAAATTATGCAAAGTGAGTTTTGTTTTACGGTTGAATGAGGATACATTGGACTTCGGACTAAGCATGACCAAAGTGAGTTTTGTTTTACGGTAGAATGAGGATACATTGGACTTCGGACTGAGCATGACCAGTTGGATATCCATGGTAAATACATCATTCTGTAATTGTTTACCTATTTTTTTTTAGCTTCATCCCTAAATTTTATGTTCATTATTATGCACATCTCATGCATGAAATCTTCCCTGTTTGAAATGAAACCATAAACTCTATAAAAAGTGCTGCTAAAGCACCAGAGAAAGGCTCTATTTGAAATGAATCTTTTAGAAACATTTTAGTTAAATGAAGGACAACGACGGTTGAAGCTGAAACTTAAAAGTTTGTAAAACACAAGTCTTGCAATTTTCCTCGCACAAGTCGTATTCGTTCCAGGTTCTTTGCCTAAAAGTTACCCATTTTGACGTTTCAAATTGCGACTTTGACGTGTTAGGAGGAAAACTATAAAATTTTCAAAGTAATTCTTCTGGTATCTATTAACTTTTTTGCGCCAAAAACTTAATCCTTGTCTGTAATATACAATAGATGTTGTTATTCACACAAAATATATGGTTTTTTTGCATTCGTCTGGTCAATGGTGACACTCAACTTTTTTTAATGCCCATAACTCTTTTCTTTTAAGTAACAGATCTGAGTTTTGGAACATAGTTTACCTTCTATGATGTTAACTTGCGTAGAAAATGTAGTTGCCATAACTTTGTTATTTCCGGAGCTTTGAACATTTTTTACAAACTTCATTAAAAAAATAATAAATAAAAACTTAACTGAACGGTTTTTTACACAGCAATTCAAAACAAATTTTTTCGGTGAAAAAAGTTTCCTACAGAATTTTTGTAAGAAAAATCGCTATTTTATAAATATTTGATATATGAAAGTCCGGTACTAAAATAAAGTATTAATTTAACATTCTGACCAAAACACAGACGCAAGAAATTCTGTGGCTTCGCGGATACTTTTTTTTACCTGACGATGCCTCGCATATACGGAAAAGCATAAACGGGTGTAGGGAAGAAACCAAGCAAGTAAGAACCACAATTTGATTTGCTATTTATATTGACATAACATTCTTGAATTTCCTTATTGGCGAATTTCTTCTACAAAAATTCGCTAAAAGATTTATTAGAGTTGCGTTATCTGATTATATAACATTAAAATTGAAAAATTAAATAAAAAACAATAAGATTATAAAAATAATTCAGTCACTCTACTAAGATTCGAACCCCCTTTATGTCATATAGCCATATGACAGCTATCTGGCCACGCGGCCACGCTCGGCATACCCTATAACCACAATCGTTGTACGTCGTTTCAGTTATTATTTGTAATATGCAAGGTTTACTTCAAATGCATTTATTGCAAATATTTAAATCAACTAAATGAGAATAACAGTATGAGAATAAATCCAGGGTCTCGCTATATAAGCTTCGTGCGATATTTATTAAGCGCATAAGTTCACATCCTTTATTTAAAAGAAATCACCAATTTTGACGTTTCAAATCCTCACATTTATATTTTCAGAACAAAAGAAAATATAACATTTTCATGTTTACTTTTCTAATACTTTTTGATATTTTTACGGCAACAAAAGTATATCTTTGTCTGTAATATTTAATAAATTTTGTTTTAGAGGCAAACATTTTGTTCTGGCTCGCGCGCTTCCTTGACCGTCGGGGGTCACAATATATATATATATATATATATATATATATATATATATATATATATATATATATATATATATATATATATATATATATATATATATATATATATATATATATATACACGGTGTCCCCTTATGTTTTATTCAAATTTTGTGAGCATATGGTATGCTTAATTCTAAGACCAAAAAACAAAAAAAAGTTGCAGTTTGTTTTTATTCCTTCTGAAGTTACAAGCCTAAGAAAGTATTTTAAGATTTAGATTCTAAAACCAAACAAATCTTGACTCATTTATCAAATCTCTAATCGATAATCTATTGAAAATGTCCACTTTCTTGTTTAGTGCAATCTCGTGCTCATGTGCCAATAGAAGAAGCAAAAATTCTTATTTCAATCTGGTCTTCTTTTGTTTTTTGGGCAGCTTGCAAAATACGCTCGAATAATTCCAATAACCTTGTTTGAAGCTTTCGCGTATACGAAATCTTTGATTTTTCGTCAAAAATTATGATTTTAAGGATTTTGATTAGGAGACCTAGGCGGTCATGCAATAGGTGCCCCTTAAGCAATCCGTTGTGGATAATTGTTGTTTTTAAACTTTCAGGCCTCAATTCTGAAATATGCTGAGTGCCTAATCGATTTGAATTCACATGTCTCTTCTTTTGATTAAAGGAACATCTTCTAAACCGGATGGCAACTCGTCTATAAGGAACTGTAGGTAATTGGCGACATTTAATCGTATAGGAGAAATGTCGGGCCAACTAGCCTATCATCTATTTAGGCAGCCCAAAAGTTCTCTGAAAATTTATTTCCTAGAGGCTAGACGCAGATATTGTTTTGGGATTTTCTAGTTCCCACCGATGTAGGTTTTTCAGATTGATGATACTGCGTCTGGTAATGACGTGCTCTCACGTCCCAAAAATCATAAATAAGGTATCTATCCGCATACTGTTCACTAGAAAATTGGTACGACATTTGAAATAATAGGTCAACAACTCGACACCACAAATACATCTGGTATTCACGTTTCCTATTATACCAAAAATACTTTTATAGCGCTCCTTTGGAAGGAAAAAAATTAACTACCACTTTTGGGTGTTTTTGTCTCAGAATTAGGCCTACTATATGCTCACAAAATTTGAATATAACGAAACAGGACACCCCGTATATATATATATATATATATATATATATATATATATATATATATATATATATATATATATATATATACATATATATATATATATATATATATATATATATATATATATATATATATATATATATATATATATATATATATATATAAACTGGCCAGGGATATAGGTTCTAGAAGGCTTGGTGCGCTCTAATCAGAAGAAAATTTTCCAAAATTAAAAGGCACGGTCTCCCCATTGGTTATTTTGTTTGCAAAAATTAACTAAAATTAACGTCAGCTCTGTAAAAAAGGACATTTGTCCAGTTAGTGACATTTAATAAAGGGTTTACTAATTTTACTTGGGGCGTTTTAAAACGACTTATGTCAGCTGCGATGCGTACGTACTACAGGCATAAATCATAATTCACTGATAATCCAAAAACACAAATAATGTGCGTAAAAGAATACTACACCAAACAGCAATCGATAAATCTCAGGCGCTAGAATCCCGGAATCTTAGTCAATGCCTGGTAAAGATAATCAAACAACACAAATATTACGCGTAAAACATACTACCCCAACCAGCGATCGAGAAATATCAGCCGCTAGAATCCCGGAATCTCAGTCAATAATTACGACGTTAGACAGATGACATGAAATTGAAAATTTGTGAATTCATCGTTTTTTTAAGTGAGGGATTCTATACAATGTTTGAAATACACTATATTTGTAGCTTGATGAGCAGCCCCAATTAAACTCTAGGGCAATATAGAAAGTTTAAAGAAACTTTATTGCTTTTATAAAGAAAATATGACATTTTTGCCAAACAATAACTTTTTTCAGATTTGTTCAAAAACACTCGTCACCTGGAATAGATGATATTCAAGAACAAGTTTCCTAAATTGCAGCTATTTTGGATTCCACATAGGAACGTAGCTCAAACTGAAACGTAATATATGACATTGCTTCATTATTTCGTCAAAATGGCTGCTGAGAGCAGCGACTGCCTCAGTCATCTCTTATAAACGACTGAATAGGCGTTTACTAAGAGTTGACACATTAAAAATTTTATGTTTGCAAACGAATTTACATTACGTATTCCATTCATAAGTAACTGTCATATTCTAAGAATATAAGAAGATACGAAACAATGAAACAAATCGGCTCATGTATGAAAAGGCTTTTAACGCAGTTATTTTCATCTTCAAACTTAAAAATAAAACGCCATCTAAGACCAAACCAATCGAATGTGTTTTAGCAACCGACGTATTCAACTAATTCTATAATAAACTGTTTTCTTACAGCTACTTTTAGGATAAAATGTACTAACTTAAAACAAATGGCTTGTGGCCAAGACACATATATCCCACGTCAGAGGCATGCGCTCACACATACGCACATATACATTTTTAAAATAAAATATAAAATTTCTCGGGCCACAAATTGCCGTCTCAAGTAAATAAAAATACACAACGTAAAATAAAGCGAAAACTATGTTTCTAATCAAGCATGTTATCATACTTAGGTTTTACAAGTGGCTAATGTTTTATGCGGATGATGTATATGTAGATCATTACAGAGTGCTAGTTTAGTACAGACTTTTAACGTATTATCGGTACAAAAGTGTAACTCTATTGCAGGTATTATGGCTCATTTAACTCTCACACAATGCACTGAAATTTTAATTCTCATTGGTTTGGGAAATCACACTAGAAATAAGCAGAAACTATGCTATTTTATTACTTAAAACATCAGTATCGCTCTTCTTGACAATCTACAATCTAAGATATTGAATCTACATTTAGAAAAACTGGTGGTGTTGATGATGACTTAAAACCTGGATGTCAAAACGTTTGTGAAGACCATAAACTCAACATTTTGTTAAGTATGAAAGAAAATCCTTGTGATGCGTCTTTATTGGTTGCGTTAAAATATAAAGTTAGACGGGCAACAGTGCTACGTATCGTGTGGGAGAAAAAACAAAATTCAACTTATACAGGAACTCCACTGCAACGACCCCGACGCGCGACTACGTTTTTGTAAAACTATAATGTAATTGTGCCTAGCAAATCAACGCTTGCACTGGCAAATACTTATTTCGGATATCTACATGGCCCAGTGAACTGTCAAAATTGCAGATCGTGGACACCCACAACAATTACGTTTGGAATAGTTTACAGGAAAATAGTAGGGAAGGAACCGTCACTGTAGGAAAATATTGAGTTTCTGCACAACGATCTTGCAGCAGAAATTTTCTGAGACGACAATAATCCTGACTTTCCAGGAATACCATAGGGTTTTCAAGAGAGAAGGCATCCCGCGCTCTGCGCGTCCTCTTGGAGATTTTCTGGACAATTGCTTTTCTAAGAGGTGGATTGGCAGGCAAGGACTGATAGAATGGCCTGCTAGATCAACAGTCCCTAGACTTTTGGGGTACGTTTTATAGGGTTATTTAAAGTCCCATGTCTATGTTAATAGACCACAAAATAGAACTGAACTACAAACTTGCATTAACGATAAAATGGGCAGAATTATCACGGATATGAAATGTACAAGAAAAATTTCTACACCCACTTCATTACCTGTTGTCATGTAGATGATGCATGCCAGTTTAAACACGTAATTTAACCCGGGGTTACAATGTAGGAATTCTTTTAACCATTACATATGTGGGGTGTGACAAACCCCACTGAAACAATATCAATATATTTTTTAATTATTAATGTTTGATAGCTGACGATAATCTTGGATCATTAAGGAAACAAGGCACTAGAAAAAATATATCCTGAACCGTTTATTCAAAAAAAGAAATACAAGAGACAGAAACTACTGGATTTTCGTAATAAAAAAAATATAAGTGATTTATAGATTATTATAAAAAAACTAAGTCTGATAAAAAATATATAATAAGAAATGGTTCACTAATCATGAAGGACTAAAAATTAATCAATAATGTGTATTAGAAAAAGATAATAATAATAAATATATTATTCTGAATCCAGGCAGGTTTGACAACGTGTCACTATATCTTCCAAGCATAATAATGCTTTACACTAAACGTAGTGACATTTGGTTCTTATCATGACTTCTTGGGCATTTAGAACATGTTACAGAAAGTTTTGGGAGCTTAGGAGACGATAATCTAAGAGGGAATCACGAAAAAGTCATATTGGTTCAAGCATTTAATGAAAATTCGCGACCATAACGCAGTTGCTGCGTCCAAAATTTTTTACTATTCTGTTCACTGTTATGCTACATTTGAAAATATATATATATAATAAAAAGACTCTTTAGCAACGCAATTTTCTCATATTTTCAGTCTTTATTATACGTACTTTTTTCGAACAGTTTAGTGAACAAAATATTTTTGTTTTTGTATAATGTTAAGTTAGTATCTTGTATTACCAAATGCAAATATTCGTGACCCAGGAACAAGAAGTTTATGTGGCCTAAACGTACGAGACATAAGAGGCTATTCCGAATATAAAAATGCATGGAAGATTTAGGCGAAATATGTGAAGTTTGATAATGAGAACAAATCTCACAAAACCCACACGTAACGTGTAGTCAGCACCGATGAAAACTCTGTGATGTGGACTGGCATTTTCAGCAGCTACGCCTGCCTTATGCCAAATATGCCACATAATATTCTTCATGTTTCCATAAAAACATCTCCGATGTATAACGTTAGGGCAATTCCGTAAAAACGTAGACTTAAATAACGACAGCTGTGACACTCTTTCAACGATTTGTGGTAAATTATTTTAGCGACTTTCAGAATAACTAAAATTCACCAGTCTGGCAACTCTTCACTTCTATTACATTTGAATGATATATTCATCGGTAGACTATAATTGTTGGAATATAGTTGCATTCATTTTTAATGCGACAAAAGGTTTGTGTGTATAAATACAGGCTTTTCAAATACATTAAGCCATGAATGAAACCAGTGATGAGCACTAATAAGTACACTTGCAGAACCCAAATCACCATAACAGGTTTTTGAAGACCTGGCTATCGTTTTACAGTTAACGTAATCAGAGGATGAAAAACTTAAAACTCTGAACTTTTAAACATCGTGTTTATATGACGTGTCAGGTAAAAGACCGTCTTTGTTTCAAGTTTTTGAGGAAAACCTAAATTTTTTTTTAAACGCCCATAACTTTTTAGTGAATTTTCATTAAGAAAAATTACAAATAGGGAGGTATCGATGGTGAGA
Organism: Tillus elongatus; assembly: GCA_964006375.1. Lineage (NCBI taxonomy): Eukaryota > Metazoa > Arthropoda > Insecta > Coleoptera > Cleridae > Tillus > Tillus elongatus. The sequence continues at coordinate 106,750,876 of OZ023263.1, read as the reverse complement.
CTTTCGGAAATTTTCTTTAAATGAGCGCGAATTAGGGCCTCTGGAACTCATTTCCATGGTCAGTTAAAATGTTTATATATATATATATATATATATATATATATATATATATATATATATATATATATATATATATATATATATATATATATATATATATATATCCAACCAAAAACTCAAAATATACTTCACGTATTTGGACCAAATTTAGGAATTACCCTTACTTTGCTAATAAATAAAAAACATTTTTTAAAATGCAATATCTCCCAAATTGTCTAAGTGATTGAAACTAAAATTTACAACTTAAAAGAACATATCCAGACATGTTTGTGTATTAATTTTCAAGTCGTTTAATCAAAGGAATATAGAGTTATTTGAAATGAATAATAAAATAATCCTCTACATCACTTCAGATTCTGTAATGCAATATATACAATGTTGGACAAAGACAGATGACGTTATCTGTACTGATATGCTATTTAAATAAATCGTAGATAAAAATGTAAACAATGAAAATTATAGAAAGATGACAGACTGGAGAACATTCTGAGAGCTACGACAGGAACTCTATCTCGGTTCAGAATCAGGCAGTATGTTGTCAGGACAGCTCTAGTTTACACAGAATTTCATAGACAGAGCTGTGTATAATGTACACACAGCATAATCAAATTATGCTGTGGTACAACAAACTAACAATTTTGTAAATTGTCAGCTTTGGAAAATTTCCTTCCTAATACCAGGACAAAGTTTGCGTCCAAAAGCGTTAAATGTTGGCATGGGAATATACACTATTAAATATAAAATTTAATGACAGTGATTCAATTTGTTTAAAAGCAAACTGGAACGACGTTTCATTATGTATAAATAGTAAGTTTCCTATTCTTCACGTTCCCGGTATTTAAAATTAAAAGTCATCTCCCTCTCTTTCTCTCTCTCTCTCTCTCTCTCTCAGTTTAATCCGTCCACACGTAGCCATTTGACACCGAGAAGCGTGTACGCTTTGCATATTGCATAACATCGAAATTGACTCCGCTGATGCTAATTTCTAATACCCTATTAGGATCTTATAATATAAAACAACTAGGTACCTATATTATAAGGTTAATATAAATAATAGGTAAATAATAATCCAACTTTTAATTTTAGCTTAACTTTAACAAAATGAATGTAGTAGTATATTATGATTGTAACATTCAATGAAACAAATATGAAAGTGACAGGTAAACTGCATGTAGATTGTAGATACTGTATGTATTACCTAATGAACTCTAAACATAATTAACTAGTAGGTATTACAAGAAACATACCTAGCTCAAACTAATACAGTACGTACCTATAATATCTAGGTAGGTACTGCAAAGTACATACATCCCTAGTTAAAATTATAAAAAGAGATGTTTATGTTAAATGATTAAAATTTTAATCTCAAAATTTTGTATTCTTTATATTTACTTCATTTTCAAATGTATGCATACATATAGTAAATATGTGTTGAAAAGAGATTAAGTGCCTCAAGGTAACGAATTTTCATAAAAATATTTCAAATGGTGATAACCCAATTTCCCATTAAACTATAGTCTTCAGTTTTGATATAAAGTAAAACCAATATAAAAGCAGCGTGGATACTAAATTTAAAAAATAACACAATGAGCCTTACAGATAATTAATTACAAAAAATAATTTAGAAATTTGTTTTAACTAACATTTTTTGTTATTTTGTTTGCAGAAATTGATTCGATTGAGTTGACCAGAACCGATCATTCAAACGATTAATATCGAAAAATACTTACCTGTCACCTATAATTTTATATGTGCATCCCGTTAATAAATAAAAATTAAATTTTCGGTAAATTTTCAGATTAGTACATGGGGGGTGTTTAGAAAAATCTTTTCAGAAATATGCTTAGAACTCCTTCTGGAGGCCCAAACCGCAAGAGGAATTTCTTGCAAAGAGCCCACAAGAAAGTTACACGACCAAGAATGAATAGGGGTGCTGAGCGGAGAAGAATATAGAAAGGGAATGTGAGCGCAAAGTGCTAAAGAAACAGCTTAGTTGGTCCTTTTAAAGCTAACTTAGATTTTGCTCCATGTAAAATATATATATTTTTAAATAATCGCTACCTGGGACTCTAAAATCGATCTTCAAAGACCATTTTAATTTAAAGAATTAGTTTTAATAATATATCTTACAAATAGTGTACAATTCTTACAAAACACTTGCTGCGTCCCGAAATTTTTATTTTTAAACTTACGGACCTAAATTTTGGTACATGTTTTACTCTTTATAATGCAAATACGCGAACGTAATTTGGTTGCCCCTGCTTTGTTACTTCCGGAGATATAATTTTTTTCCGAGGGAAAACACAAAATTTTCGGGGAAAACCTGGGCCGATTTCCGTAACGAACTCATCCAAGCCACTTGTAAAGGAAAGGTACTCAGATGGGGTCAAAATCGGTCTATTATTTTTTAAGTTATCGGTGTGATACATACACACAGATATATATATATATATATATACATATATATATATATATATATATATATATATATATATATATATATATATATATATATATATATATATATATATATATATATATATTATATATATATATATATATACAGGCTGTTTCAAAAAACATGCACCATCGCTCGTGGGGCAATTCCTTACTAAAAAAAATAAGAAAAAAAGTTTCTGCGCACATGGGCCCGGAAACGCATAGTTTCCAATATACAGCGAGTTGAATTTTAATTTTTTTAAATTTTTTATAAATAATTTCAAAACCACTGGATTGATTTTAATGGAACTTGGAACTTGAAAGTGTATTATGAAAGTGCATATTTTCCAGTGAGAATCTGCTTACAACTGCGTCAGTGGCGTGCGTACGGGGTAACTGTAAAAATTCATTTGGGGAAAAATATGTGCGCCACTGTCTTTTTCCAATTTTGATACATCAGTTATGAATCTTATTACATAAGTCACAAAAGCTGCCTCTTGGTATTTTTTCGTTCAGGGTATCCCTTAGGAGATATGATTAATTTTATAAAAAGGGGCAAAGTACCGATTCGTTGGAGTAATGAAAACAGTAATCGTAAAGTGCCATGAAACTATAATTTTTGACAGTTCTCTAAATTCTACAATTTTGAAGTGCTTTGTAGGCGTCAAAAGAGTTTTCGTGCTATTCTTTAAATTTTGATACGGTGCAGTATTTTCGTTTTTAGTTATTTGTTGATACTGAGCTGCTCATTAATATTATTTCCTCCTCTCAAGATGGTTTTCATTAAGTACACTTCAGCGGATTTGACTGATATGTTGTTAATTTATGGACAAACAAATCAAAATGCTAGACAAGCTGTGCAAGTTTATCAGGAAACTTATCCGCAAAGAAGAATTCCTGACAAAAATATTTTCCCACGTATTGTAAGACATTTGAGAGAAACTGGTTCTTTAAAACCTTTAAAATCTGACTCTGGACGCAGAAGATACCGCCGAATTGTACGAGTTGAAGAGGCAATATTAAATAGAGTTGAACGTGATCCTAGTACAAGTACGAGAAGTATTGCGACCGAACTGGGTAATATTTCGGCATCATCAGTTCACAGAACTCTGAAGGATCAAAGTTTATATCCCTATCATTTTACACGTGTCCAGGAACTTCTACCTAGAGACTTTCAACCAAGGGTAATGTTTTGTCAGTGGTTCTTAAACAAACTTAGGCACGACCAACATTTTTCTAAACGTGTACTATTTACTGATGAGGCGTCATTTACGCGAAAAGGTATCGTAAATTTTCACAATTTACATACATGCGCCGATTAAAACCCACACTCTGTAAGAGTTGCAAATTCGCAGTATCAATTTTCCATCAATATTTGGGCCGCTATTATTGAAAATCACATAATTGGTCCTGTTGTTCTACCGAATCGTCTTGACCATGAATCATATTTAAACTTCTTACAAAATGATTTGCCGTTGTTACTACCGCTTTTTATGAGAAATGGTACAATGTGGTTCCAGCATGATGGTGCGCCCGCACATTTTGCAGCAGTTGTAAGAACATATTTAGACAACACATACGGTCACCGATGGATTGGTCGTGGAGGTCCGGTGTCATGGCCACCTCGATCTCCGGACCTGAATCCTCTCGATTTTTATTTGTGGGGTCATTTAAAAGAAATAGTGTATAAAACACCAGTAAATACATGAGAAGAATTGTTGGGAAGAATAGAATATGCATTTGACAGCATTAGAGAAGATCAAAATATTTGCAGAAGAGTAAGAAGATCATTGCGCAAAAGGTTAAATAATTGTAACGACGCTAATGGTGGTCACTTTCAACATTTTCTTTAACTTTGTTATTAAAGTCAATTGAGTAAGGTACAAAAAACAAGAGTTTGGAAAAATCATGGTGTCTTTACGATTACTTTTTTCATTTTTATTTTTTATTTAGCATTTTTTATCAATGTTTGTAATATTCATTTCAATGTTTATCACCAATAAGTTTTAGGTAGGTTAGGTATTTGCACGTTTATTGCTGTAATGTTTACTGTATATTTTGTTTTTCATATTCTTATGGTTGCAGGAAACATATATTATTATTATTATTATTATTATTACGCCGACTAATCGGTACTTTGCCCCTTTTTATAAAATTAATCATATCTCCTAGCGGATACCCTGAACGAAAAAATACCAAGAGGTAGCCTTTGTGGCTTATGTAATAAGCTTCATAACTGATGTATCAAAATGGGAAAAGACAGTGGCGCACATATTTTTCCCCAAATGAATTTTTACAGTTGCCCCGTACGCACGCCACTGACGCAGTTGTAAGCAGATTCTCACTTTAAAATATGCACTTTCATAATACACTTTCAAGTTCCAAGTTTCATTAAAATCAATCCAGTGGTTTTGAAATTATTTATAAAAAATTTAAAAAAATATTAAAATTCAACTCCCTGTATATTGGAAACTATGCGTTTCCGGGCCCATGTGCACAGGAACTTTTTTTCTTATTTTTTAGTAAGGAATTGCCCCAAGAGCGATGGTGCATGTTTTTTGAAACAGCCTATATGCATATATATATATATATATATATATATATATATATATATATATATATATATATATATATATATATATATATGTATATATATATATATATATATATATATATATATATATATATATATATATATATATTTAAATTGGCCTTTGATATGGGTTCAAACGGGACTAGTTATGTTGTCTACATAAACAAAAGCATCCTCTAGAAAAATACTCGAATAATACTAGAAACTACTCATGAGAAGGTCCGCAATGTATATAGAGAGAGTGTTGCCCATTACCGTGCCTTAGGTTTCAAAGGAAAAGGCTTTTCAAAGATATATCGACACTATTGCTAACTTTGTTGTTATTGTAGTCACGTGATCACCTGAATTGGTGAATTTGTGTATTTTTTTGCGATGATTACGGTGATCTAAACTAACAAACGATTAAGCATTGCATTTTTAAGATATTGACAGGCACATGTTTTTTTTTCTAAAGGAACTGCCTGTATAGCTTGCAAGCATTGAACAAATAGCTTGTTATGCTCAAAGTAATTAAGTCAAAAATAAGAGAGGTATTGTCAAATTTTAGAATTTAAATTAGGTAGAATTCATTTCCTGGACGAGATGTTTCGGTAAGACGATACTTTCTGCAACTGTATAGAAAATGATCCAACAAAAATATATTTGAAAAAGTGTATACCTAAAAGATTTGTTGTGGGAGAACAGACTGATATTGATGAAGCGGCATGTTTTCAAGTCCATAGAGAAAATTTGTTGAGATATTTATCCAATGAAAGTGATTTTCTTTAGATATTATACATAACATTTTAAAGAAACATAAATAGTATGTCGTACAAACGCAAATTGACACAGACAATTTATCACGACGATAATGACAGATATCTTTAATTTTGTCATGGTGTGTAAACAAAGTTAGATATGACCACAAGTAAACACCAAGGTTCTAAAAGGTGATTACCCTCGCCTTGCATCCCAGTAAGTAAAACGAAGTGAGGGAAATTTTGTTATAATTTTCATTTCAAGGTATTTCTTAACAAGTTGCAGTTAAGTGTAGATGAAGTATCCCGTATGGTAACAAAAGGACCAACAAAAGCTTTTTACCAACTCTTTGTCTAGTATTTATATTATATAATCTCTGAAAAAATAACAGACACTTATAGGTATAAAACCCACATTCCCATAAGAAGTCAAAGAAGCTTGATATCAAATTAAGTAGTGGCAAAATGTTATGCTGCCTGTTAAACAGCAACATCTTATTAGTGAATTTTCTTTTAAAAAATCACTTATAGGGAGATCCTGTCCTTTGAATTTTGAAAAAATTTCTTCAAATGAGCGCGAACTATCCACCTAGAACCCATATCCAGGGTCAATTTCAATGTCGATATGTTTACACACACACACACACACACACACACACACACACACACACACACACACACACACACACACACACACAAATATATATATATATATATATATATATATATATATATATATATATATATATATATATATATATATATATATATATATATATATATATATTACCGATAGCGCCAAAAATAATGGGTAAATTTTGATCAAATTTGGTACGTAGATACCTGGCTTGGATAAGTTCGTTATCCAGGAAAATCGGCCCAAGTTTTCCCGGAAAACTTTGCGTTTTCTTCGGTAATAAGAAAGCCAGGGCAACCAAATTTGGTACGCGTATTTGCATTATAAAGAGTGAACCATGTACTATAACCTCGGTCTGTGGCTTTAAAACCAAAAAAGTTATAGGCTTTAAAAAAAGGGTTTTCTTTAAAACGTCGAAGTCGCGATTTGGAACGTCAAAGTTGGCAACATTTAGGCAAGGAACCTGAAACAAAATGGGTTATGTAAAGAAACGGTCGCAAGGAAAGTGTTCTGCAAACGGTTAAGTTTCAGCTTGAATCGTCATTGTCCTTCATTATACTAACATATTAAAAATGTGCGAATGGTCTGACGACCGCAGCCATGAAAGAAGACAACACACACACTACTAACATATTTCCAGAAAATTCATTTCAAATAGACTCTTCCTCTGATGCTTTGGCAGTAGTTTTAGTTAAGATTATGGGTTAACTATTTATAATTTTTAGCTAATTTTCGTAAAAAAATTCGTTGTGGAGGAGACTGCGATTTTTCAATTTTAAAAAGGTGTCTTTAAGTGAGTGCAAACTAGGCCCCCTAGAATCGATATCCGGATTTAGTCTCAGTTTTTGTCTGGTTACATATATACAGGGTGACGCCTTTCTACGGTAAAGCTCAATATAATTGTTATTATACAAGATACAAAAACATATTGTATACGTTAATTATAGGGTGTATTCAGCTGCATCTTATAATATTATTTTGACAATCACAGGTGGCTCGTAAGTCGTTGGTCATACCTACAATTTTTTTCCGAACATCCCTTACATTATTGCAATTTGCATTTTTTATGGAAATATGGTTTATGTTTGTAAGAAGTAAATCGAGATGCAGTGAGTGCGTTTAGGTAGCGAATTTTCATTAAATGTTTCATATTTCAATAACTAAATTTGATATGAACCCAAGATTCGTTGGCTAGCAAACCAGTTTTCTCGGATACATTTTCAGATTATTTTCGGAAAATTTTTGTTTATCTTCAAAGAGTAATTTATTTTAATAAAATACAGTACAGTGCTTCTACTCTATAGGTTATAGCGGTAACCAAATTTATGTCTGTTGTCATTAAAGAGACATATTTGCCATTAAAAACATTTTTATGGAAATTCACTTCCATAACGCACTTGCTGCGTTCAGACTTTTAGATTCTTATTCTGTTGCCAAACAGTGACACATATAAAAGCAACCTAATTGTCGCCTACCTATTTAATACCTGTTAGTTTAACCTACATCTAAATCGGTATAGAGAGCAAAATAGCGAGAGAATTTGCACTTAAAGGACAACAAAGGCTATGTCATCGCCAATTAACTGTTCGATATTCACTGTATTATCGACATTCCAGTAATAACTTTAAAAGAGCTAACATTCCAAGCCAATTTAATTAAAGCGGCGCTTACCATATTAAGCCACCATTAAGCCAAATTTGCTGCAAAATGCATACAGAATTATTTTATAATTCAATTCTGGATTTAAATTTTGCATACATAGAGAAGCTCTATTGTCGACCGTCTATCTGATTAATATAGTGTGGAAACAAGAAGCGGCAATGGTAAGCTCTCTAAAACGTAAATTATTGAAATATCCGGCTACCAAAGTACCGTCACAATTAGGAAAATCAAATGCCATTTATTTATTTTTGTTATGCTTATTCGCAGACTTTCCGAATTGTACTAATTGAAATTAAATATTTTTTTTAGGAGCTCTGAAACAAAGCAAATGAGTGTAATTTCAAACGAACCGTACTATTTGTACATTTAGTACTTAAATAAGGTATGCGTAAGTGATGTTCTAGTCTTATAAATACCATGTATTACAAACCATACTGGACGATTTTAAATAGTTATAGTACTGATGCAGAAGGCTCCGTTCGGTGGTGATAAGCAAAATTTTGAACGCTAATAATTTAGTCCTCTAGTAATATAAAAACCTTAACATTTTGTTAGTGACATATATGGACACAGGGTGTTAGTTTTAGTATGTGACCAAACTTGGAGGCGTAATTCCTTATTTAATTTTAATACGAAAAGCTCATATAAACAGAAGTCCCAACCAATTGTTTTTATTATACTGGGCGTTGAAATAGTTTTTTTGCTCAAATTAACTGCTCTCTGTAAAATCGAAAAAATTACAAAATTATGCATAACATTTATTTCCGCAATGTTTTGAAAGTAACACAAAAAGTATATGCGCCCTGGAGTGTGTGTGTGTGTGTGGTAGTGTTGTTGGCATTGAGACTGTTTCTCATTAGCCACAAATTGTAAATTAAAATCTCGTTTCATTCCCGCCAATTTTTGTTTCTGTTCGAACACGACGGCACCCGTATCAAGCAATATGTACAGCAGGTAATTACTGCATAGCCAAATACATAACTATTATGTTTTTACATAATATACACACACATATATATCTAATGTTTTTTTTTCAATAATTGTTTTATTATATATATATATATATATATATATATATATATATATATATATATATATATATATATATATACATATATATATATATATACATATACATATATATATATATATATATATATATATATATATATATATATATATATATATATATATATGTCAACGACCCACGGAATAAGATACACTTGGCAACAACGCTAATATAGTTTGTGATGCCTGAAGGAAACAGTCAGCACCACCTATCGACGACAAATCAAGTCAAATCTAAGCTTGTAAACCGCCTCATCCACAGGTGGTCAGAAAATACGCGACATGTAAAACGCACTGTAAAAATAAATATGATTATTGGCCTGTTCGCGAACAAATAAACTGTGACGTGTAAAATAAAGAAGTTGATAATAATTAATTATGCTGAGACTGCTCTACAGCGATTTTTACACCTAAGAAGCGGTACACAGATGGCGTAGCCCTGCTAGCAGAAATCAAACAATGATTACTAAAGAAGCCGAGTGTGCTTGATAGTGAGCTAAAACAACTCAAACAAAATATCAATATGGCGAAACCAAAATTAATCTGGCGCAACTGATGAAATGTAGAAGTTATAATGAAATGAATTTAACTAGTAGAAAAAGAGAATTGTAGTTGCGATGGCAGAGCGACATCGCATTGAGATTACGATAATGGCCCTTATAAAGTCAGAACCGGCTGACAACATACCACAGCAAATCAAATTAAGTTGGTTTTGGATACAACGTGATTTATCTTCATTTAGAGGTGAAACATGTATTATGTTCTGCAACAATCTAGTCGCATTTCTGTTACAAAGTTATAATTCGATAACCGCAGCGCGTTATTATTAGAAACTTGATTCTAGTATGCAACGTAATCATCATGTGCATCAAATATGGTGCATTCCAAGCTCAAACCTCATCTTCTTCGGAAATTTAAATTCATCAACAATGAAGATTTTGTTCAAGAATTAGTAAGACAGGAACAAAGCTTACCGACCTTTAATCTATAAAATGGCTTCAAAGTTATAAAAATAAAAATTTTCGCATTTAAAAAAGTACTTTAAGCACAACCATTGTATTTATATACATATACAGTGAGATCCAAAATGATTTGATCATTTTTAAAGAGCAGTAAAAAAATTAAATCTGTCTCAGTCACAAAAATTGATAACAGGAGTAGAAAAAGGAAGCTTTGATGACATCTTCGCAGTAGCTTGGTAGTTGTTTAATAAATATAGTTCCATAATTGTAATGATGCAATGGTTATTTCGTCGTCGATTTGATGATCCTTGTGTTCCGAGTCGAAGTGTTATTTCATATTAGTGCGCAGGTGGAGAAGTAATAAGTCACTTAAAAAAAATTTAACTGGTGGAAGACGATATGCATGAAACTCTGAAAATCCTTAAAAAGCTGGCATTAATTGGAGACCAAGTCGACTATATAGATGACATGCTGCAGCGTTACATTATCTACCACGAGTACCGCAGAATTATCCACATTATGACGTAATTTCATTGTTACATAATACCGGTAGTTCCGACGTTAACTCAACGTGATAAACAGTGCCCTAATCAGCTGTGTCTGAGTTTTATGGAGTTTAGTAATAATTAACTAGATGTCGCACAACGTCCTCTCATGAGTGACCAAGCTTAATTTTCTATAGATGGCTATACTGTGCTACAAAAAACACATGTCAAATTTCCGAACGACCTTTATATTTTCCAAAAGCGACTCTTTGGTGTGCTGTAACATTATCAAGAATCACCACGTCCTTTCTTAAAAAAAAATTGCGAAAACATATTCTCAAAACATTTGTTATGCCGCAACTTTGAGAAAATGAATGGCATTACTTTTTTTCAACAAAATGGTGCCACATGTCATACTGTAAAATCTATTATTGATATATTGTGACAGACATTTCTGCTGTGTCGCAGAGCATGCTCGAACGAGTTATGATATATCTCGCCCCTCGTTTGGAAGATTACGTGGATATGGGAGGCGGGTAGTTAACATATACAATATTTAAGACGAAAAACCCTTTAACATGTATTATACTATTTTGTTTGTTAAGTATTAAATGTGCTATCACTTTTAAAAAATAACCAAATAATTTTGGCTCTCACTGTATTAAATTATAATAAGTAACAGGCGCAAATGGTTAGTTTGCTGTACTGCTGGTATTACTAGGGCATAACTTCACGGAAGTAAATTTGGTTTAGAATTCAATATATTTCTACACACTTTGTGCCATGTTCAGGAGTACTAAAACTATTTTACGCAGAAATGTTAGTAAAAACAAAATGAGTTAAGGTCAACCTACAATACTGCAACTAATTTAAGTCTACCAAAAATACTACATATACTGAACAGGAAACCAAATTTTACACATACTGCAAGCAACATTTCAATGAAAAGTTTAGAAGGCAAACCTGACCCTAAACTTGCTAATACTTTAAAGCAACAAAAGTTAGAACTAACATCAAAAACCTAAAACTACGGCCGAAAGAGTTAAAATATTAAAAATTATATATTAATTATACATTATAATTCAATTATATTAATATAATTTCGATGATAGTGAGGTGAAACTGCTCCCTGGCGTCGGTGATTGGCCATAGTCGCGGAAATAGACCGATGTTAAAGAAACAAAATACAAACACACACACAACCACATAGGTATATCAAAAAACATACCGCAGATACCTAAATTTAATATGTGTGTTTGTGCAGAGAAAGGATGTGATTGGTAAGCTATCTATCATTTACAGACTGAAGTTAACAAAAGTAAATTAAAAAGAGCCAATTATATGCTTGACAGATGAAGTAAGTTACGTAATATATTACAAAACTAATAAAAATATGATCTAAACTTAAAAAGCATCGAGCATCTTGTTTTTGAGATATTGACAAAAACATTATTTTTCTAATAGAACACCCTATATATCTTATAAGCATTCGACAGGAAATCTAGTTCTGAACAAATAACTTGTAATGCTCAAGGGGCCTAAAGTCGAAAATAAAGGTCATATCGTCAAATTTAAGCATTAATTACATAGCCATGAATTGTAAATAAAACGTTTATACGGCTTGGCAGCGCAAAATAGACAAATATTAAAGTCTATTAATATTTTAGAAACAATTCTATAAAATACAACTTAACAATAACAATAAATATTGAAATGAAGACAACATTGAAATGACAACAACAATAACTATAAATTAAAATCACAAGGAGGAATACTAAACTCGGAGTAAGTGTTCTTCTTCTATTTCTCCTTGCACCTCAATGTATTTTTGAGTGAGTCGATAAACGCTTATGGTAGCTTTATAAATTATTTTGTGTATCAATTCTATGTCAAACGGCAGTAATGGCATTCTGGAGTGGTTGTGTGTGTGTGTGTGTTTTGTTTCTTTAAATGAGGGTAGGGATCTTTAACGTGCCCAACATCTCATGGACACGGTACCGACGGCTTTACGTCCGAAGGGCGGAACGTGCAGATATTCAACTTGATTAAATACAATTCCACAACCTCGGTTGAGGTTAATGTTAGAGTTTGTACTAAAAAGGAGAACCCTGGAATCGAACCAAGTTCCCTTCGGTTCAGAGGCACGCCTTCTTACCACTGAACCACCGAGGCTCTCTGAAGTGATTCGAAAGCTTCGTAAGTGTTATTATTGTACACAATATCATATAGCCTCAGAAGAAAAAGTCGAGAAATGTGATGACCGGGAGCACGGTGGCTATCGAATGGGTTCTAATTCTGCTATTAGGAAACATATTTTCTAATATCTCATTAACATTTAAATAATCATGAAGGGATGACTCATCTTGTCATATGTTCATACATACTCCCCCTGTCAGCCCAGTCCATGTCATCTTTAAGATCTTCCTGTATGGCGATTACTAATTCCGTATATTGCTCTCTTGTTGGGTTGCCCTGATATAAAATTGGGCTGGTTACTTTGAAGCTCATAATACCGCGCCAAGCATTTAGGCCTAATTTTGTTGTTGTTCGCTTGCCTTGCTCAAGATGAGAATTTCTCGGCTCCAGTAGTGCAGCTTTGTTCTATTAAGCGTGCCCGCCTTTGGTAAGTGTGCTTCATAACTCCATACAATCAATCCCATAAAATTCTCAAATATCGTGTATTATTCTAAATTTTTTTAAACATCGTGTGTTTTATTGAGCCACAAAGATATGTTTACAGACGTGACGTGTTATGCATATTAATTTACTAATCTAAAAGGACACCTAGAGTGACCTTTTATATGTAAGTTAAATTTATGTGCTTGTTTTAGTCGTAATTATTCTGAAGTTTTATGTGCTTTTGTACCTCCTTCATTTTACTTTTTTAACACAAGTGTAGGTTCACAATCGATAAACTAATTTTCAAGTAGATATCGTTTTCCATTTCGCAGATATTTCATAGTATGACGGCGCATTAGATACGCAGCAAATGGTCATGATTACTATGAGAAAAGAACTCAAGAGAGTCGTGCAGCTGGCAGTTTTAAGCCAACTCGGTCTTGTTTAAATAACACAGCCTATATTGATCCACTAAGTAAGGATTAAAACCTGTGATGAGCACTGGTAAATACACTTGGAAAACACAATTGACCACAATACATTTTTAAAGACCTGACGATTGTTTCACTAAAAAAGTCCATCAGAGGAGCAACGCAAAAGAGCTGTTGTCAGGTAGTATATCCCTGAACTACAAGAGATGAAAAATATACTGAACGCTTTGTACACAGTATGGCTTGGATAACATGGTACTGAATCGTATAATCATGTATACAGAACCTTTTATAAAGAAATTGTAAGAGTAAAGGTCAAACAAATTAAAAAATTCCTAAATAGAACTAATAATGCTAGGAAAGCAACGTGGATTGTCATTAGGTCATAAACTTCAAAGAGATGTCCTCAGCTAACAGATATATCACCAGGAGACTGAAACAATTATTTTGCCAGTGCGGGAAACAGGATCCAAGATGAAATTAAAAAAAAAACATGAAGGCAAATTGGTAGGACATATACATGTAGCTGCATCAAACGTGCATTCTTTTCAAAAATTCTGCAATAAAATCAATTAATTCCAAGTCAACACTGGACCGTTATGTAATGTCGACGGGCTTCTGAAAAGTATAATACACAGTATTCTGGCCCCACAAAAGTGATAAACATGTATTTATAGGAAGCTGTGTCTCCTAATGTGAAAAAACTGGCTAATGTTATGTTGAATTGTAAATCTGAAAGGCTCAGTAATCTAGAAAACTTTAGACTACTTTTTATAATACCCAAGTTCTTAAAAACCGCATATATCTTTGTGATTATTTTTGTGGTTATTTTTATTTTTATTTTTTTGTTTCAGTTTCTAGTCACAGTGTCCAGTCTGTCTTTTAAATATTGTTTTAAAAGTGATGGCATCAATTATCTTTATCTTTATCTTAATACCTGACGAGAACTTTTATGTTTTAATGAGTACATGCCATACAGGGTATCCTATAATCTGGTAGGTATTTTGCCTGGTGAGTTTTGGCTAATTGAAAATAAATTAAACATTTAATGAAAATTATCTGTCATAGCGCACTTTCTGATTCCCGTTTTAGTGAATTTTCTTAAAAAAAATTCACTAATGAGGAGATCCCGACTTTTGAATTTTGAAAAAATTCCTTCAAATGAGCGCTAATTAGGCCCCCCAGAAAACATATCCGGGGTCAGTTTCAATTATATATATATATATATATATATATATATATATATATATATATATATATATATATATATATATATATCACACCGATAACTCAAAAAATAATGGGCCGATTTTGATCAAATTTGGTGAAAAAATTCCTTTTGCAAATGGCTTGGATGAGTTCGTTAGTCAGGAAAATCTGCCCAGGTTTTCCCGGAAAATTTTGTGTTTTCTTTTGAAAAAAATTTATATCTCCGGAATTAACAAAGTAAGGGCAACCAAATTTTATACGCAGGTCTACATCCTTATCGGTAGGTTCCCTACCAAAATTTAGCTATGTAGGTCAAAAGACAAAAAAGTTATAGGCATTTAAAGAAAAATAAATTGAGGTTTTCCTCAAAACGTCAAAGTGGCGATTTAAAATGTCAAAATTGGTAACATTTAAGCAAATAAGTTAAATCTAATACGGGCTATAGAAATAAAATGTCTCAAGAAGGATGTTTTACAAACCCTAAAGTCTTAGTTTCAACCGTCATTGTCCTTCATTTAACTAAAATATTTGCAGAAAATTGATTTCAAATAGACCCTTTCTCTGATGCTTGGCAGTAGCCTTAGCTATAGACTTTATCATTTAATGGTATATAATTTTTGTCGAATTTTCGTAAAAAATCAATAAAGTTCAATATATCTGTTATATACATCTTAAAATAATATTTCTACAATTACAGGGTGGCCCACAAGTCGTTGGTGATACAAATTTCATTTTTTTTTAATCAAACACGCCTTATGCTATTGCATTTTTGCATTTTCCATCGAAATATAATGCATGTTTGTACGAAAAGAAATTCTGGACGCAGCAAGTGCGTTATGGTAGCGAATTTTGATCAAATGTTTCATATTTGAACAGCTCAATTTGCTATTAACCTATAAGGTTGACCAAGAAACGTGTATTTTCGGGAACATTTTAAGTTAACTTTTGGAAATTTTTGTACATTTTCACACAATAAAGTTATTTTAATGGAACATGGCATGTTGTTTTTACTATATAGGTTATACTAGTAGCCAAATTTGATGCCTGCTTTCTTAAAAAAACACACATATTTGTTATTAAAAAGATTTTTATGAAAATTCACTACCATAACGCACTTGCTGCGTCCAGAATTTTTTAATATTCGAATGATTGCTAGATGGCTAACATCGAAAGTTGTGGTTGCTTCTCGACTTTTAAGTATGTGAGTTTTCCTTAAACTCAGGCATTACATCCCATTTGGTATCGTCCCATAGTTTTGCACCTGCACCGGCCTTACAAGTTTATTAATTGTTACCTGCGATATATGCCACAAATGGGGAAACTTTTTCTAGAAATAGGCGAGAAACTTCAATCTGTGATCGTATTTTATCTCCGTAACCAACCTCTTGTAGAATTGGTATTTCATACATTCTGTGAAATAAATCATATTGATGGATGACAGTTAACAACTTGCAACTACTGTCATGCGGCTGCAATGACCCAACAAGTTGCTGAGGCGTTTTAGCCAAATCTAACATTGCCAACTATGAATTATGTTAATAACATTTTAGTGAATTTTCGTAGAAAAAATTCACAAATGGGGAGATGCCGAATTTTGACTTTTGAAAAAAATTTTGCAAATGAGCGCGAACTAAGACACCTAGAACGCATTTCCGGGGTGAGTTTCAATTTTTATATGGGTTTATATATATATATATATATATATATATATATATATATATATATATATATATATATATATATATATACAGTTAATATGGCAAATCATTATTCCAATGCAGATTATTTAAATGTATTTTATATCCATGGAGAATGTAACCAAATTATTAGTAGAACATGTAGAAGGTTTAATGAGTTAAATACTAATCTGCCACCCATGGGTGAAAAAAAGTTTAGAAGGATTGAGTTCAATTTCTTAAAATTGGGTACTTTTAAAGCACCCAAAGTTTATTCCAGTTCAGTGACTAGAGATGAAGATAACGAAATAACTGTCCTGGCTTATTTCGAAGTATATCCACATGCCTCTATTTACACTGCAGTGAATGACACAGGTATTCCTCACCTCTTTGTAGAAAGAATCTTGTGGATACATAAAATGCACAACTATAAGTTTACTTTAGTGCAAGCTCTGCATCCATAATATGCTAGTAAAAGTGTCCAGTTTTGTGAAACGATGTTAATTCATATTCAAGGAGATGATGACTTCTAATCGTTACATGGAAATATTAAGAAAAATTTTTACAGACTTTTTAGGCAATTTACCATTATCAGAATATAGAACTCGTTGGTATCAACATGGCAGAACTCCTGCTCACTCTACACGAGAAATATCTAACACACTCGACGATCTATTTGAGGATAGATGGATTGGAAAGTGCGGTCGCTGGATGTGGCCCGCAAGAAGTCCAGATCTTACCCCGCTTGACTTCCGTCTTTGGAGAA
Source organism: Tillus elongatus (assembly GCA_964006375.1). NCBI lineage: Eukaryota > Metazoa > Arthropoda > Insecta > Coleoptera > Cleridae > Tillus > Tillus elongatus. The sequence goes on along the minus strand of OZ023263.1, from coordinate 106,733,532 downwards.
AGATAAAAGCTAATGTATATGAAACGCCCGTCAATTCACGCGAAGAATTAGAGATCAGAGTAAGAAGGGCGTTTGAAGAGTTGGATAGGAATGAGACTCTGTCAGCAACCACTAGCGGCATTACGACACGAATATTAAAATGTTTGAGTGTTAATGGACAACATTTTGAGCAGTTACTAGTTTAGGAGGTGTGAGTTGTTTTGTTACTCGTGTTGTAAGAATACTTCGAGGATTTATAAGATTGTGTAAGGTAATAATTTCACTGTTGTTATATAGAAATTTTTTAAATTTTAAAAAATATTTTAAACACATAATTTTCAAACACAGTAACAATATTTCATTATTATAATTTTTAATTTGAACATGAAATATTTTTGTTTCTACTGTATTTTTTGTTGTTACGTACAAAAAAAAAATGACATCGCCCCGCTAACAATTACTATTTTAAAATTAATTTTCAAAGAAAACTATAAGAGATAGGTATAGGATAACATGAAATATTTTTGTTTCTACTATATATATTTTTGTTACGTACAAAAAAAATACATCGCCCCGCTAACAATTACTATTTTCAAATAAATTTTCAAAGAAAACTGGAAGAGATAGGTATACGGTAACGCATACTTACAAGATAGGGAATTTAACGCCGAATCAGATGCTGGGGACATATTGGTACCGTTCCATTAAAAAACATCAAGTTATTTATGATTGAAAATTTTCAAATTCAAATGTTTGTTATAAATAACAGTTATCTTAAAATCGTATTATGTTTATAGCAGTATGTAGGAATTTTTACGCTCTATGGGGCTGTGAAAACCGCATGTTTCTGTCTTGCATATCTTTAAAGATATTGGCATTTTTCTAAAGCGCTCCACTCGTAATTTTTTCTACAAAATGGGGAATAAATCCGAAACGGTACGAACTAGCCCGAATATGTTGTGATCAAAATGACCCTTAAATTAAACGTGTAATTCAAAAAGCTATTAACATACAGGATGTTCTATTTAAAAAAACAAAGTTTGTGTCGACTTCCGGTATAACCGAAAGTGCAGGCTAATTGAAAATATTTTAGTTAGAAATATCAATATCAAAAATGTGCGGATACCAATTTTTAGAATTTAAATAGATGTAGTGCTCCAGAAACATCTGATAGGTCACTCACCGTGAAGCACCTATATATATATATATATATATATATATATATATATATATATATATATATATATATATATATATATATATATATATATATATATATATATATATATATATATATATACGTATCACAACGATAACTTAAAAAACAATGGGGCGATTTTCTTAAAATTTGGCACGTACCTTCCTTTGGTAAATTGATTGCATAAGTTCGTTAGTCAGGAAAATCGGACGAGGTTTTCCGAAAAAAAAAATTGACTTTTTATTAAAAAGAATAATTTTTTTCTCAAAAAATAAAAAAGCCATGATAACCAAATTTGGTAGATAGATTTACAATATAAAAAGCAAACTATAAACTAAAATTTAGATTTCTATGTTACAAGAAAAAAAAGGTATAATAAATTTTTTTGTGCCTGATCATTTCTATGAAAATTCACCAGCATAACGCACTTTCTGCGCCCAGGGTTTTTATGTCTTCTTTTTAGTTGATACCGTCCCAAAAGGACACTTAAGTTGTTTTTGTTTCCTTTCTTATTATCAGAAATTTGTCGATCAGATGAATGTTTTGTTGTTAATTTTAGATTTTAAAACCACAGCATCTGCGAATAGAACATAGGGAGACATTTCAAAGGAGGCATCACAAGCTCCTTCTGCCTTTTTAAAAATTTGTAGGATGCAAACTCGAAGGGGATTAAATGTAGAGGTGAAGTTTACACGTTATATTGTGTTACTTCTAATTCTAGAATTGACGTGTGTTGTAGTTTTTTAAATATGTACAATAATTGAGATACTGAATTTATTCCATTTGGCTGTTATGCACTATATGTGAAACTAACAGTGCATGTACATTTTATGGATCCCATTTGATGAAAAATCGATTAGAAAATCGTGGTTTCGTCATCGGCAATTTTTTTCACGAAACTTCGCTAGAATACTAAAGCCAGCTTGAGCTAGAGGTGTAAATTACATAGCTAAAACCGGCATTACAGAAATACATTTTCCAGGTTGTAAGGGTCGTTTGTAATTTCAGTCAAATAGATATCCTTTCGCGATCATATAGCACATATGAAAAGAACATTAGGTGTAAATAATGCTTAAGTCATGTGTGAACTGAACTCTCATACAGAACTGTGTATATTGCTGATCCTTAAGCTACAAGTGTTTGCCTTACGTATCTCTAAATCATCGCATTCAGCCTGAGTGCTGCTATGATTACCTATTTTTCACCCTTTCATTTCTTTAGTACCTGGAAGCACTTCGCATGTTTTCCAACACCAGCTTTATGTAAGACACTCTGAATAGATTGGACATGCTCGTTACCAACAATGCTCACGCATTTATCTTCATATTTATTTTTAATGGAATCCTGCGACGTTTTCTGCGTGCTACCGTATGAATTGTAAAGTGACAAAGCTCAGAAATTTTGTGAAAGTGCTGAAAGTAGTCTTTTGTTGCGCGTTATTCTCAGCTATGTTAGTAATTGTAAATGGAGGGTTGAATGAGTTGCGTAACGCATTAGTTTCGTTGCCAAGAAAGGCACGAAGGACGGACCCTTCTAGGAAATAAATAAAAGATGTGTAATGCTATACTTTCGCCATAGTTAATACGACAAAAAATATTGTCCATGCAGTTTTTTTTAATTGACTGTGAAAATTAGTTTCACATGCACATGCCTTTAGACACTGAAAATAGGGCAGTGTTAATACTTTTATAACTACAAACTATTGTAAGAGATTCGCTGTGACTTCATAATCTGTTAAGTTTAAATAGCGTATGTCTACGAAGTAGCTTTTCGTGTTATTTTGTTATTTTGAGTGCGATCATAAAATGTTTTTTAAATAGTTATATAACTTTCGTATTAAAAATTCGCCAATTTTTGTGGTAAAAAAAGCTAATGGAGAAACCGTGACTTTTTAAAAAATTATTTTGATGAGCACGAACTTGGGCCCCTGTAGTTATATTGGGGGTCAGTTGCACTTTGCATGCAGTCTGTTTCACTTAAAATGCTAACACGTTAATAAGTTTTTTAGTTTTAGGCAAATTTAAAAAAAATTATATTCTGTATGTGAAGCTTGTGTAGCTTATTTAAATGGGTAAACCACATTATAGCGTCAGTAATTAACTAGCCTACTTTTATAAAAAATTATCGGAGAAAATTTGAAAAAATATTATTAAAACATTTTTTTAAGCAGTGGTTTGAATTCACACCAAAACCCCAAATGTCAGGGTTTGTCCAAAAAAATAAAAATTTACCCAAAAAATTTTCAAAATAATTTTTAATTTAAACTTTATTCTCACAAGATGGCAATGATTTATTAGCATCATGAGATCTGTCATATGAACCATTGATAATTTGTCACACTCCTAATATGCTCCTATAATAGTGGTTATTTTTATTGTTTACGGCTGCATAAAGGCAGAACAACTGAAAACAATCGCTAGTGAGGTTTTTGCAGTTTTTTTCCATAATTTTCGATCACGGTATCCTAGTTATTTATTAAAACTAAAATGTCGTTTACCCATTCAAAGGAGATAACATTAATTTTTTTAGTTTCAGGAGAATTTAAAAAAACTTATATTCTGCATCTGAGGCTTTAAATGGGTAAACCACATTATAGCCTTAGTAATTAACTAGCCTACTTTCATAAAAAATTATCGAAGAAAATTTGAAAAAATATTATTAAAATAATTTTTTAAGCAGTGGTTTGAATTCACCCAAAAACCCCAGATCTCAGGGTTTGTCAAAAAAATAAAAATTTACCCAAAAAAAGTTCTAGATAATTTTTAATTTAAACTTTATTCTCACAAGATGGCAATGATTGATTAGCATCATGAAATCTGTCATATGAACCATTGATAATTTGTCACACTCCTAATATACTCCTATAATAGTGGTGATTTCCATTGATTACGGCTGCAGAAAGGCAGAACAATTGAAAAAAATCGCTAGTGAGGTTTTTGCAGTTTTTTCCATAATTTTGGATCACGGTATCCTAGTTATTTATTAAAACTAAAATGTCGTTTACGCATTCAAAGGAGATAAAAGTTTTTTTTTTCAATTCGGATAAAAAAAGATTATTAGGTTATTTGGGTATTACCATTTCAAGTAAAAACCGCTATATATATATATATATATATATATATATATATATATATATATATATATATATATATATATATATATATATGTTTCCGTCTGGTAACTCAAAAAATAATTAACCGATTTTGATGAAACTTGGCAAGTGGCTTTCTTCTATTAATGGCTTGGACGAGTTCGTTATCCAAAAAAATCAGACGGGGTTTTCCGGGAAAATTTTGAGTTTTCTTTCAAAAAAAAATTTTTTCTCTTAAAGTAACAAAGTTGTTTTAATAAAATTTACTATATATGTTGCCTTGGGAGAGGTCTTACTACGTACTAAAATTAAACTTTCTAAATTTATAAAAAATTTAGTTATTCAAATTTTAAGTTTTCTTTCGAAAATTTTTTTTCTCTGAAAATTACAAAGTTATTTGAATGAAATTTGGTAGATATCTTGCGTTAGGAGAGACCTTACTACACACCAAAATTAAATACTTTAAGTTTATAGAAAACTGAGTTATTCAAATTTGAAACATTTAATATTTAACATGAAGTTTTTACCACAGAAATCGTAGAAACGACGAGACGATTTTCACGTCTCTAGTATCAGGATCACATGAAAGGATAGGCAGTAACAGTGTTTATTTAAAACTAATGTTGTACATGCTAGTTTGTTATTCTGCAGATGATGTTTTCAATTTGTTTTCAATATATGGTGAATGTAACAGAATAGTTGAGACAACAGTTCGAACATTTAACAACAGATTCCTTTATTTGGCTCCAATGAATAGAACAAAATTCAGCAGAATTAAAAGTCGTCAAGTCGTGGAATAATAATGACACTACGCGTTGTTAAACGTTTCAAAATTGAAGACAATGAAATGAATGAAATTATAGTTCTTGCATATTTTGAAGCATGTCTACAAAGTTCGTTAAGAAGTAAGTCTCAAGATTTGGATTTATCTATCTGGGCAATACACAGAATATTGAGAAAGCACAATATGCATAATTAGTGAATTTTTATTAAAGAAAATTCGCTAATAGAGAGGTATCGCTGGTGAGACTTTGCAAAAATTCTTTCAAATGAGTGCGAACTAGGACCCCTAGAACCCATATCCGGGGTCTGTTTTAATTTTTATATGTTCATATATATATATATATATATATATATATATATATATATATATATATATATATATATATATATATATATATATATATATATATATATATATGAGACATGCTTGGTTCTCAGGTTAAGCCGCGTCCAGAATTTATGGAAACTCGACGTTTCGGCTCCTGTTTTGGAGCCATTTTCAAGAGGTAAAGGAAATCTGTAAGGACACTCTAAGGCCTCAATCTGCCTACTCCTTAGAGTGATGGACAAAGGTGGGTAAAGGAAATATGTAAGGACACTCTAAGGCCCCAATCTGCCTACTCCTTAGAGTGGTGGACAAAGGTGGGTAAAGGAAATATGTAAGGACACTCTAAGGCCTCAATCTGCCTACTCCTTAGAGTGGTGGACAGAGGTGGGTAAAGGAAATATGTAAGGACACTCTAACTCCTCAATCTGCCTACTCCTTAGAGTGGTGGACAAAGGTAGGTAAAGGAAAGATGTAAGGACACTCTAAGAGCTCAATCTGCATACTCCTTAGAGCGGTGGATAAAGGTAGGTTGGGTTGTTGTAGCTCGATTACGGGGCCTCTCTCTGAGGCCTAGGGTTGAACACACTGAGACCTCACAGACGATCTCCGGCGAGATTTGGGGAGTAGGCAGATTGAGGCTCCGCAATCGAGCTACAACAACCCAACCTACCTTTATCCACCGCTCTAAGGGGTAGGCAGATTGAGGCCTTAGAGTGTCCTTACATATTTCCTTTACCTACCTTTGTCCACCACCCTAAGGAGTAGGCAGATTGAGGTCTTAGAGTGTCCTTACATATTTCCTTTACCCACCTTTGTCCACCACTTTAGGGAGTAGGCAGATTGAGGCCTTAGAGTGTCCTTACATATTTCCTTTACCCATCTTTGTCCACCACTCTAAGGAGTAGGCAGATTGGTGCCTTAGAGTGTCCTCACATATTTCCTTTACCCACCTTTGTCCATCACTCTAAGGAGTAGGCAGATTGAGGCCTTAGAGTGTCCGTACATATTTCCTTTACCTCTTGAAAATGGCTCCAAGACAGGAGCCGAAACGTCGAGTTTCCATAAATTCTGGACGCGGTTTAACCCGAGAACCAAGCATGTCTCACATTAAAGACCGCGGAAATATATATATATATATATATATATATATATATATATATATATATATATATATATATATATATATATATGTATAGATATATATATATATATATATATATATATATATATATATATATATATATATATATATATATATATATATATATATATATATATATATATATATATATATATATATATATATATATATATATTCAGACAGATTTCCGCGGTCTTTAATGTGAGACATGCTTGGTTCTCGGGTTAAACCGCGTCCAGAATTTATGGAAACTCGACGTTTCGGCTCCTGTCTTGGAGCCATTTTCAAGAGGTAAAGGAATGTGAGACATGCTTGGTTCTCGGGTTAAACCGCGTCCAGAATTTATGGGAACTCGACGTTTCGGCTCCTGTCTTGGAGCCATTTTCAAGAGGTAAAGGAAATATGTACGGACACTCTAAGGCCTCAATCTGCCTACTCCTTAGAGTGATGGACAAAGGTGGGTAAAGGAAATATGTGAGGACACTCTAAGGCACCAATCTGCCTACTCCTTAGAGTGGTGGACAAAGATGGGTAAAGGAAATATGTAAGGACACTCTAAGGCCTCAATCTGCCTACTCCCTAAAGTGGTGGACAAAGGTGGGTAAAGGAAATATGTAAGGACACTCTAAGACCTCAATCTGCCTACTCCTTAGGGTGGTGGACAAAGGTAGGTAAAGGAAATATGTAAGGACACTCTAAGGCCTCAATCTGCCTACCCCTTAGAGCGGTGGATAAAGGTAGGTTGGGTTGTTGTAGCTCGATTGCGGAGCCTCAATCTGCCTACTCCCCAAATCTCGCCGGAGATCGTCTGTGAGGTCTCAGTGTGTTCAACCCTAGGCCTCAGAGAGAGGCCCCGTAATCGAGCTACAACAACCCAACCTACCTTTATCCACCGCTCTAAGGAGTATGCAGATTGAGCTCTTAGAGTGTCCTTACATCTTTCCTTTACCTACCTTTGTCCACCACTCTAAGGAGTAGGCAGATTGAGGAGTTAGAGTGTCCTTACATATTTCCTTTACCCACCTCTGTCCACCACTCTAAGGAGTAGGCAGATTGAGGCCTTAGAGTGTCCTTACATATTTCCTTTACCCACCTTTGTCCACCACTCTAAGGAGTAGGCAGATTGGGGCCTTAGAGTGTCCTAACATATTTCCTTTACCCACCTTTGTCCATCACTCTAAGGAGTAGGCAGATTGAGGCCTTAGAGTGTCCTTACAGATTTCCTTTACCTCTTGAAAATGGCTCCAAAACAGGAGCCGAAACGTCGAGTTTCCATAAATTCTGGACGCGGCTTAACCTGAGAACCAAGCATGTCTCATATATATATATATATATATATATATATATATATATATATATATATATATATATATATATATATATATATATATATATATATATATATATATATATATATATGAACATATAAAAATTAAAACAGACCCCGGATATGGGTTCTAGGGGTCCTAGTTCGCACTCATTTGAAAGAATTTTTGCAAAGTCTCACCAGCGATACCTCTCTATTAGCGAATTTTCTTTAATAAAAATTCACTAATTATGCATATTGTGCTTTCTCAATATTCTGTGTATTGCCCAGATAGATAAATCCAAATCTTGAGACTTACTTCTTAACGAACTTTGTAGACATGCTTCAAAATATGCAAGAACTATAATTTCATTCATTTCATTGTCTTCAATTTTGAAACGTTTAACAACGCGTAGTGTCATTATTATTCCACGACTTGACGACTTTTAATTCTGCTGAATTTTGTTCTATTCATTGGCGCCAAATAAAGGAATCTGTTGTTAAATGTTCGAACTGTTGTCTCAACTATTCTGTTACATTCACCATATATTGAAAACAAATTGAAAACATCATCTGCAGAATAACAAACTAGCATGTACAACATTAGTTTTAAATAAACACTGTTACTGCCTATCCTTTCATGTGATCCTGATACTAGAGACGTGAAAATCGTCTCGTCGTTTCTACGATTTCTGTGGTAAAAACTTCATGTTAAATATTAAATGTTTCAAATTTGAATAACTCAGTTTTCTATAAACTTAAAGTATTTAATTTTGGTGTGTAGTAAGGTCTCTCCTAACGCAAGATATCTACCAAATTTCATTCAAATAACTTTGTAATTTTCAGAGAAAAAAAATTTTCGAAAGAAAACTTAAAATTTGAATAACTAAATTTTTTATAAATTTAGAAAGTTTAATTTTAGTACGTAGTAAGACCTCTCCCAAGGCAACATATATAGTAAATTTTATTAAAACAACTTTGTTACTTTAAGAGAAAAAATTTTTTTTTGAAAGAAAACTCAAAATTTTCCCGGAAAACCCCGTCTGATTTTTTTGGATAACGAACTCGTCCAAGCCATTAATAGAAGAAAGCCACTTGCCAAGTTTCATCAAAATCGGTTAATTATTTTTTGAGTTACCAGACGGAAACATATATATATATATATATATATATATATATATATATATATATATATATATATATATATATATATATATATATATATATATATATATATATATATAGCGGTTTTTACTTGAAATGGTAATACCCAAATAACCTAATAATCTTTTTTTATCCGAATTGAAAAAAAAAACTTTTATCTCCTTTGAATGCGTAAACGACATTTTAGTTTTAATAAATAACTAGGATACCGTGATCCAAAATTATGGAAAAAACTGCAAAAACCTCACTAGCGATTTTTTTCAATTGTTCTGCCTTTCTGCAGCCGTAATCAATGGAAATCACCACTATTATAGGAGTATATTAGGAGTGTGACAAATTATCAATGGTTCATATGACAGATTTCATGATGCTAATCAATCATTGCCATCTTGTGAGAATAAAGTTTAAATTAAAAATTATCTTGAACATTTTTTGGGTAAATTTTTATTTTTTTGACAAACCCTGAGATCTGGGGTTTTTGGGTGTATTCAAACCACTGCTTAAAAAATTATTTTAATAATATTTTTTCAAATTTTCTTCGATAATTTTTTATGAAAGTAGGCTAGTTAATTACTAAGGCTATAATGTGGTTTACCCATTTAAAGAAGCTCCACAAGCCTCAGATACAGAATATAAGTTTTTTTAAATTCTCCTGAAACTAAAAAAATTAATGTTATCTCCTTTGAATGGGTAAACGACATTTTAGTTTTAATAAATAACTAGGATACCGTGATCGAAAATTATGGAAAAAAACTGCAAAAACCTCACTAGCGATTGTTTTCAGTTGTTCTGCCTTTCTGCAGCCGTAAACAATAAAAATAACCACTATTATAGGAGCATATTAGGAGTGTGACAAATTATCAATGGTTCATATGACAGATCTCATGATGCTATAAATCATTGCCATCTTGTGAGAATAAAGTTTAAATTAAAAATTATTTTGAAAATTTTTTGGGTAAATTTTTATTTTTTTGGACAAACCCTGACATTTGGGGTTTTGGTGTAAATTCAAACCACTGCTTAAAAAAATGTTTTAATAATATTTTTTCAAATTTTCTCCGATAATTTTTTATAAAAGTAGGCTAGTTAATTACTGACGCTATAATGTGGTTTACCCATTTAAATAAGCTACACAAGCTTCACATACAGAATATATTTTTTTTTTAATTTGCCTAAAACTAAAAAACTTATTAACGTGTTAGCATTTTAAGTGAAACAGACTGCATGCAAAGTGCAACTGACCCCCATCACTCTAAGGAGTAGGCAGATTGAGGCCTTAGAGTGTCCGTACATATTTCCTTTACCTCTTGAAAATGGCTCCAAGACAGGAGCCGAAACGTCGAGTTTCCATAAAATCTGGACGCGGTTTAACCCGAGAACCAAGCATGTCTCACATTAAAGACCGCGGAAATCTGTCTGAATATATATATATATATATATATATATATATATATATATATATATATATATATATATATATATATATATATATATATATATATATATATATATATATGTGTGTGTGTGTGTGTGTGTGTGTGTATGTTACCGTCTGATAACTCAACAAATAATTAACCGATTTCGATGAAACTTGGCAAGTGCCTTTCTTTTATAAATGGCTTGGATAAGTTCGTTAGCCAGAAAAATCGGACGGGGTTTTCCGGGAAAATTTCGAGTTTTCTTTCGGAATTTTTTTTCTCCGAAAGTAACAAAGCTGTTTTAATGAAATTTACCATATATGTTGCCTCAGGAGATATCTTACTACGTACCAAAATTAAACTTTCTAAGTTTAGAGAAAATTGAGTTATTCAAATTTTAAATTTTCTTTGGAAAAAAATGTTTTTCTCTGAAAGTTACAAAGTTATTTTAATGAAATTGGGTAAAGATCTTGCCTTAGGAATGGCCTTACTACGCATTAAAATTAAACTCTCTAAGTTTATAGAAAATTAAGTTATTTAAATTTGAAGCATTTATTAAAAATTCACTACCATAACGCACTTGCTGAGTCCCGAGTTTTTTTTAATATAGGTGTTAATGTATTTTAAATGGGTCCAGGTACCGTTGATGTGTGTGTGTGTGTTCTGCTTTTCTTAAGTGTTGTTTAAGGTATGTATAACAGTTTTATGTTTTTATATAACACGCGTATTTCAGAAAATATAACGATAAAAATAAATATACCTCTTATATCAATTAAAAATAAAGTACCTGATTATAACATCACACATCATACATCTACCTATCATGTTAGCTGCTCAGTCGGATTCTCAATATCTATCAGGTAGTGGTTTGAAAATGCGCTGCAAATAGTTAAAAAAGACACGCCTAGCGCTAAAATCTGTATTTTGTTTGGGTTATTATGAAATTGTCCACTTTAATTTTGTTTTTATTCTTTCGTTTGGTTCCAGACATATTTATCAAATCATTAATTCTCTAATTCAATTGAAAACAATCTAACAATTTATTAATTTCTTAATTTACAATGTTTTATATTTTCCCATCAACAATAATTTTTATATATAATTTTTAATTAGCTAGGATTCATTAATGATTATTCCCATTTATGCATCATCGGCCTTTTAAAATGAAACGTTTTGATAAACTACTTACTTTAAAACATACGAAACAAATATGTAGTGATTTCATGACAACTTTGTGCAACACATGTCACACCTACCGAAATTCAAATCGTTTCTATGATTAATTGTCCATGTTTTCACGACTCACATCAGCATAGGACGCCTCTGCATTCTTGCAACAACTAATAATTGTACCAGTCACCCTTAGTGAATTCGTGGTTGGTAATGTGTTTTCTTTTCACTCGCAAACTAGTTTAGTTCACTAATGTCAATTATATTTGTAGATTAAAGATGTAAGATATAAGTTTAAGTTTGTTTACGTTTTACAAATAAATATGTGGTTTTTTGAGATAAAGCACCTGACCATTATACCTCGCTTCACAGTGATATAAATGCCTTTACTACTCACAATTCCATCCAACGTAGGCCACAGTTTACGTTTTACATTGCCCCTTGTAACAGAACCTTTATTTTCTCAATACTTAGTTACTTTTAATGGGACTTTCTATTACACTTTTCAATAGTCGGTTTTAAGCGTATTGCTTTTTTCAATGCTCACCAAAAAAGAAGGATTGCTCTATTTTTAAAGAAATTCCTGGCGATTTTCGCTTTTCACCTGTCCACTGCCATGGATACAATGCTATCCCGGTTACTATCTAAAGGAAATTTTTAAGCTATCATTGCCAAATTATTATTATTCACTATTATAACCTCTTCCTTTCTTTGAAAACGTTAATTTTTCATTTAATGACTTTTCTTATGCAAATTTTCTACCTGTCACTATGTTCTGCATTAAATAGTTAACAGTTTTGTGGCAATTCCTTTTTAATACATATGCTTTTTATTGTTTATTTTCGTTGTTCAAAATTGGGGTGGGTTTGATTTTTGTATCGTAATATTTAATAAAACTCTAATTTATTTAATTTTGAAGTTCGTTTAGACCTCATTTGCATCCAAATTACTTCGCCTGTGCGTCAAGCTGTGTTTTTCGAGCAACCTTCTTCTCATTTGACATGTATAAATATTGTGACTTCTCTTTGATAATTCTTACATGTGACATCAACATTTTGTAATTTTTGTTTACTTAAATTATTACAAAATTTATACCAGCTAAAACAACGACCCTCTTACAATCCAAATTTTACTATACTTAACCCATATTTCGCTGTGGATAACAAATTTGCAGTCCTTTTATTTGTTATTGCCCAACGTTTGTGACCATATATAGATCACGTTTACAAATTCTACACCTTATTTTAGTCATTTATTTCACAAATTGTGCATCTATGATCGCATCTGTGTATTTGGGACTACGAGTCTTTTTGATATATGATCTGTTCCCCATAGTATGCATTAAAATGAGTCCTTCTTGACCCCGACATCTAGAATTGCTACATTTTCTTAGTTTAAAAAATCTTACAAGAAATGATCTCTACGGAAACACTAAAAACATTTCTGCGAAAACATCTCAAAATCAGCCACTAGTTCAGGGTGGCTGTATATGGCAGCTCGATTTTTTCGACAAGTAGTACAAAGAAAATGGGGCTCCGCTATGTATTGATAAAAACGCCGTATTACAATTAGTGATATGTGCTTAAATATGTGCCAAAAACGATGAACGATACCAATTTTTTTTCCTTACAAACATACAATATAATCTGATGTAAAACACAAAAATGCAATAACATAAGGGGTGTTTTATTAAAAAAATAAAGCGTGTATCACCATTGACTTATGGGCCAGCCTGTAATTGTCAAAATAGATTTACAAGATATAACTCGAGACACCCTAATAAACGTATATACTTTTTCCTCATATCTTGTATAATAACGGATATATTGAACTTTACCGTAGAAATGCGTCACCCTGTATATGTGTAAACAGGCAAACACTGAAACTGACCACGTATATGGATTTTAGGGATTCTAGTTCGCGCTCATTTGAAGAAATAATTTTAAAATTCATAAGTCGCGGTCTTCTTAAAAACGATTTTTTCTACGAAAATTTGCTAAAATATAGACTATTAAACCATTAACTCTATAGCTAAAACTACTACCGAAGCATCAGAAAGAGGCCTTGTGAAACACATTTATTACGATATTTTTTTGACATAATCCGTATTTGCTTCAAATGCGTTGTGTGCAAATTGCAAATTTTGACGTTTCAAATCGCGACTATGACGTTTCAAGAAGAAAAATTATAAAATGTTCAAAATATTTTTTCTGCTAACTCTTGTCCTTTTTTGCCAAGAAAATGTAACCGTTTCATGTCATATTCAATTGGTTTTGTTAGTCATACAAAATATGTTTTTCTTTTGCTTTTCTCTGATTACCAGTGGCACCCAAACTTTTTCCCTTGAAATGTCTATAATTTTTTTTCTTTTAACTTAGAAATTTGGATTTTGGTTCGTAGTGTAAGTTGCATAGTAGAAACGTATGTGTCAAATTTCGTTGTCATATCTCTGTCTTTTTTGTAGATACAGAAATTTTCCGAAAGAAAACCTAAAATATTCCCGGAACAACTGGTCCGATTTTCCTGGCTAACGAACTTGCCCAAGCTACTTACAAAAGAAAGCACGTACCAAGTTTCATTAAAATTGACCCATTATTTTTTGAGTTATCGGTTATATATATATATATATATATATATATATATATATATATATATATATATATATATATATATATATATATATATATATATATATATATATATATATATATATATATATCAACACAGATCTCAGTGAATCTCATTAGTGCAATTTTCGTTTTACGAAAAATTCGCTAAAAGGAGAGACGCCAAAAATCAACAACGAAAACGTTGGATAACTAGAAGAAGTTGTAGGGATATGTATTTTAATTGAAATTTGGATACCAAGTCAGATGAGAGTGGAAAAAAGCATTGTCAAGTGACGTCCTGATAGAGAGCATGGGAGTCCCAGGAAATGTTAAGCAGCAGTACGCAAACCAATAAGGTACGCTTAGCATTTATTACCAGTAGCAAACTCAGTGTCATTTAAATAAAGAAGTCTTACTAATTGTGCAAATCTAATAGAGAAAGTACCCGAAACGTATTTTTGAAATTTCATGTTGACTTTTAAATAATTATAGTTGGAAATTTGTGTACATGTCAAACCAAATTAGAATTTTAGGCTCATCATAATATGTCTACCTGATAATATTAGATTATATAGAATATAATAATAAAATTAAGCTTCTGATTAAAAGATTATGATTCATAATTTGATCATTTATAAAACCAGGTTCTTATTATTTATTAGTTTTTGTATAAGCCAGAACCACCCTGTACAAAATATGACTCATGTTCCGAAAATCGTTTTGAGCTAGGCTGTAGAAAACTAAGGATATAAAATTTATTAAATACATTAAATACATACAGTAGATCATTATAATTAGAATAATCGGCAGCCAGCAACGTGAGGTCAGTTTAGGCGATTTAAGGTGATAATAAGAACATGCGCTAGAAATATATATATATATATATATATATATATATATATATATATATATATATATATATATATATATATATATATATATAATTTATTACTGCGTTCTGTGTATCAGCACTACTATCTATATTATTACTGTTCTAAATACTATTGCATATTTCTCTTATATTTTATAAAGACTGTATAGGAGATTGTCGTTATAAAAACAGATTTCAGGTCAAATCAATAATAATAATAATCAATTAATTGTTATTTGAATAAATCAATTTCTTTGAACACAGTAGAAATTTCATAACAAAATGACAGACAAGAAAGGTGGAAAACAAGAAAAACCTGCCATAATTTCGGAACAAGAACGAGAGAGCGCAAATACAGAACAACAATACAACGGAACGGTAATGCAATGAGACGGGACAAGTTTTGCAAACGGGGGAAGCAACAGACGGATTTATAGTACAAAGTATAGTGGTAACACCACAAGAACAAGAAAAACCGAAGTAGAAAGAAGTGGATGTAAATACGATTTTAAAAGCATTAGTCAACAAAACTGTGCATGAAGAGCTCACACAAAAGATAGAGAAAAGCAAGTTCGAAGTAAATAAACTGGTAGACGAGAAATTCGAACACACAGAAAGAAAAATCGGATATACTTAATGCAATTTTAGCAAGACTCAATACGAAAATTCAAATCATAGAAAATAATTTGACGAGAAAAATACATGAATGATACCAGGAAGTCAAAGAAAACATCGAGCAAGTGGATAATAAATTTCACCAGAGGCGCTGTTATAATATACATAAATACACAAATATGTAAATAATTAGGGGGATTTTATTATGGACGCACATTAATGCGTCCATACAATTGGCAACGTTAAAGAGCCAAACAGGCGGTGTTAATACATAAATATATATTTCTGGTTCTGTAGGTTGCAGGCAAGACCGGTCGACCGTTGAAATTTACTAGATACTGTTCTGATCCTGCACAATAACACGAGTATGTTTTAGTTGTAAATATATATTTAGATTGTTGTTTTTCATATACATATCTGTCAATAATATTTTATCATAATATATTATTAAAAACAAAGAATCCAGGGGGTAAGCTAAGGAAGTGGAAACAACAACAAACTTTCGATGAAGCTTTCCCCAAGATCGTCATGCGCGGTGAAAAGCCGCATCCTACACGAGGTGACCCTGCTGATAACTAAACATGACAGATCTAGACAAGGAGATCGAAGTAAACTCCCCCAATCTACGCTGTCACGTGACCCGTGCCTAGGGATGGATGGCACCAGGGTGATGGTGTCGTGAACGGAACCACTGGAGTATCGGGCAACCCTCCAGAGTAACCCACCTTGCACCACACGGGGGTTCTGATGGTGTGGACAGTATTTCCCCCATTCTCGCGGGAACAACATGAAGATCATAAAAAGCAATGAGGCTCGAGGAGTGGCTCCAGCTACAGACTCGTGCCGCCCACTAGGGAAGCAACCAGGGTTTGATGGGACTTCAGGTCAACCTCCAACACAGTAGGGCAGCCACGGCCGGACTACTGATGGCTCTGAGGAACACGGATGTGGCCCTCATCCAGGAACCGTACTCCTATAAAGGAGAGATCAAGGGACTCGGCGGAGATGCTGGAAAGCTCATCTACAGCAGATCCAGCGAGAACCCGAGGGCCTGCATTTTTGCCAAAGAAGGGATAGAGTTTCTGCCTTTAATGAATTTCTCTTCCAGGGACCTGGCAACGATCAAAAGCCAATGTGGAGGAGCGGATGGGCCGAGAGACGCTACTCTCAGGTCAGCCTATCTGACAGGAGACAGCACGGACCCTCCTTCACCCAAGGAATTGGATCAGCTGATGGTGGGTAGCAGAGCAAGTGAATGGCAGACCATCATCGGCATGGATGCGATCGCGCACCTTGAGTTGTGGGGAAGCTCGGACACAAACTCTTGAGGTGAGGCACTTCTACAATGCTTTATGACATTTAATTTAGACATATTGAATAGAGGTAATAAACCGACCTTCGTCACAACACTGCGTGAGGAAGTTTTCGATCTAACAGTTTCCATCCAGTTTCTGGGTGACTTTGTTAAGAACTGGGCTGTGTCTGGGGAAGTGAATAGCTCAGACCACAGATACATCCGGTTTAAAATCGTCGTCAAAAGACAAGCGGTATGGTACCGAGACCCACGCAAGGCGGACTGGAAAGCCTACAGGGCAGACCTACCAGTGGAACTGCGGGGGCTTAGGGGTACCATAGACAATTCAAGAGACCTTGAGATTGCGGCAGCCCAATTGCGAGACGCAATCACCTCGGCCTATAACGCCAACTGCACCCTGCAAATCAGGGCGCCCACCAGGAACGTACCGTGGTGGAACGACGACCTCAGACAAAGGAGGACGCAGGTTCGTAAGCGGTTTAACTCGGCCAAAAGGTCGGGAGCATGGGATGAATATAGACAGGCGCTAACGACCTATAAGAAAAGACTGAGGGACCCCAAGAAGGACTCGTGGAGGAGACACTGCGACATAGAGGGGGCCTTCAGCAACACCTCATTCGGATCGGTTCTGGCAGCTGTCAGGGAGCGTGAAATAGAGCAGTTGCTGCAGGTGGATCGCTTCCATGCTCGGGGACAGGGCGGTGTTTACCTCACTCGCGGGAGGGACTCTACTGGCGGGGGTCGCGGCGGGGTGTCCGCAGTGGAGCGTTCTGTCTCCCTTGCTCTGGTGCCTAGTCGTGGACGGCCTGCTGGGGAGGCTCTCGGGAGGGGGTTATGAGGTACAGAGCTATGCGGACGACAATGTCATCATGGTCCAAGGAAAGGTTACACAGTCAGTGTGGGAGCGCATGAAGATAGCACTGAAAGTGGCTCGTCTGGTTCACGGACGGATCCGGCGATGAGCATGGGACGGGAGCAGGTGTTTATTCGAAAGGACCGAGGGTCAGTCATAGTATTTCCCTCGGAGCCCATGCAACGGTCTTTCAGGCCAAAATTACGCCATCCTGCACTGTGTGCGGGAGAACAAGAGGAGGGGCTCCAACAACAAGCGGATACTCATAGCCACAGGCAGCGAGGCAGCCCTTAAGGCCTTAAATAGCCCAAGAGTAAATTGCTGGCTGGTGAGTGAGTGCCGAGACGAGATGACCGACCCTGCTGGGCAGAATGAGGTCACCCTCATCTGGGTGCCGGGTCACTCGGGGGTCAAAGGTAATGAAGTAGCTGACAGTCTCGCGAAGAGAGGGTCAGCAGATCCATTTATGGGACCAGAACCGGCTCTGGGCGTGACAACGAGCACTGCCAGGGGAGAAGTCCTGGGTCAGAAACCAACACAGGGTGCACCGGGCAGACTGTCCAGGGCACAGACATGGGAAGTCAATAATTGACGAACCCAGTTCAAAGAGAGCTGTTGAGCTGCTAAATCTTAGCAGAGGACAGCTCAGAAACGTTACAGGTCTCTTGACGAGACACATATGGCCGTTAAGAAACACCTGCATAAATTGGGGCGGTTCCAGGGGGACCTCGCATGCAGACTCTGCAGCGAGGGGGAGGAATCAGCCCAGCACATCTTGTGCGAGTGTAAAGCTCTGGGTGCAGAAGACAACTGATCTAGGGTCAGTCTAGACCGGAGACAGAGCATTATAAAACTTCACCTGACCAACCGCTGTGCAGACTAGTTCTAGGCACAGTGATTTTGGAGTCGGTGGAGTAAAAAGACTAAGGTCATGCACAATAAACCAAGAACCCTGCAGAGCCCTGGGGAAAAATGGTTTTTATAATGCAATAAGGCTGGGACTTTTAATGATGCAATAATGTATTATATATATATATATATATATATATATATATATATATATATATATATATATATATATATATATATATATATATATATATATATATATATATATATATATATGTGTGTGTGTGTGTGTGTGTGTGTGTGTGTGTGTGTGTGTGTGTTATTATTATCTTTATTAAAACTATGAAATAATATACTTGTCAAATATACATTAAAAATAATTAACAACAATAAACTAAACAAAAAACTATTACATACACACATATACAGATAAAAAAATTACACATGTAACATTTTATGTCCAAGAAAAGGAAAAGCACAAACCGTCCAATATTTTAGTCTTCTTCGTAGTACTATAAAACAGAAAACAGTACTTCTTGATTTTGAGTCACCACACAAAGCACTTCGTTGACGCACCAGATGGATTTGAATTGTTCGATTTGCTTCTTACCTAAGTACCATGAGAACTCTGTTGTCAGCCTGCATTTGATTCTATTCTGGAATACTGTTATGTAGGGAGGTGGCTCTTTTGCGTCTTTGAAAAGGTCGGTTATTACTCGGTAGATCGTTGACTTTGCGATGTTAATTATAAAATTGGCCAAGTTGTTCTTAACCGATTTTCCTGGATACCCACAATATAGATCTTTGGTTTGAATTTCTTGGCGTTCCAAAAGATTTTTTAACAGTATTTTAACTCTGTGTGTGTGTGTGTGTGTGTGTGTGTGTGTGTGTGTGTGTAAGGTACGAAACACAGACCGGTTTTATACTCACGAATTATTCAGTATGCAACACGTACACACCAACAAGTCGACCTTAAAGCAGGCATTGCCGTAATAAAGGCAATGGGTAAATTTCTGGAGAATCTGTCACAATTGACAAATTGCGCAGAGGCTGCAAGTGAAATGAAGAATGCTGCTAGAAACAAAGAGAACAAGACAAGGCTTGTAGACTGTAATGACGACGGTGGTGGTGATGATGCCATGAAACAAAAACATGTAACGTTTCTATGTTAAAAGTCATCAGCAACTTAAGCCGTTCGCAATCTGGAAAAACAAAAACCAAAGTCGTGCGTAATGTGCTATTTGTAGTTAGAGAAAGGAGGTTAAACCCACTGCATAATCTTTATATAAAGGCATCATGAATTTTTAATTAGATGCTCTGCGAAAGTGAAATACTAAACGAGATCACTTAATCGAAGCTATTAAACTTTATCAACTTCATCGCCATTAATTAAATTGAGATGCTTTGCTGGAACTTTTTCGATTTAAGATTGGGATTATTATTAGGTTAATAAGTAGTTTGGAATGAGGTCACTAGCAAGTCAATTTTTGTTTTCTGTCTTACGTATTATAAAGATGCTTTATAGGAATAGTGTTACTGAGAGGCTACCAAAACCTTTAGATTTTATTGCTATTAATACAATGTTTGATTTTGACTTCCTGTTAAAGCTTCCTTATTATTAGCAAATTTTCGTAGAAAAAATGCACTACAAAAGAGACCGCTATTTTCGAATTCTAAACAAATTCTTTAAGTTTGGACAATTTCCCTGGTGCGCTTTATACATATACATATACATATATATATATATATATATATATATATATATATATATATATATATATATATATATATATATATATATATATATATATATATACCGTGTGTTCTAAACTGGATGGGAATGTATTGCTATCTCCGTTATTATTGGGCATAGGGAGACGGTTACATTAGCAATATTTTGTAGAATTTAATGCTTGTTTCAAATATGACTTGTATTTTGTCCTGTCTCTTTTCGTTTTCGAGTTATTTCGAAAAAAACAAAATTTGTCGATTTATTTTTTCTTCAATATCTAAGTAGACGTTGATCTGACATGTCTAAGACTTGCACTTTATCAGAACATTTTTTATAGAGTAATCTTTTTGTGCTATTCTCAACTTTGGATTGTCATTTGTTTTTTAACTACACGTATCAACGTTTGTTTTTATTATGGCAGCCATATTGGATCTTTCGCTCATGTGATAGCCTGTGAAAAGAGCGTTCCAATGATGTACAACATGCTTGAGAGATCTTGTAATTGCATTGACAAAAACGGTTTTGAGGATAGTAGGCTATGAAATCCAATACCAGAAAACAAATGACAAAAAAAAAGTATCAAAAAGCAGTAACCCATGGAGTCTAACAATAGACTTCTACTTCTAACATAATTTTCCGTAATGATTCACGATAAAAAAATATTGTGATTTAATTTACAATACTTAATTAGGTAATAATATTAGGTAATATTACGTGAAACAGTTTAATAATGAAACCGGGCAATAACAAAGAGACACTTAAACTCCACAAAACAACACAATTAGAAACGGAACTCAACAAATAATAAAAGAGAAACTTAAAATACACTAAATAGAAAATTGTTCAATATTGCCACCATTTTGTTCAATGCACTTTATACACCTGTTTGAAATATGCCTGAACTCTGGTGAGTGTGTTTTGGTTAATATGATTTATAGCTTTCGTGATTCTGTTTCGTAATTCGTTGATATTTTGTGGTGGATCGAATTTATACACATCATTCTTCAAAGTACCAACAAATAAAAATCCATGGGTGTTATATCAGGACTTCGAGCACACAAATGAACCGGCCTATTGTTACAAATGACACGATTATTAAAATTTTTGTACAAAAATTTTTTGACGATCCTAGCATTGTGAGCTGGACAACCGGTCTTGTTGGTACCAAATCTCGTCTAAATTATCATTAACTCTTCTAATTGTTGGTAAGATATCATTTCTCAATAGATTAAGATACCTTTCCACAGTTACATTATTTTCAAAAAAGAACGGACCAAAAATGAAGTCACCTGATTTGTTTTTAAATTAACTGTCTAATCTACAAATAAAAATAAGTTTTTTACCTAATAAGCCGCACCAAACATTAATACCAAATCTGTCTTGCAATCGTCTTTCTTCCTTTAGATGGGGATTTTCATTTGCTCAATAATTTCTATTATGGCGATTATAAACACCACAATTTGTAAATCTGGATTCATCAGTCCATATTATTTTCAAATGAAAATTTTCATCTTGCTGACATTTTCCTTTATATCGTCTGCATAATTGAAGTCGCTTAGCGTAATCGTCAATATTTAAGCCTTGTACGATTGTAGGTTTATATGGATGGTAATGACTTTGTTGGAAATATAAGATACCACTGGGGGGTGATTGGAAAATTTGATTTGTGTAATTCAATTAAGGAATAGACTTCCGGCATTTGGGGGTTCATATTTGTTAATTCATATGTATCATGTGGATTTACTAAATATGTAGAATTCTGAATAGCACCTTTTATTTCTTTCTGATAGAGCTCTGCTGGATCATTTTTAAGAATAACAAAGTTACCGGAGTTAATGAAGTCTATTGTTTTATCAATATAATCTTTTCTGGTTATTGATACAACAGTATTACCTTTCTCTGCACGGGTAAATATTGTATCCTTGATAGTAGATTTTTGTTTTATATTTTTGACTGTTGTATGGTCTAGATTATTAAAAAATTAGGTTTTTCTTTCTTAATTATGTTAGCAGCTTTATATTTTCCTTAAAATTATAAGGTCGTGTATTTAACGCGATTTCTGTTTCAACCCCTAATTTTAGGGAATTATATTTAACAATCCGAATGACTCACATTATACGTACACACAAAAAACTGGCTAGGTGAAGTTTTTTGGTAAATAGGTTAATACATTTTCCTTTAATTAAAATAGATATAGCAAATAATTGGGGTATATTAAGAACGTGACTGAATATAGCGGCTACACTGCTTGCCTACTAGAGAAATTAATTATAACTGTCAAAGTAAGTTTTATATGGTGCCACTTTAGGGGTAAATCACTGGGGTATTTTAGTGTACAAGGTAAAGTATTACAGGGACACTTCGAGGTATTTCGGGGAATTTTAGGGTATTTCGGGGTATCTCGAGGTATTTCAGGGTATTTTGATGTATTTTGGGGAATTGCAAGGTATTTCGGGGAATTTCCAGATGTTTCGCAAGATGGGTCATGTGGAGAATTGGGTAAACTTGTCTGATAAAACTAGTTCTACCAGTATTAGTAACTATTTCGTAAAACTCGATAAAGCAACAAGTATTGACGAAAGTCCTGAAAGATCAAGCAGTGTCACAGATGATTCCGTCGATCAACATTATCCTGAAAGTAGAAACTTTGTCGTGAGTTTTGCTAACACGCAAAAGTAGGAATCGAGGTCGGAATGTAGCAAGTTCAATGAAGGATCC
The DNA here is from genome assembly GCA_964006375.1 of Tillus elongatus. NCBI lineage: Eukaryota > Metazoa > Arthropoda > Insecta > Coleoptera > Cleridae > Tillus > Tillus elongatus. Next base: position 106,710,392 of record OZ023263.1, on the reverse strand, counting down.
CAGATAAATGTAATTCAATCCATAAAATTTAAAAAAAATTGTTCCACAGTTATTAGAACAGACAGAGGAACAGCCCGAGTTACAGACTTATATTCGATTCAAGAACAACCGGTTACAATATTGCCGAGAATATTGTCCACCACGGCATATACGACGAGTAATAAAAACATAGAATTATTACCAGAAAAAATATCTGAAAATCAAGATAACGCAATGTCTAAAACAATGTCTAAAAATTCGATTACTTCAAAATGGGCCGCTTGTAAATACAGCCGTGAAGAACGTAGCAGAAGAAAACGAGAAAAGCTTTATGGAAATCAAACTTTATTAACAAATTTTTATCAAATCTTTTACCAGAAATCCCTTCTGTTATTAATGCTAATATTAACAGCAACCCAAGTATTGTAGATATGCTGAACGACACTGTAAATTGGTTAAATGTACATAATGATAACTCAAGTGGTAATTTGTCTACTCGCTCATCTTTAACACGTAATACATTTTTGGAAACCTTGATTAAAATTGCCCGTATTAATGAAAATCGGCCTTGTCAAAAATATGTTTATCATGATGACTTTAATTCTTTATATCTTTTTTATTTAGGAGGGAAGCTTTGTACGAAACGTTACATGCAAATTTAACGAGTATTTTACCTTCTTTTTCAAAGTTGTACAGATTTAGAAATAAGTTACAGGATAGAACTGAAGAAGGGCAGTTTGATTTTAATGGATTGAATACATTCTTCGAACAAAGGTATTTGCCAAAATATGTATGGATATCAGAAGATGGGACGCGAATTACTGGCAAAATTGAGTATGACTCGGTCACAAATAAAATACTGGGACTTGTTCTTCCATTAGAACATGGTGTTCCCAATAATTCTGTTTACGTATCCACATCGGCAGAAGTAATCAATAGCTACTTTCAAACAGGTGAAGAAGCAGATTATGCATACTGTATCGTGGCGCAACCATTGGATATAAATTCTCCCGCTTACTGTTTGGCAGTATTTGGAACAAATAATAAATCTAATAGCTCTGATATATCTATAAGATGGAAGAAAAAGATTGCCAAGGCATCAACTTATGGTACAAAAATAATGGGTTATTCGTCTGATGGAGATACTCGCCTTCTTGAGGCAATGAAAATAGAAGCAGATTTTCCAGATAAATTGATCGAAAATCAGAAACGGTTCCACATGAATAATAACAATAAATTTTTGTGCTTGCAGGATCAAACTCGTGTTTTAACAAAGCTAAGAACAAGATTTTTAAAACCAGGAGTAAGGCTACCAATGATAAAATATGTGGCAACGGTAAAGCATCTCGATACTCTTATTAAAGACAAATCTAAAAATAAACATCAGCTAAAAAGTAAAAAGTAAATAATGACTTTTAAAATATTAAGATTTTCTTGTTTTTTAAACTTTGCCATTAAAGAAGAAGGTTTTTTTGGCAAAAAGTGGTAAAAAGTATTTTGTTTTGTTTATGTTCAGCTTTATGTTTGTAATCTAAGAATATTTTGCATCTTGTTTTTGTATGGTAACTATATTATAAATTTGTGTAGTTATTTTTTTAATCTTTAAATGCCATTTTTTGCTGACTTCTTAAATACATATTTAGAGGATTTTGTTCCTTTTTTATGTTAGATGAGGGGACTAATAATGATTTCGATAATATTATACCAAATACTGTATATTTTGTGATATGTTTTGTATAAGTTTTTGAGAGAGTTTATGTCAGAATACCTTTTAAGTTTTTCTTTGTGTCCTAAAAGAAAATAATGACTTTTTAGATATTACAAATTTTGTCTTCATTAAACTTTGAGATTATTTGATAAGGTGTTTTTGACAAAAAATAGTTTTTGATTACTTTATGTTTATTTGGAAGTTTGCTTGTTATGTAAGAATATTTTCATTCTGTTTTTTCCACGTCATACCTATGTAATATTATTAATGTGTGCATTTATTTGTATACTCTTTAAAATGCATTTTTTACTGACTTCTTTATTATATATTTAAGAGTTTTTTTTTAAAGTTGTACAGACTAATGATCTCCATAATAATATACTAAATAAATTTTCTGATCTATTTTATATTTTTTTTATAAGTTTTGCAAGGGTTTGTTCAAGAATGCCAATTTGAAAGAGCCAAACCATCTATTTTATATGGGTTTAGATATGTTTAGTTTTATTTTTTGCTTAAGAACATTTTGTGTTGTGTTGTTATGTGAGTTTGTTTTCTTCTTAATTTAGGGTGAATAAAAATTTTGCGTAGAACATGAATTTTTATTTCTTAAACAATTTGAAATAATAGTATTTACCAACAATACGTATTACACTACTTCAATCGATCATTATTTTTCGGTTAGAGTAAGCATCCACAGTCATGTATGTATATGTATTTATTTGCGTTTTAATACAGAATAACAGTGGTGACGTCACAAAATAAATAGAGTTTGCTGGGAACTTCAAGAGCGCTTTGGAGAATTGCATGGAATTTAGGGGACTTTTTGAGGATTTTCGGGGAATTTTTGGGTAACTGCAGACCACTTAAGGGAATTTCCAGTGTATTTCGAAAGTTTCGAGGTATTACGGGGAATTTCAAAGAATTTCGGGTAATACCGGGGAATTGTTTCTGAAAGGGAATTTTAGTGTACAATTTATTATAGTGATGTCCCCCTCGGTGCCACTTTTGGCATAAAATTATACATATTGGTGAAAATATGGGCTCTTTAAGTGGTGAAATAGGTGGTATGGCCTCGACTGAATTGTCATTAGCCACTGGCTGTTTGAGAAAAATGGTAGTTTAGTAGGCATTATAGGTCAGCGAAGTGTATTGGCAATTGAAGGCAATGGTTAAAGAATTAGAAAAAAAAGAATTAGTAAAGCAAAAAGCATTCACGATTTGGTATGTTAAAATATGAAGTCTCTGAATTTGGTGTAAAAGTGTCCGATTTGGATGAAGCTTTATAAAATATGCAATGATACAGGACAAGTCTAGGAATTCTTATTATACTGTATAATTTTTTTCAATAAACTATAATAATAATAATGACAGAAAACAAGGGAAATTTTAGCGGAATCAGCGACCTTTAGAAAAGTGAAAGCGGATAAAACTTCGTCGATCACTTGAACCGCGAATCACCAGGGGTCTAGATAGCATTTTTAAAAGAGCCAATTTGCAACTAACATTTTAGACAAAATACTTTCAATGACTTGCTAGGTAACCCAAAAGACAAGTATAGTACCACTAAAATGTCGGGGATCTATAAAATAAGTTGTTAAGATTGTGATCTTAATTACGTCGGGCAAACAAAAAGAGCTATTGAAATAAGATTTAAAGAACATTTAGACCAATCACCATACAGTACTGTAAATAGATCATGCGTAACCCGACATATTTGGGATAATAATCCCCACGTAGAGCAAGACAACGTAAGATTAATGTTAGACAACTAGGACAACTAAGCATACATCAACGCTAACCAAACTCAATAAATAACAGGCACAAAACATCCTACCCGAACCAACAATCGTAAAATCTCGGCCGCAAATATAGAAAATGACAGACGACATTAAATTTAAAAAATTCCCAAGTGATTGTTATTTAACGAGGGGATTAGTCAATTTTGCAAATGCACTATATTTGTAGCCTGTAGCTTGATGAACGGCCCCAAATGCAGTTTTAGCACAGCAAAAGTATATTATTCAGTGGTATTAGACTGAAAGTGTAGCATCAGATAGTAGAGATGTAAACAAAATCAAGTCAAGTCTCTATAAAGATGATTTTAAAATAGTTTCTTTTGTCTTTAGATTTAACCATAAGACGTCAATAAGACCAAAACAGTCGTGGAATGTGTTTTAATGGCATTCCAGCACGATGAATGTATGTTTTATTTGTTTTTATCTTGACGTTTGGAGAAACAATAGTGCATAACTCAAAAAGTTATTAACCGATTTTGATGAAACTCGCCAATAATCTTTTTTTTATTAATAGCTTGGATGAGCTCGTAAGCCAGCCCTATCAGACTAATTTCTCTAAATATATATATATATATATATATATATATATATATATATATATATATATATATATATATATATATATATATATATATATATATATATATATATATATATATATATATATATATATATATGTATATATATATTCAAAAAAAAATGTTTTCAAAAAATAACAGTTACTTTGATGAAATTCGGTTGATATATGGCCCCCGTAAAAATATCTTACCACATATGAAAATTTAACTTTCAAGTTTATAGAAAATTTAGTTAGACAAACTTGAAGCAGTAAATGAAAATTCGCTACTATAACGCACTTGCTGTGCCCCGATTTTTTTTTAATCTGTTGTGGTGTTTTGGTGTTTCCTAGTTTACTTAAAAAACGCATGGTACGAATTTTGGGAAATTCGGTAATTATATTATTTTAAGCCACATGGCATTATAAGAAATGGTAACATTTGTTTTGGAACTGAAACGTTACACTGGGCGTATATGTAAACATCACCTCTAAACAGGAGTGTCTCATCAAAGTAATACTCACGGCACAGAATATGGGGCATCCCTGCGTAGAAGATATTTGGGTTTCAGTTGGAACTAAAATATGTTGTTCTTTGTCTTGAAGATATTGATAAACGATATTGAAATTAGCGTCAATCATCTAATGCTGATAAATTGTAAGTGTGAAGTTGGTGGTAAAGTGGTACCTTTGTGGTTACCAGCAACCGCAGCAAACCTTGTCCTCTTCTTTGTCATATTTATTGTTTTGTGTCTATCCAATTTGGTAAGGTGAGTTGTGGCTATACAATCACTTTACACAGATCTTATTTCATTTCTATATAGCTATCCAGGAAAACCGTGGCGTTGACAGTGCCTTCCGAAACCACAGGTTGACATCCCTTCCAGTTGCGTCCTGGCAGAGCCGGTGCATCCGATTTTTTCGCTAACTAAAGTAGCAACCCTGAAAGCACTACCAATAGATTCCTAAAACTGTACTGACTGAGGATCAGCCTGCTGGACTACTCACAGCTCTACCTGCGATTAAAAAGCCGGGGCTGCGAGTTCCTGAACTCCCTTCGACAGCCACCCCAAGTGCTTTTCTCCAGTATTTAGACAAAATACCTACCGTAGTATATATCACATTAGCAACACATTTGATTGCTGTACCGCAAGCAGGGAGTAATGTTCTACCATCTTTTAAGGTTGCAGAATGAGATAAGAACATCAGGTGAGGTGTAAATAAATTAGATAGTTTGGAACCAGGAAAGAAAAAGGTTTGTTAGATTGCTCTATCAGCTGCTCCAGTCAGTTACCTTAAGTGACTATAGGAGGATCTCTGTGGCAATTTGTTTGGATCCCCAATCCAACAATCCAACTGGGGTAACAAATAAATGCAAAATCCGCAATCACAAGATACACTAAGAGCGGTGTTCATCTTGTTACAAATTATCTCGTGAAGATGTATATGCTAGTTGTCTTTCTCTGAATGAGGAATTTGCACATTTTTTTATTCTCCTCTTATTCAATTCCCCACATTGTATCAAATCAATTGCCATATAAAATTTAAATTTTTAACTAATAGTTTTCCTGTAAAAATATATAGTAAATCAAAGTAATTGTCTCCGCACCAAAACGCAGCCGTAAATAAAGACGGCCTACTGTGACGTCACGATCCGGTATCGGCCAAACGAGTCTCGCTTACTCACACAGAGATCCTCATCTCACCATTAGTGTTTATGCGACTTACGTATGCCGGATAGTTATTGTTATCGACTTATATTATTGTTAATATCTATACACTCGTATTAATTATTTTAAAAACTGTATAGTTTTATAGTATGGCTACAGAAGTTGGATTTGTCCAAGGGAAATCTTATAATTTACCAAAAATTTATGTACTTACTAGCAATGTTTGCGTTTTTAGAAAACAACCCGAATTTCATGGATGCTGAGCTAAAAGGAGTGAAAGCTGGGAGGTACGTGTCTAATATGAACCTTATTTTATCCTGTAAATATCTTTGTTGGATTTTATGTAGTGATTTCTTATAAAATATAATGTAAATAAAAGCACAACCTCAAAATGTTTTTCATCCAAATGATATACAAGAAAAATATACACCATTTCTTCCTGATTTTATCATCCTTAGGTACATTAAAGAATAATTTGTTAAAGGTAGTTATTGTTGTGGAAGTACATTTGAAAAAATGTGCGAATGGTGTGACGACCGCAGCCATAAACAAAGACAACACACACAACACAAGTACATTTGGGCACTATCGAGCACCTATAATATTTATATCCAGGCACTGTTATGTGTTTCGCATTCTCGTATTGTGATCCTGAATCTGCTGTAGCCATCACACAGTCACGCACTAAACTAGATAAAACACGACTTACTACCTTTGAACCTATATTATACACTAAACACCAAAACTACTTAAAATTATAATAAAACTGCTCAGAATTCGATGGAAACACAAACGAAAACAAGACAACGTTAAATGGTGATGCCCGCGTAAAACGCAGATGTACCGGATCGTGATGTCACAAACCTCTTCACCAATCATATCGCGTTTTCGCCCACCCTGTCTTTTTGAATTATATTTAATATTTCAATAATTAATTACTAACTAGTGGTTCATTTTAAGGGGGTTTTACTTGTTGACATATATTTTTTTAGAGTATTTTGCTGTACCTCAAATACGTTTTTCATCAAAAGTAAATTATATGCAACTTCCTCATTGCTGGTAATATCGCATTATAAAAGGCCCTGAACTAGTTTTAAATTTAGACTGACAAATTGTTTCTTACATGAGTTTTAACGAAAAACATGGATAATAGAGGGGTATGAATGATGAGACTTTGTAAAATTGTTTCAAATGAGCGCGAATTTGGGCCCCTAGAATCCGAAACCAAGGTTGTTTGAATTTTTATATATATATATATATATATATATATATATATATATATATATATATATATATATATATATATATATATATATATATATATATATATATATATATATATATATATATGTATATCTTTGTGTATGTGTATTATGTACCCTAGAGATAACTAAAAAATACTAAATTGATTTGAACGAAACTTGGCACGTATCTTCATTTAGTTAATGCCGCGGACGAGTCCGTGAGCCAGCCCAGTAGGACCAGTTTTTCTAAAAAAATTGACTCTTCTGAAAAAAAAATATCAAAAAATAACAAAGTCATTTTAATGAAATTTTGTGGGGCTGCTGCTCTGGTAAAACTCTTAATACACACGAAAATTGAACTTTCTGGGTTAATAGCATAGTGAGTGATGCAAACCTGAAGCATTTATTGAATATTCGCCACAATGGCGCACCTGCTGTGTCCTGAATTTTTATAATTATGAATTTGCAATAAAAATTTATCAAACAAAAATTGAATAATCCCACTCAGGTCTTCGCATTGTCATTGTAATGAGCCTAGGATTTAAAAACGATGTAAGTAACATTTTAAAAAATTAGTTAGTTGGGAAACAGAAATCGTATGAGAGATGAATAGAGCACTTCACACAATAATTTAGGAAATATAAGATAACTAGGTAACTTTATTATCACCTATAAAAGGAATAGAAGAGCCAAATAGATAAAGTCAAAAGACAGAAAAGGACAGATTATACTTTGGACTCAGAAAATCCTCAAAAAGCAGTGTGATAAGGCATGATACAAAGCTATAAAAGCAAAAGAGTTTGGCGATGACCTCCAGTTTGAATAGTGACGATTTTAAAGAATTATATACTAAACTTGCTGACACTGATCAAACACTAGACACTGTGCGAAGAAAGGCTGAGTGCAATTAATAAGCCGACATATTCTTTTTACTTATACACAACAATCGAAAATGAAGTCTTGGAAATTGTAAACATGTTTAAACATAGAAAAATATTAGATATGTATGACCTTTCAATATAAATAATAAAACAAATTATAAATACAATACTTAAAACTTTGACAGCATTGATTAGCAAGTGTTTTCTTAGTGAAATATTTTCAGATATTCTAAAATTAGCAAAGGTAGTTTCACTTTTTAAAAAAGGAGACATGGACAACAGTGCAAATTATAGGCTCACCTTGTTATTGCCTATATTTTCCAAACTATTTGAAGCTCTTTTAAAGTGTAGGTGAGTCTCATACTCATTTTGAGCGGATCAGTTTACTGGCCAAGGAGCAGCATGGCTATAGACACAGCAGACGCAGAAACTATTACAGCACTCGTAGATGTAACGAGAGCAATTATAGACATCTTAGAGTGTGGGGACGTAGCAGAAATAACATTCTGTGGTATACCCAAGGCCTTTTATTAAGTTAATCATACTTTATTGCTGGAAAAGCTTTCATATTATAGTGTCAAAGCGACCACGTTAGAGCTATTTAAATCCTACCTTAGCAATAGAAGCCAATAAGGAGTCCCACAAAGTTTCATACTGGGTCCAATATTGTTCGTCATCAAATGACCTGGTACTGAATATAATTCAACAAAAGCGTGCGTGTTTGCAGATGATACCACTTTTCTAAATGGAGCCTATTCCGAAGTTGAAGTAAAAGCAAGGTCGAATAAAGTTCTACAGGAGGCATGAGATTGATTTCAAAGCAAAAACTTGAAAGTAAACAAAGCAAAGGCTAGTGTCTTGAATTTTTTATAAAAAAAGCGTTAATCTGAAAACAGAGTTAAGTTCCTGGGACTCTTCATCGACAATGGCCTAAAGTGGAGAATTCATATCGAGAAACTTTGCAAAAAATTCTCCAGTGTAGTTTACAGCATTCCTTAGTTGAGCAATCACGATTCTTACACTGCAACTCGGACTGCTTATTTCATCAGCTTTCACTTGTTGATGTGCTATGTACTTTTGGTGTGGAAAGGTTTTTCCAACATTAAGTTTGTTCTAAAGCAACTTAAGGCAGCTACTAGAGCTTTATGCAGGGTATCCCCAGGAGATAGCTGTAGACGACTTTTTCTATAAGACGGAATACTTACCGTTGTGAGTGTTTTAATTCTTCACTGTGTAGTTTATGTCCATGATAACAAGGATAAGTTTACAAAGAAAAAATATTTTTACACTAATATACCCGACATAAAGACTATTTAAGCTTGCAACATTTTCGGCTAACGTCCTCATAGAGAAATATGATATACCTTGGAGTTAAGTTATATAACAAGTTGCCAAGCAATGTCAAAGACTTAAGCAGCACCAGTGGCTTTCAAATACAGGCAAAGACATTGCTCCTTTCAAGAACCTGTTATACAAAAAAAATTCTGAGTGGTGAAGGTGTGACCAGTTCGCTTCTGGCACTTGGATTGTGAAATTTTGGATTTTAGAACTTTGGACTGCATTCAAAATGTGTTATAATTTCAATGTTATTGAGTAGCTTTTTATTGTATGATTGTAGTTCTATGTTGTTTTGTAATTGTGTGTTATTTATACCTGCGTTTTAAATGTAGACATGTCTTGGAAAGTTTGAAGGTAATATATATATATATATATATATATATATATATATATATATATATATATATATATATATATATATATATATATATATATATATATATATATATATATATATATGTATATATATTTATATATATATATATATATATATATATATATATATATATATATATATATATATATATATATATATATATATTATAGATTCCTGCCAACAACAGCAGCTTCTTACGATTACTCTATTTTTAACCACAAGCATTGACACTATTTAAAATCATTTCGCTTTTAGTCTGTGTCCAATAGATTGCAAGTAGCTAGACAAGACATCTAATAAGAAATTATAGCGTCTGAATGCTCTTTGCAAAATATGGGCGCAAATTGATGGAGACGAAAACGTGTCTGGCATTTCCATGCGATGCAGCAAGTCTGTGTACTGCAGCATTAAGTAGCACTCCACTGTGTTTAAAGTTTACGGGATTAGAGACCGTCTGAACATGCACCAGTAGATTTCATTCTCTGAATTCGAACAGTAGCTTAATCGCCAAGGCAAAGAGGAAACTGTGTGTCATTTCTTTTCTGTTTTCTTATTTAAACGGCTTAAATGTTTCAGATGTGTATTTCGTAAAACGAAAAGTTCGTTAATAAGGAGTTTGGGTTTATATATGTACATGTTATATATATATATATATATATATATATATATATATATATATATATATATATATATATATATATATATATATATATATATATATATATATATATTTATATCGAGTGTTCACACTTCGATGTTCCCCACTGGTATATCAATTATTATTAAAGATAGGCCAACGGTCAAACAAGAAACGTTTTGCGGAATTCACTGCCCGCAACAAATATCATCATATTTGTTGCCAGCAGTGAATTCTGCAAAACATTTCTTGTTTGAGATGTCAAATTCATCCTGACTTTGTTTGATTTTAAGATATTTTGATAACTCAATAACTCCGCAATACCGCCTTATGCGACCGCTTTTGAACTTTCATATTGTTGAGCTACTTTTTTTACGCCACATTGATCGCTGCTGACAGAAACCCCTGATTTTTATTTTTTTTGTTTTGAAGTTATCAACACTATCGTTTGTTTTTGTTATAAGGGCTTTACAATGCAGTGCAACATATAATCATCTATACGAGAGGCATTAACAGAAAATAAATTTGACTTCGGCAGGCTATGGACTAAAACGACTGTTTGACATAAATGATAAGCTCTGCCAATATTGACATGTAAAAGTGGAATTGGTGAGTTAGTCAGAACTTTGTGTACTAGTCATTGATACGCTAAATTAATAACTACTGATAATCGCACATGCATTTACAAGTAAAGAGAAGGTTGATATGTTGGAAATGTATTTCAAAGCAAATCGAAACTCTGAAAATGCTTGTGCGAGCTACGCTCAGCATTTCCCGGAAATATCACAACCACTGGGACCATTTTTAACAAAATAATCAGAGATTTATTGAACTTCGTAAACTTTGTACAAAATAGACCTAAGTACCAGATTAACAATGCTGCTATACGTGAAAATGTTTTGCAAAATGTTGCCAACAACCCAAGTACATCAGTTTATCGAGTGGCTCAAAAAGCTGGTATTTAGAAATCCAGTGTTCATGAAACGTTGAAGAAAAACAAACACCACCTATAGAAACCAACAATTGTACAAGGCTTAAGCGATAATGACTATAACCGATGATTACAGTTTAGACAGGGGTATCTGAAAAAATGTGAAGATGGTGCTGATTTTCCCAGAAAAATACTTTAGACTTATGAAACATGGTTTACCAACTGTGGAGTTTTCAATAAGCATAACCATGATCACTGGTCATCTGAAAGTCCACATTCGGTAAATCAAAGATGATTTAAAGTTCGATTTGGTTTTAATAACTGGTGTGGTTTAATTGAGAAGAAAATTTATTGGTATTTTCTTGAGTGTTTCTTTTTCATTTTATATAATCACTTAATAGATCCTTGCATCAATAATGGCAACCTAACTGAAAATAGATATATGGAGCTACCAAGGAATGAGATAATGCCCGCGCTGAGAGAAATTAGTAACCCTGGGAACATGCAAAACATCTGATTCCAACAGGACGGCTGCGCGTCTCATAATGCTCGTGACGTGCAACATTTTTTAAGAGAAATCTCTAATAGCAAAATTATTTCAAATACCAGTAAAATGGCCTGCGAGGTAACTTAACCTTACCCCCTTGACTTTTATCTGTAGGGTGCCACCAAAAACAAATTATTCAATTTTGAGCCACCAGGGACTCGGGAAATTTTAGAACAAAGAGTGCTGGATGTGGTGATATCATTAAACGAGAACATACGCTACGCTAAAGTTTGTAACTATGTTAAATGCTGTGTGTAGTGGAATGATGGCCATATTAGCACGTTCTTTAAGTGAAGTTGAATTTTATTTTCGTATTGGAGTTTAATTTTTTTTGTCTATATCCCTTTAAGTTAATTTTCTTAAAAAAATCACTAATGAGGAGATCCAGACTTTCAAGTTTAAAAAATTTTTCTTCAAAATACCATTTTCAACCTGCTACTTAGGTCAATTTTGTTCAACGCTTCCAAAGTTGATTAAATCTCTGATTATTCTGTAAAGACTTGTCATTTATGTCACACTGTCGTTTTATTTCGTAGCCTACCCGATTTCAATTAATTTTCTGTTAATCTCTCTCGTATAAACGGAGATTTTTAAGACATGTCGTACTTTATTGGAAAGCTCTTTTGAGGGCTATCTAACTAACGAAAAATGGCCACCATGAAAAAAAACAAAAGATAGTGGTGACTTGAAAACAAACGAATGTCGGGATTTCTGTAAACACCACTCAATGTATCTTAAAAAGTATCTAACAATGTGAAAGTTCAAAAGCGGTCGCATCAGGCGTTATTGAGTTATCGAAGAAAAATTAAATCGGCATATTTTAGTTTTTTGTCAGGATCTGAAATACTTGTTGCGAGCATGGAATGTCACAAAACATTTGCCATTTGACCGTTTCTCTATCTCTTATAAGAACTGATATACCAGTGGTAAGCATCGAAAGGTGGACACCTTGTATATATACGAGTGTATATCGTACCGAGAACTCCGAAAATAATAGGCCGATTTTGATGAAATTCAGTAGGTAACTTCATTTTGCAATTGGCTTGGATAAGTTCGTAGCCAGGTAAATTGGACCACTTTTTCCGGGAAAATTTTAGGTTTTCTTTGTGGAAATTTTTGTATCTCTGAAGATAACAAAGTTATGGTAACCAAATTTTACACCCAAGTTTTTACTATTAAAATCATCCTACATGCCAAAATTCTCTGTCGAAGAAAAAATAATTATAATCATTTAAAAAAAAAGTATTGGGTGCCGCTGGTAATCAGAGAAGTAGATAGGATGAAAATATTTTGTATACCTAGCTAACAAATCCTACTGAATATTACAAACAAAGGCTTTCTTGACGCAAAAAGGTCAAGAAATACCAGAAAAAATACTTTCAAAATTTTATAGTTTTTCTTCTCAAAACGTCAAAGTTGTGAATCGAAATGTCAAAATTTGCAATTTGTAGACCAATAAACTGAAACGGTAGCTTTAGTTATAGAGTTTACGGTGTTAATAGTCTATAACTTTTAGCGATTTTCGTATAGAAAATTCGTTATTGGGAAGACCGCGACTTTACAATTTTAAAAATATTTTTTAAATTAGCGCGAACTAAGCCCCCAGAACAAATATACGGGGTCGATTTCAGTTTGTGCATGTTAACATATAGGTGCAAGTGTCAAATATGTATAGGGCAATATTTAGCCAGCACGAAATGATTTGCAAACAACACTGTTTTGTTTTTAACGCCAAAGCGTGGAATGAACCTCAAACTAAAGTGTAAACTAGAGCTTATGCGGTGTTTCATTATTTTAAAAATATTCTGCTTACTCTCAATCACGCAAACGCCCACTTTGTCTTGTTTGCCTCAGTATCAACTGGCTTGATTCAGTTTGATGGTCTCGCTAAAAGCACTACATGTACCTCCAAGATTGTTGCTATTAGGAGGGCCGACTCAGTGAAGTACTTTGACGTATATATAAACAAGCGTTCCCGGTGGGATAAACACGTGTGTGTGTGTGTGTGTGCGCTTTGTTTCTTTAATGTCGGTCTATTTCCGCGACTATGGCCAATCACCGACGCCAGCAAGCAGTTTGACCTCACTATCCTGGAAATTTTGCCGAACTCCCGCCTTTCTGTAAGGAGGGTAGGGATCTTTAACGTGCCCAGCATAGCATGGACACGGGACCGACGGCTTTACACCCCCTCAGAAGGGCGGAACGTGCAGACATTCAACTTGCTCAAATTCAATGCCAGAACCTCGGTTGATGTTAATTTAACAGTTTGTACTGAAAAAGTGAAAGGAGTACCCGGTTCAGAGGCACACGTTCTTACCCCTAAACCACCTAGGTTCAATAAACACGTCAACTACATATTTTTAAACATTATTTCACAAGTTTTTGAATTGTAAGGAGGTGTTTACTATCGAGCAGATACAAATATTTTTCTTGCCCTTGTACAATTACACATCACATATTGCATTTTTGTATGGGAAGGTGTAAATCATAATTATTTGAAACACCCTAAAATATACATAGAACTGGGTACTTAAGATAGTCTACAACAATAAGTACACATACCCAACAAAGGAGTTTTATTTTATGAGTACTGTTTTCGATGCCAGGCAGTTATTATTCTATGCACTGATATTTCAGCAGCGTTCAAAGAGAATAACTACACAATGTGTAGCCTATGAGAGCCTTGGTGGTTCAGGGGTAAGAACGTGAACCGAAGGGTACCGGTTTCGATCCCAAGGTTCTCCGTTCACTTTTTCAGTACAAACTGTTACATAAACATCAAGCGAGGTTCTGGCATTCTATTTGAGCAAATTGAATATCTTCACGTTTTGCCCTTCGGAGGGGGCGCAAATCCGTTAGTCTGGTGTCCATGTGATGTTGAGCACGTTAAATATCCCTACCCTCCTTACAGAAAGGCAGGGGTTTGACAAAATTTCGAGGATAGTGAGGAGAAACTGCTCTCTGGCGTCGGTGACTGGCGATAGCCGTAGAAATAGGCCGACGTTAAAGAAACAAAACACACACTGTAGCATATGATGGCTTGACTCGAGGAAATGAATTTTGACCACTCAGGTTACCTTTACGAGAGAAGACGGTCACGCAGTCAAACAATATAACAGTATTATTTTAGAGATAAGAGGGATTAACTGTATTAGGCTGTTGAGAATAAATAATAATGCATATATGTATATAAAGTATGCTCACCGCTACTCGTAACGACGTAGACGGTACAGCCGGCGACGCCAACTCTCCGCTGTCCTATTTATCCTCTTTTTACTTAACCATATTACGTAACTCCTTTCTTCATCCCTACCTGGGCCACCAGAGTTAATTGGTGGCACACCTATGAAAATGGGGCAAAACCAAATCGGAAGCAAAATGCCGCTGGGGTTCGCCAGATCATGTCTGGAGCCGCCACTGAACATGACAGCATGCGGGACATCAGTTGCAGGGTGTTCATGAGGCGGGCCCCTGTTATGCAAGAAATTAAAGCCCAAAATTAACAGCAGTGGAGCCAACTAAGACCAGGTGCTCCACCCACTGAGGATGCTGCGCAGGAAAATCAGCCAGCGCTTACCCAGATGGGATTACCAAGACGGCGCATGAAACGGACTATGGATTATGCACATTTATTACAGAGTAAGTTAACAGACACCCTGATATAGGCACAACTTCATACTGAATTTCTCCGAATTTACCCACACATACAGGTGACTCAACAGGGGGTAGCGGATAAGACGCCTGTTATTTAGGCATAAAAATATTCTACAAACGAAACTGAATACCATCAAACAGTGAGTTGAATGTAGAATTACTAACATAGCGGTTACGGAAAATAACGTGAGGCTGTTTGATGGTAGTAATCTGCAACCTCTACATACTAATCAAGAAGAACACATCGATGGTACGCAAGAAAATGAGGAACTCTTCGACCAATTGTCCACAGAAAACAGACCGGCAGTCGCGCAGTGCAAATTCTCCTAGTAGACCATGATGGTGCCCAAAACTTTTAGCTAAAGAAATTTGGGTGTACATATCGTCTGTTGGTGGTGTTAATAAATTATGTTATACTTGAACGAAAGAAGAGGCAATTGTTTTTAAACAAGGAGGTACGTATCTTCCACCAAAGACTAACAGTGTTCTGCAGACCTCGGCAGAGACCGACCAATAACTGACCTGACCTGACCTGACCCTATATAAGTTGATCACATCATGCCTTGAAAAACGCATATATGCGCACTGCCAACGAAACAACATAATTTCGGGCCAGAAAAAAGGGTGTGCCAAAGGATATATGTGATGCAAAAAACAGCTAATAATTGATTCGTTTGTGTGCAATCGAGCTTACAGTGGACGAGGAAACCTCTTCGCCGCCTACGAGGATTACAAAAAGGCATTTGATTCTGTTCCTCACGAATGGCTTATAAGTGTGCTGAAGAGCTATAAAATTAATACTTATATCCTGAGTTCCTGATCACACAATATCTACCTTGATAAAAAAAATCATACGGGTTAGGTTAGATTAGGTTAGGTTAGATTGTGAGTGGTCCATATCGGTCCCTCCATCGCGACCATAAGGTCTATTGTGGCTCACGCCTAATGTCTATATTTCGCCCAACAAATCCAGCCTCCTACAGAGGTCGATAACCTTTGCGGGCGAAAGTTGATCCAGATCCTCTGGAGCAAGCTTTACCTTGCCAAAGAGCAGGTGTCTAGTCCTATCCGCTGCCGGACAGGAACGGGTACAAACGGGTGATAACATCGTTACCAGGACGTCACCAGTTAGGAGATGTATATTTCAAGGCGACTCGCTAAGTCCATTGTGATGCTGCCTCACAGTGAATTCACTATCAAACCGCCTGAACTCCACCAGATATGCCTTCGGTATAAAAAGCAATGGCAGGGGGCAAATGAGGCTAAGTCATATGCTGTATATAGATGATCGCTGATGACCCCCCCCCCCCAATAACCACCTGGAACAACTGCTTAAAGTCGAGGAAGGGTTTTCCAGAGATATTGACATGCAGTTTGGGCTTGACGAAAGTCGCACCTTATGTGTAGTCAGAAAAAAGGGCCAGTGGGGGGAAGATAGTGTCTGATTGATTCCAATAGTCATGTCGTCAACTGGTGTGGTTCCTAAGAATCTCTGAGAGAACACTAATAGACTGGGTTTTGGAGAAAATTTTTGTAAGGTTATGCTTGCAACTGCTCACACCGTGCAGAGATTCCTGGGAAGTGAGGATGTGTCGCGTTCTCGTTCAGGGCCCGATAACTTGGAAAGGGCCCGATCTGAACTCTGTCCCTTTGGTATCTGAGATACCGGGGATGGGTGAGTGTTCCGTTTTGAGGCAGTGTGAAAGCCTTTCAGGCTAAAGTCGATAATAATAATAGTAATAATAATAATAATAATAATAATAATAATAATAATAATAATAATAATAATAATAATAATAATAATAATAATAATAATAATAATAATAATTCCAAGGTAAAAAAGAACAGAACAAGGCTATACTCCAGACTGAATTTATTTAGTAAAAGCTCTACGCGTTTTGGCCCATATATCTGGCCATCTTCAGGGGCTTCCTGAAACATTACGAAAGGTGGTTGTCTCAGAAATAAAGTTTCTGGTAGGTCGGCAAGTATCACACGATACAAGCAGTTACAAGCAAGTATCGTGTGATACTTGCGGACCCACCATAAACTTTGTTTCTGACACAACCACCTTTTGTAATGTTTCAGGAAGCCCCTGAAGATGGCCAGATATATGGGCCGAATCGCGTAGGGCTTTTACTAAATAAATTCAGCCTGGAGTATAGCCTTGTTCTGCTCTTTTTTGCCTTGGAAGTATGTCTAACCCAGACGTTGTGACGTTCATAAATCACAATAATAATAATAATAATAATATAAATAATGATAATAGTAAACTGGACGAACACTAGAAAGCATTGATATCAGGACTAGGGTGGAGTTTAAAAATATCTCGAACATCATCGACGTAGCGCTATTGAGAGATTTCACTTACCAAGAAACAATGGGAAAAGAGGTATACCAAGTGCTTTTAACAGACATTATACCCAAGTATATAACTTGAGGAAATATTTCCTGGAGAAAGCGGCGACCAGCCGTCTACACAGAACTATAATGAAAATGGATCCAAAGGAACACCGCTGCACTTGGCAGATACAAACTATGACCCCCTAGGCAAGATCCCTACAACAGAAAAACTGGAACACCAGTAAAGGATTAAACCTCTTTATGGCCGCTTTATAGCACGCCTAGCAGAAATTAATATTGACGCTCAAGTTTCTCAATCGCTTTGCTATGGCCACTTGCTTGATGAGACAGAAGGTTTTGTGGCTGCGGTTCAGGATCAGGTCATCCCAACTAAACCATATCGGAGACATATACCAAAAGAACGAGCAGATACAACGAAGTGCCGATTATGCAACGATAAAAAGGAAATCATGGACCATATTGTGGCAGGTTGCTCTATTTTGGCCACTAAAATGTCCCTAGATCGTCGTGAACACGTCGCCAAACTGGTACACCGAGCTCTTAAGAATGCACATACTACCACACGGGAGATGACACCATATTAGAAGTATGAAGCGCAACCGGTCTACGACGACGACCAGGCTAGGATATACTATAATCGGAAAATCATTACTGACTAACCAATAAAGGAGAACATTCCAGATATTGTACTCACACTCAAAGAGTCAAAAACTATTTTTATAATGTACATCGCAGTCCTTTAAGCCCCAAACACAAAAAACACAAGCAGAAAAAAATAACAAATACTTACCACTGACACGCGAAATTAAACTAATGTGGAGCATAGACAAGGTAATCATAGTATCAATAGTTCTGGGTACGAATGGCGAGATTACCAAGAAGCTGCACACTAGTCTACAAACGTTAAAACTTGGAAGCAACCTTTATTTACTTATACAGAGGGCGGTCCTACTAATTATATGCATCATAGTTTAGCGTTTTATGGGTAACCAAATACATAGCTAAATAATACCGTTGCTTGCTTAAAGGCCGCAGCAATGGAGACAAGGTGTAGGCAAAAAAACTAAAAACAAAGCTGTAAAATGTGAACAAGAAAGAAATAAATGGTTCCCAAGAATCTCCGAGAGAAAATTAGCAGAGTGGGTCTTGGAGAGCATCTTTATAAGGTTATAAAAAAGGCGGTTATACTTGCAATTGCTCACACCGTGGGGAGATTCCTGGGAAATGAGGATGTGTACCGTTGTCGTTTAGGGCCCGTTAACTTGGAAAGGACCCGATCTGAGCTCTGTCCCTTTGATATCTGAGATATTTGGGATGAGTGAATCTTCCACTCTGAGGCAGTGTGAAAGCCGTTAAGGCTAAAGTCGATAATAATAATAAACTGGACGAACACCAAACTAGAAAGCTAGGTATCAGGACCAGGGTGGAGTTTAAAAAATATCGCGAACATCATCCACGTAGCGCTATTTAGAGGTTTCACATATCAAGAAACAATGGGAAAAGAGATATACCAAGTGTTGTCACCAGACATTATACCCAAGTATATAACTTGAGATGCACAATAGGTCAAGGGCTGCAGTGCTATCGGGGCGGCAAAATCGCGGACGAGCCCTGAGGGAGAAAAATATATATCTTGAAGAAATTTTTCCTGGAGAAAGCGCCGACCATCTGTTAACTAAAACTGAGTTTATTGATCCCTCTGGTGAGTATATGATTAGATGAATTAGGTTCTCCAAATTGTGCTTATATAGATAAGTAATTGGTAAATTGTTTTCACACGTCAAATGAAACTCAAAGTGACTGACTTAAATAACGTCCGTATATCTCACGGTTTTGTGTCTTCCGCTTCCATATTTATTTACTTGCACTTGTAAAACTTGCACTGCACACGTAAAAAGTTGAAAAAATTATTCTTTTGTACATTTCTGTTATTTCAATTTTGTATTTTATGTATTCTTTTCACAATTTTTTGTGTAAAAAAAATTTGTAAGTTTTGAAGAAATCTTTTGTTTTTTTAGGAATCATTTTTTGTAAGCTTTTGTGAAGTTTTGGTATTTAAAATTTAAAAATAGTGTGAAAATTTCCAGGCAGATTTTGTTTTAAAAGTTTCGTCTAAAAAATTTTTTTTGAATTATTATATCTGGGCGGCTGGATAAATAGTTTAAAAAGGATGGTTGGCCCTGAAGATTAGACCCGTTTTTGAAACATTTTAAGTTTATTTTCGGAAAATTGTTGTACTTTTTCAAACAATAAAGTTATTTTGACGAAATATGGTACATTGTTTCTACTATATAGATTATATTGGTAACCAAATTTGATGCTTGTTTTCATTATAAAAATGGTTATTTGCTATTAAAAACATTGTTATCAAAGTTCGGGAACATAACACACTTGTTGCGTCCATACTTTTTTTGCATATTTAAAACTCTCGCTTATTATTTTATTCATTTTATTAGTACCTACTATTTCAACATTAAAGGATATATCCTTGTACGGTTAGCGATATGGAGTTGATCGTGGCTTACAAGACGAACATGAGAGAGCCCAAAGGTTGATAGATATTTGACAACAGGGTCTTCTTTAAGCAGTGGCGATTTCTCCTAGTGAGCTAGGTGTGCGCCGCACATCCTAAAATATAATTAAAATGTGCACAGTTAAATATGTTTTATTTCTTTTCCCTTAGTCTTAATACATTACATATTTTATGACAATCGATTTAATTTACTTATTTGATTTCATAATAAATAGTCGGTTAATACTGACTTGGAATGAAGTAGGTACCACGTCTTCATTCAGAGAATATGAGTAGGTCAATAGCAACTGGGAATGAATTCGGGTTAGGTGTGCGTTGTTATTTCCGAACAACTTAGTCGATAGAGCTGTATTGGTATACAATACAGTCCCCCACCCATGTGTTTAAAATAGTTAGGAAAATACCATTGCTTTTAACACTGCAGTGAGCGGTAAAAATACCGCTCAAGACAAATGAATGGAACGCCGGTCTAACAAACGTTGTGATAGCATTATTTACAAACATTACGACTGCGCTTGCATAGACCACAGTATTCTAGAATCAAAGACTATAATACATTTTAGTAAATTTTCGTAGAAAAAATTCACTAATGGGGAGATCTCGACTTTTGAAAAATTGTTGCAAACGAGCGCGACCTAGGAACCCTAGAACCCCTAGAACCGATATCCGGGGTCAGTTTCAATTTTTATATGTTTATATATATATATATATATATATATATATATATATATATATATATATATATATATATATATATATATATATATATAATGTTTCTGTTGAAAAATATGTAGAATTTAATTTGAGTCAAGTTTTAAAATATAGAAATTTTTGATTAAAATGAAAAAACTAATTTCAAGTACCATCCATATTTCTAAAAATTGTAATGGTACATAATGAGGTGAGGTAATTTTGGAGATTAGAAAGCAGATGACAGAACTTTAGAACAATTGACATTTGGATTAAAATTTAGTCAAAATTGCATAATTTGCAGCCACAAGTTTAGACTTATTTGTAAGATGCTTTGTACTATTTATATAACAATAAACTATATATATATATATATATATATATATATATATATATATATATATATATATATATATATATATATATATATATATATATATATATATATAGGTATCACACCGATAACTCAAAATATAATCGGCCGAATTTGATAAAATTTGGCATGTACCTTCCTTCTGTAAATGGCTTGGATTAGTTTGTTAGTCAGGAAAATCAGACAAGGTTTTCCGGGAAAATTTTGAGTTTTCATTCGAAAAAAATTTGTATCTCAAAAAATAAAAAAGATAAGATAACCAAATTTGGTAGGTAGGTTTACGATATAAAAACTATACACCAAAATTTAGATTTCTATGTTGCAAGAAAAAGAAAGTTATAATAAAATATTTTGTGTCAGATCATTTCTATGAAAATTCACTACCATAACGCACTTGCTGCATCCAGGCTTTTTACACATTTTGTTATTTAGTAGCATATCAACATTGAACTACTTTTAATGTTTTCAGTTTTCACTCCATTCCGGACAGTACTAACGCTAACACAAATTTGTGTGAAGAAAAGATCTTGATAATAATTCCATGTCCTTTTCGTGTTTTAAAGTTTTAAGTGACTTTTTAATTTGTTAGTGTTGCAGCGGGAAATTAATTTATCTATCTACGTATTATTCCCATATAGGTACAATATATATATATATATATATATATATATATATATATATATATATATATATATATATATATATATATATATATATATATATATATATATATATGTACATTTAGTGTTAATAATTTTTAAAACCACCACTAACAGCAACTCGTTACCGCACACCCGAACATTTTGGTCAGGAGACGCCACTGTCTTTAAGTAATATTTACAATTTTCCACTTATTAGCCACCTAACTATTACATGAATATTTAAATTTCTGGTTTACAATCTTTTAAACTTGGATATAATGTTACTTAAAAAAACCTTATAATGCTAAAAACTGAGCTAAACTTAAAAGTATACGTTTGGCAAAGAATTGATGAAGCATCATTTTACGTGTCTATTTATGTTAGTTTTTTAAAAGAAATATGATATAGAGGGTGCAAAGATATTTATTATTTATTAGGACGAAAATGAACACTGAACAGGGTTAATCCCAAGACGAATTTTCCTTATAAAACGACCTACATCGAATTTTCTAAAATCCAGGACCACTAATATGAATGAGTGGTTCTGAAACGTTGCAACGTTCTACGACTCTTCCATTTCTCAAGCTCTAGATCTATACAGACCTGGAAGGGCATACAGAGAACACAACAAGACAATCTCAATACACCATGATCCTATACTTTACTACGAAACTGCATCTATTCATCAAGCTTTCTTAGAAAATTCATTCCAGGAGTTTCCGGAGTTCGTTGCGATAACAAACTAAGGCGCTACGATCCTAACAATGTCTGCACTCTAGAACTTCATTGCTCATTTCTAAGCAAGAGTTTTTTAAGAGGAATATATTACGCAATGCAATGGTATATGCACCACAATATTAAGTAACGTCAACTCAAACATTGATTTTTACTAATAGGGAGATCCCGATTTTTGATTGATTTTGGAAAAATTTATTCAAATGAGCGCGGACTAGCACCCCTAAAGCCCATTCCCGGGGTCAGTTTCAATCTATATATATATATATATATATATATATATATATATATATATATATATATATATATATATATATATATAGTTCTTGATTATATAATGATTTATATATTTCCTGTCAAATTGACAGTTAAACAGAAGCCTACAATGAAAACAAGAACTAAACAACACTCAGGTACAAAACATTTGATAGGACCAATTTTTTTACCTCACAGACTTAATGCTAGAACTTATTTTGAATTCCTGCAAAACCAACTAAATAGGATTATTAGAAAATGTACCTCTTGACATAACACATAACCTGTGGTTTATGCATGACGGAGACCCCCCACATTTCGCCCTAAATGTCAGAAATTACCTAAGCAATACTTTTGGACGCAGATGGATCGGACGCGGTGGAACTCAGCCATGGCCGGCTCGATCCCCTGATTTAAATCCTATGGACTTTTATTTATGGGGCATCTCAAAAGTTTTGTTTATGAAGCAAATGTTGAAAATGTTGATGATCTGCAGCAAACAATTGTACTTGGATGCGAACAAATTAGAAATGCACCAGAAATATTTCACAGTGTACGACGTTGTATACTCCGCAGAATACGAAAGTGTATTGAAGCGAAGGGTGGCCATTTTGAACATTTATTGTAGACAGGTATCATAAAATGTTATAAACTTTTTTATTTGTTGTTAAAATTTTCAGAAAATACAATTAATTGCTCGAGAAAAATTAATTTTTGAGCGACATCGACATACAAAAATTGAAATATCTAGAAAATGGTGTGTCTGAGAGATTTAGATCAAATATACATTTTTTGCTTACAATTGATAAAGGCTGCAGTGTAGCTATACGGTAGGTCGATATTACTGGGTGTCAAAAAATTATAGCCAATTGAATGCAATCATACTCTTACAGGTGGCGCCCTCTACCACCAGTATTGTTAGCAGTAACATATTTACTTATTTGTGAAAAACGGACAAAAACAAATAATTTTAACACGCTGTAATTAAAAAACTAAGCATTTACGGACCCATGTTTATATGAAAAAATAGTCTTATTTTTTGTGCTTAATGTGCACCTGTAACGTAGACCATCATTTTTGAAACACCTGTATAGTAGTTACAATGTACCACATTTAATTAAAATAGCTTTTTTATTTCAAAAGGTACAAATATTTTTCGAAAATAAACTAAAAGCTTTCCAAAAAAACTGTTTCAATTTCGGCGGCCAACGAACCTCTTCAAGCTATTTACACTCCTGTCAAGATATAATTATTGACAAACAGCTTTATGATCCAAGTAGAAAAATTCTTTTACAAAAATTCACCTTTTTTTAGCCGATATTGCCTTCAGTAATGTGACTCTATATTATATTTTTACAAAAATTTGACAACTTTTATTTACAATAACTTACTAAACATTTATTATTAATTACCAACATTTCACAAAAATGTTACACAAAATGATTTCTACCGAAAAACTAAAAACTCTTCTGCGAAAACTTTTTAAATTTAGCCACTATTTGGGAGTGCCTGTATACGGCAGCTCGAGTAATACAAACAAAAAGCTCTCTGAATGTGCCATTTCCATAGGGCTCAGCTCTCTATTGGTACAAACGTCTTTTTACAATTTGTGATATGTGTTTATCCAATGGACCAAGAAAGTGAAGAGTTGCAAAACAATTAAAATAACTCAAAAACGATGAACAATATTAATTTTTTTCCTTACAAACATGCATTAAAATTAAATGGAAAATGCAAACATGCAATAACGTAAGGGGTGTTCTATTAAAAAATAAAGTGTTTATCACCAACGACTTATGGGCCACCCTGTGATTATCAAAATAATTTTATAAGATGCAGCTCAAAACACCCTGTAATTAACGTATACGATTTTTCCTCGTTGCTTATATATAAACATAAATATTGAGCTTTACCGTTGAAATGCATCACCTGTATAAGTGTAAACAGACAAAGACTGATACTTTCCCCCTATATGGGTTTTGGGGTTTCTAGTTCGTGCTCATCTAAAAAAATCTTTTCAAAATCATGTATACAAAAATTTGCTAAAATATAGACTATTAAACTATAAACTCTATAGCTGAAACTACTGCTAAAGCATCAGAAAGAGGGTCTATTGAAATGGATTTTCCGATAACATTTTAGTAAAATTAAGGACAATGATTGTTGAAGCTGAAACTTAAGGCTATGTAAAACACACCTATTAGGCCATTTATTTTGCACAATCCGTATTTGTTTCAGATTATTTATCTGACAGTTGCAAATTTTGACGGATCAAATCGCGACCTTGACGTTTTAAGAAGGAAAATTTAAAAAAATAATTCAAAATCAGCTATTTCTTGACATTTTTGCGTCAAGAAAACTTAAACGTTTTATGTAATATTTAATTGGTTTTGTAAACCATTCAAAATATTTTGCTCTTGTGCCCTCCTTTGATCGCTAGTAGCACCCAATTTTTTTTTAAATGCCTAAAAATTTTTTTTTGCTTTTAACTTAGAGCTCTGAATTACGGCATGCAGGGCAAGTTTGATAGTAGAAACGTATGTGCTTCTGTCGTTGTCCTATCTCTGTTATTTTCGGAGATACAAAAATTTTCCAAAAGAAAACTCAAAATTTTCCCGGGAAGACTAATCCAATTTTCCTGGCTAACCAACTTATATGGGCCACTTACAAAGGGAAGGTACCTACCAAATTTCATTACAATCGGTCTATTATTTTTCGAGTTATCGGTGTGATATATACATGAAAAAATTCCTTTATGACGAGATCACGACTTTAAGACATTTGAAAAATTTCTTAATATGTCTATGTATATATATATATATATATATATATATATATATATATATATAAATATATATATATATATATATATATATATATATATATATATATATATATATAAGAAAAAGTTATATATATATATATATATATATATATATATATATATATATATATATATATATATATATATATATATATATATATGTGTATATATATATATATATATATATATATATATATATATATATATATATATATATATATATATAACTTTTTCTTCGCATATAAAAAAAATTCTAGGAAAATTTGCAAAAAAAATTGTATTTCTACAAAAACAAGCTAAAAACTTTTATGTAAAAAAATTCTATGATATATTTTTCTCAAAAATTTCCCTCAACAATTTTTTTGCTGGAAAATTCAATACCTAAAACATGATTTTTCACGAATTTCGTAAAATCCATGAATAGTTCCTCAATATCTTTCACAAAAAATTTTGAAACACTTTTCCTTTCGAAAAAATTTCTTAAAAAATTAGGCAAATATCCTATTTTAAGAACATTTTGTACCTGAGAATTCGCTAACTAGAATTAGATCTCGTCTTATTATAGGACTACATTACCTGATGCACACCGCTTATACGACTGGACCACCGTCAACATGACAAATGTATGTAGTAGAAGGTATATACGCTAGCATGTTAACTTTCTAGCGTCTTTACTATTTGTACCAAAAATTTTTACTTACAATGGATTTTTTGCTCATATTTTTACTAAATAAAGGAAAATAGACACAGATCTAGTAACTTGTTAGTCATTTCGTGCCGTATTTTTGAATCACATTAGTACGACATCCATAATTATCAGTTTTGACGTATTAACATTTTTAATCAGAGGCTTATCTAGAAATTTTTTTGTCCTTCAACCTAGAAATCTGAGTTTTGGTACACAGGATACCCTGTATAAGGGAAACCAGCACACCATATTTGGTAGCCTTACTTTGTTTCTTCTGGAGATATAAATTTTGTCCGAAAGAAAACACCAAATTTTCAGGGAAAACCTGAACCGATTTTCCTGGATAACGAACTGATCCGAGCCACTTGCAAAGGGAAGGTACGTACCAAATTTTATCAAAATGAGCCTATTA
Organism: Tillus elongatus; assembly: GCA_964006375.1. Taxonomy (NCBI): domain Eukaryota; kingdom Metazoa; phylum Arthropoda; class Insecta; order Coleoptera; family Cleridae; genus Tillus; species Tillus elongatus. Next base: position 106,683,560 of record OZ023263.1, on the reverse strand, counting down.
TTTTTTGAGTTATCGGTGTGATACTTATATATATATATATATATATATATATATATATATATATATATATATATATATATATATATATATATATATATATGTATGATATTAAGGGCAATTACGACCAAACAATTGAGGGCTATATCTTAAAGAATGTCACTCTGTGCTAAAACTCAATATATTTCGCCAGGAGTTCCTGGCATCTTCAGGAGCACTAAAAATGAACAGAGTCAGCACAAACATCTAGATTATGCATTAAAAAACACTTACAGCACTGTAACTAATTATAAAAGCAAGGCCTAAACATTGAAAACAGGGCAGTTCTGCCACAAAACATGCTAAAAAACAACAATGCAAAAAACATCCTTAAAAAAAAAAAAAAATATATATATATATATATATATATATATATATATATATATATATATATATATATATATATATAGTATCAAGTTTTTGTAAAGGTAATATTATTATTTATCAAAAAATTGTGGGAAAGCCGTCAGTTGCAAAATAAAACTCTTTATTATATGCCGAGCTTTCGGAAAAAAAATATTCCATTCTCAAGGCTGTAGCCATGTTGTAACATGGAAAGAAAAAAGTTTTCTATTTACATAGGAAAAATATAAAAGTTTAAAATACTTACAAATAACGTGAGTTTTACTAAACTAATTATTCAATAACAAACATGAAAAAACCTTTTAATAAATTTGAGTGAAGTCGAAAAGTGCCAAACTGACATATAAAGCAAACTATTGTCTAATTGAATTTGTTTTTTGTTTTTGTCTAGGAAATATAAATAGTGGTAGTGATTTCTAAAATTATTATCTTCCTTTAAGTTTATTAAATTGCCGTTAAAAGTAATTTCAAATTCTTCTAAACATATTCTTTTATTACTTAAGGTTTCATAGTGTAAAATAGAAATTACTAAAATTACTAAAATTTATATGGTGGCCAGTGTCGAGATTATGTTCAGACAGAGCTCAAGTTCCTTTTGTAAACGTATGTTACTTTTGTGCTGTGTTAACCTATCTTTAAGGACTCTGCTTGTTTGGCCAATGCATCTTAAACCACAATTATTACATGGAATACATGTTTGTTATTGAATAATTAGTTTAGTAAAACTCACGTTATTTGTAAGTATTTTAAACTTTTATATTTTTCCTATGTAAATTGTAGACTTTTTTCTTTTCATGTTGTAGCCATGAGAATGAAATAAATTTTTTCCGAAAGCTCGGCATATAATAAAGAGTTTTATTTTGCAACTGACGGCTTTCCCACAATTTTTTGATAATATATATATATATATATATATATATATATATATATATATATATATATATATATATATATATATATATATATATATATATAATTTGAAACTGACCCTGGATATATGGGTCCTAGAGGGCCCAGTTCACGCTCATTTGGAGAAATTTTAAAAAATTCAATAGTCAGGATCTGCTTATTAGTGGATTTTTTAAAAGAAATTTGATTATAAAAATACGTCATAGCCTCAAAACCATTCTTAAAAAAAGCTTGGGAGGCCATTGGGTACCCTCAAAAAAAGTTCCCAAAAATAGTCATAAATAAATAAGTTACGGGGGTCGGTCAAAAATGCACAAAATTTCAAACCAGACTATTTCTTCTAAACAGTTCAAGATATTGGTGCGCGGTTTTCGTCGCTTTCAGACACAAATCGAGCTCGTAGCGTTTGAGTTAGTTTTTCTAAATTCGTATATCCTAACAAAGGTATCTAATTTGACCACTTTGTACATTATGATATCAATATTCCATGAAAATTTTCGCAAACAGAAAGAGATGAATTTATATTCTTATAGTTTACTAGTCACAGAAATTTTTATTGTATTTTTCAGCGAATTTTCGTCTAGAAAATAACTAGCCGCTTTCTCGGAATTTTTTTTCCATACTTGTGCAAATTTCTGTCAAATTTTTGTGAAATGCTATTAATTATTCATAATTATTAATTGTTTCAGTATAAAAAAATTATGCGAATTCACGTGAAAACATTGGTTCTCTTAAAAAAAAATTTACAATAAATTCTCGTATGAAAACCTGTTTTATTATTTCCGTAAGATAATTATTATATAATTTTCGTGTAAGATAACTTGGAAAATTTTTGTGAAAAGATTGAGGATGTTTGTAAAACAAATTGTTTGCTGGTTTTCATGTACATTTTTGTTGCTTGTGTCAAAAATACATTTTGTTTTGGAAAAAAATCATTTCTTGGCAGTTGATGTTTTTGTGCAAATTGCTTGGATAAGTTCGTTGACCAGGAAAGTCCGACAAATAGCTTGAAGAGCTTCGCGGGCCAGTAAAATTGAGCCAGTTTTATCGGAAAAATTGACTTACTTACCTAGCAAGTTAATGTTCGAAAAATTTTTGTACTTTATTAAACAATAATGTAATTTTGATGGAAGATGGTACATGGTTTCTACTATAAAACTTATACTTTATGCTAAATTTGATGTCTCATTAAAAAATATATATTTAACATTAAAAACATTTATATGAAAATTCGCTACCAAAGCGCACTTGCGGCGTCCAGACTTTTCATAAGAATTGATCAATTAGATGTGTTTATTTTAAATTCTACATTTTCTTTGATTCTATGTTTAATTAACTACCACCAATGCAATCATGTCCCAAGAGGCTCTGAATAAGACACAGTGACTGCGCTTGTATTGAGTGTTCTCAATCTTCATATATTAGTAGTGGATTGCAATCAGAGTCTACTAGCACTTTAGTACCAGAAACCTAGTCAGACTGTCTATTTACAATTAGTAGAACGTGCATAATTCAGGTAAGTCTACGACGATAAAGGACCGTAAATTCAAACTAGTTGGATAATTTATGTGATGTTTAGCGGAAACAGATACATCTAAATTAAAGTTAATGCAAGGGACTGATATTGCACATGGTGTGTGCTAGTGATAAATTTTAGCAAATATTGTTGCACTAGTGCCTTATGCCTATAATGTATTCGATGTATCTAAGAGCCTTCGTGTTTGCCATATCTAAATTACACCACCACATCCTTATTTATTAACTAATAAATAATAAAGAAACCCTTCTGTAACAAACTTTAATGAAGGTCGTTCAGTTACCAAACTAAAGTGTGACTTGTACCTGAATGTTGCAATGGACTGATATAATATGAGTTAATTTATAGTCGCATTTAAGTACAATTTGCAGAACCCAATTCAACACAATACAGTTTATAGACCTGACGATCGTTTCGCTAACAAAGTTGGCGTCATCAAAGAGATGAATAAACTGTATTGTGATGAATTGGGTTTTTTAAATTGTACTTATCAGTGCTCATCACGGGTTCCAATCTTCACTCATCGTAGTCATATAATTACGAGAATTCATATAAGCTTAAGAAAATAAGTGAAAATGTGGACACTGCTAACTTGTTTTGTTTATTTTCTTAACACTGCACAGCTGGCTACCGATATTTTAGTTAAAGGTGAGATGTGCACTCAATACCTATCAGTATATTTTAGTGGGGTAAATAGTATACAGGGTGTTTTTGTTTACACTTGTCATTATGGGCTGAATTGTTCTTTGTTTTTCAAGATAGAGGTGTTTAATTTCAAAAGATGTTGTGATTCTAAGAAATTTTCCCAACTCCGTGCAAGATATTGATTAGAGATTTGGTGGCTGCGTTTTGCTTCTAGCCATTAATACTCATCGTATGATATATAATGCGCAAAACAGAACCGCTTTTGAGGTTAGATTATTTTTGTGTGTCAACAGGTACAGATTAATTCGATTGTTATTATGAAAAGTATAGCTTTTTAGTCAGTATAAAGCAAAAAAACTGAGTTAGCATATTATCTAGAGTTGTTCGGGATAATTTGAAATTAAAGGTGACCAAAGTATTATGGGGAATGTATTAGGTAATAACGGTCGTTATTGTTAGTTTCCAAAATTGAAAGTCTCATTAAAAGCCAGCGAACTAAGAAATCCATGGCCATTGAAAAAGCAAAACACAATTTCTTTGCTAAAACATGCCCTATTTTTCGAGCTTCTTTGGAACTTATCAGGAGTCTACAAAGAGTTACAACTATGATAAACCAATCAAAGTTAACTTATAATTAGCTACCGAAAGATGAAAAAAGTATGAGAAGCAGCTAGTAAAGAACACACAAAGAGAGTAAGACATTTTCCCGGTTTTGATACTTCACACACAACAAACATACAGGACAACAATATAAAGCCTTGGATACATGGTCACATTAGTAAAGCACGGTTAAGATTTATAACTTGAAGTGAAAAATCTCATATAATCCATGCGGTCCATGTTGTTACGTTGTCAGGTCAGCTCTCAATCATCAGATTGTTATGGATCGCATGGGTTACATGAGATTTTTCACTTCAAGTTTTAAATTTTAACCGTATTTTATTAATGTGACCATGTAACCAAGGTTTTATACTGTTGTTTGTATCAAAACCGGTGAGATGTGTCACTATCTTTGTGTGTTACCTTACTGGTTATTTATCATACTTTGGCCAGCTTTCGGTAGGTAATTCTAAGTCAACTTTGGATTTCAACTCTTTCTAGGCTCTTGAAAAAGTGCCAAAGAAGGCGCGAAACATAGAGCATGTTTTAGCACAGATCTTGGATTTTTTCAGTGCCCATGAATTTCCTAGGCCGATAGCATTTATGATTAAGGAAAATTAAAAGGCTTTTACTACCAGACAACCGATTCTATTCTTAAACCCTACCTGCTTCGGCCAATTATTGAGCCATCCTCAGGGGTTTAGACCTAGAATATAAAAAATGGTAGGTCTACCATACGAGTGACTAACTAATCGTAGACCTACCAGAAACATAGTTTCTGAGAACCATTTTTATATTATACGTCTAAACCCCTGAGGATGGCTCAATAATGGGCCGAAACGCGTTGGGTTTCAGAATAAAATCTGTTGTCTGGTAGAAAAAGCCTTTTAATTTTCCTTAATCATGTCAAACCCAGGCGTTATGACGTTCAGAAATAATAAATAATACGATAGCATTTAATGCAACTATATATATATATATATATATATATATATATATATATATATATATATATATATATATATATATATATATATATATATATATATATATATTGCTACGACCGCTCGCTACTAAGTACCAGAGAGGTGGAACACACCACAATTCCCTCAATAAGCAACGGAGGCCTAAGCAGAGCTCAAGTATTGAGACATCTCAGAGGGATTCGGGTGTTATATAAACACTCTGAGTTTATCAAAGTCTGAGAGACTTAATTTATTAGGCGCCAGGCAATTTCCTCAACCCGTGGCCAGGTTCAAGGTGTTATTAGTACCTACGCGGGAAACTGATGACTGAATCAAAATCAATAATATTTCTATAATCAGCGAGACGCGAGTTTGAACGACACAAATACAAGCAATGGTATATTCAGCAAATAATACCACCAGAAATAATATTAACCCATATATTCACAATATAAATACAGCGGCAGCATATAATTATGCTACGATAACAGTAGGCTGTATGGTAATAGGGACCGACATAAATACAATAAGGTCCGCCTATTATATGGGTAACCCTGACAGATAATATCAACAGCTATTAATTAAAATCAGTGTTTAATTTCTGGCGAATGAGCTCACACACCCTTCACAAAGGTAATATAACCTAAACAGGTTAAAATGATTTGCTTGATGGTCTTCAACAGTAAATTATTGTTCTAAAGTTAGTGTTGCTTGTGTAACAAGTCAGTTATCCCTTCATAATAAAACTGCAAGAAGCGTGAAGCACTTCTCACAAGGTAAACAATAATGCACTTCACTGGTGGGGTGAAACTGACTTACTTAACCACTTAGGGGTGACGCCTCTTCGTGGAGTTTATGTCGTGGTGAGCAACCATCTCAATAAACGACCCTATAGATCATGGATCATAAATAATGATAACAAATAATCAATGACCGGCCCTATAGGTCAGTAATCATCAATAATATTAACAAGCCTAAAGTAAACGACCCTGAAGGTCACTAATCAGGACTAATAATAGCAAATAGTGCCGTTAACGACCCTATAGGTCAATGATAATAAATAATAATAACAGTTAATGAAGCTGAATGACTGGCCACAATGGCACTCAGTATAGTCACTCAAGCAGTCATGGTACGGCGACGACCACCAGGTCCACGACTGTACCGGCTGGCAATGACGTTAACAGTCGTTATCTGTCACACAAGTTCAAATAACATTGAAGAGGCACACTCAAAAAAGGATATCTGCACGTAGGCAATGGCACATTACTTAAAACACACAATTATACTGAAATGCCACGATGAAGTGGTTGTTGTTTTAATACTCATCTGTGGCGACTGGACAGCTACACCATCGTAACTAAGGCCGGCAGTGGAACCAGATCCAATCAACCTGCAACTAACAGCGACCCATCTACGCTCACAATTCTCTTGCTACACTGGAATGGCAGTGACCCTAAAACATAATCACACTAGCCTGGATGGAAGCCCTGAAGAACGACGTTTTTAATCAACTTAACGTGGTGGCATTACTCTACACAAAATGGGCATGGCTACAATAGCACTCTTCCCCTACGACAGTTAAAACCAGAAGAGAGCCATACGATCGAGACGGCTTCCGTCATCACTCCATGCACATGCGCCCAGTCATGCCAACATATAGGCATCGGATCGACTTTGCGCTATGTAACTAGCCGTTCACCAGACATAGAAATACAGCAGATGACCTCCAGTTTCGCTGTATTTTTAATCGTAGACTTAATAGAATTAAATGAGCAGGGATACTGAAGGTGTCACTCGCTCGATGATCATTATAGATGAACACAGACACGGTCTGTGTCATCCTAAATAACTCACTCGTGTGAGAACACATCAAATAGAAGCAAAACTTAAAAAATGATGAGATATTAACAACAAAAACAAGTTACGACATCCGGGTCGTAACAATATATATATATATATATATATATATATATATATATATATATATATATATATATATATATATATATATATTGTTATAGAGTATGTAGACAAGTATACGCTTTACACAAAACAAAAATAACTCTACGTTCATGAAAGGTGATGCAAAAAAAATACTGAGATATTTAATTGTTTATATAAGCTTAAATACTCCAACGTAAAAGAAAATTTAAATAATAAAAAAAGGAATACCTAAAGGTGTATGCTTCACATTCTGTAGAAACATATTGTAGAGAGATAGACTGCTAAGTAGATCCAGAGTAAGGCTATAGTAAATTTGTTTGAATTGCTGAACACCTAGATGCATAAAATCATGATCCAAATTCTTTAAGAAATAAAATTGAGATTAAACTTGCACAATCAAGTAGTAAAGTGTGCAAAGAACTTTTTCGTTAAGTAGGTAATCAAAGAAATAGATAAGAAACATGAAATTAAAACACATGTATGTACAGACAGTAAGAGAAATGGACTAAGATATAATGAGTGTGTAAAACTGAACAAACCCAAAGATTCTAAACAGTGTAATAAGGTTAATTGAAAACGTATAAGATAGGATGACAATCTATTTCTGACCTAAAGTGAGACAATAATCTCGTGTAATAACTCTAATAAAATTAACTATGTGACAAGATGTAGTATAAATGGTTGAAAATTATTACTAATGTAAGGTGTACTGGAAGCATATCCCTTACATTGCGGACAATATGCATACAGAGCAGGAGTCTCAACAGAATGAGCACTGCACCAACTGGTGTCGACACTAGAGAATACGCTGGAGAACAGCGAGGTGGCGCTGTGTGCCTTCCCAGTCATAGAGGGGGTCTTTAGCAACACACACAAAAAAAAACACCTTGTTCGGATCGCTACTGGCAGCTGTCAGAGGCGTAAAATAGAGGAGACCTGCTGCAGGAGGATCGGTTCCATGCTCAGGGACAGGGGACAGGGCGGAGTTCACTTCACTCGCGGGAGATACTCTGCTGGTGGGGGTCGCGGCCGGGTGCCTGCAGGGGAGCGTTCTGTCTCCCCTGCTCTGGTGCCTAGTCGTGGAAGGTCTGAGGCTCTCCGGAGGGGGGGGGGGGTACAAAGTACAGGGCTATGCGGACGACATTGTTATCATAGTGCGAGGAAAGGTTACACAGCCGTGTGGGAGCGCATGCAGACAGCACTGAAAGTGGTAGAAAGGTGGACGGTTGGCCAAGGGGTCGGGGTGAGGAAGCAACCGTCATACCGTTTAAGAGGAGGAGGAAGTGGGGGAGCCACATAACTCTCAGTCTATACGGTAGAAACATCCCAATGGCCAGGGAGGTAAAATATCTTGGGGTCGTATTGAATCCTAAGCTTTGGAATGGTCACGTTGAAAACAATACTGCGTAAGGTAGTTATGACCCTAACCGAAGTGGCGAAATACAATGTATTTACGAACAGAAACGTGTTCAAAAACAAAAAAGAGCCTACTCCGGTCGTCAAGAGCAGGAACGAAGTGTACATAATCGAGTGCAGAGACTGTAATCTTAGATATGTGGGACATACATCACAAACCTTCCTGAGAGGAATAGTGTTACACAAAAGCTACTGCAAAGGCCACAGCGATAGGTGTGCTCTGACGCAACATATAAAGAATACAGGTCGCAAAATTGATTTAGAAAACACCACAGTCCTATACAGGGAGAAGAATTGGGAGGAGAGAACCTCTCTCGAGATATGTTATATACAAAAGAATACAATTAATTCTAGATCGGACATTAATAACTTAAGTACTATTTATAGTATTTATTTTATTTGGACAAAAGAGATCCACCGACCTAGTGTTTGTGACCACCAGGTTCCAATTCTGTTGCCCCCGGTTATTGACCTATTTCTGCCCCTATCTTCCCAACATTTCGGGTTTTCTCAGTTTTTCGACCCTTCACTTGCTATAAAGAAGTGGAAATTCACTAATTTTCTCCACAGACCAAAAACTAACATAAGGTAGCAAAAAGTTAACATTGCGGTCTTCCTATTTATTGACATTTAAGGTTTTTGCTACTTTTCGACCCCCCACTTGCTGCAACAACTATGCAAACGCACTTCTATGCTCCCCAGACCGGGATGTTACATGGGATAACATAAAGTTAACATTGTGCTCCTTTGTAAGTGCACTACAGACCGGGATGTTACATGAGACAACAGGTTTCGTTGTTGCATCCCTCCATAGGCAGCTGGTTGGTTAGAAAACCATCCTGAATGTATCTTTACTACTTCAACCAGTGCTCACCAAAAGGCCTTCGCGCTTTCTCTGACTCGATGTGATAAGGCTGACTTGAAAATGAAATAAATAAGAGGACACAAAAATTGGGAAAAAATACAAACTGAAGAAACAACCGACGACGAGTCGTATAGTGCTAATACTAGCGGCGTCAAGATGTAGACTGGGCAGAAAGGAATCCTGACAATTTCGAGGAGTTTGAGAGGGACCCTAAAAAAAGACGTTTTTGTTTTAGTAAAATTGGGGACAATAAAAATACCCGCTCAAAAGAAAAATATCGGAAATGGGAGGTTTTATTTTTGTGCAAGAGTAGAAATTGCATTGAAAGTTTCATATTCCCTCTTCGAGAAGACATACTGTTGTAAATTTGGATGACATTAAAATCATCTTACCCCCTTCTTTGTTTTCTGGGAGAACTAAAAGAATTCAGTTTGTATTAGTTTAGTCACGTATAAGTACGAGATAAGCCCTTTTTGTTAAATGTTGGCCCATAACATCTTTTTCACATGCATAGTTTTTTCTTTCCAAAGCCTGTGCCAACCAGCCCTAAAAGCCGGGTAATATAGGTCACCTAACACGTAGCAATATGCGTAGCTACAAGATTTTTAACTTTATATATTTCTCTTCCATACTTGCCTAACCCAAGCAACATTTAAAGTCAAATTGACGTAAAATCGCCCTAGCAATAGGTCGGCGACCAAATCACCATCATTTTTAAGTAAAATTTAAGTGTATATTACCAATGTGAGGAATAAAGTCAAAGTAATATGGAAGTCGATAATAGGTCCAGAAAGGCGTTTAGACCTAGGCGTTTTAGTTATATTTAGGGCATTTTCTTTCAAGATTGGACCAATGGACGTAATATATTGGTAAATATGTGATACGCTTTACTTAAATCTGACATCTAGGCGCCGAGTGCTGTGACGTTCTTAACAACGAACTATGCATGTGACATTATTCGGTTCTGTAGGATCTATGGTTATGTATGCATAAACAAACAGTAGAGTAGTAGAGATATTGTCAATCTTTGTTAAAAAATGACATTTAGAATGATCAAAGAACTGACTTCAAATATTTACAACAATGATAAAGGTGATTCGCACTGTATAAAGAAAAAAACCACTGCGGTTATGTTTTTTCTGTTAACATGATGATGATACTTTGATAAAATTCGAGCGCCCGTGTAAAAGATAAAATTAGTGAAAATAAAAAATTATTCAAAATTCTTGAAATTCTGATTTTGGAGGATTGGTGATGTAAACAACACAAAACTATCTTGGTGTCATGGTATACAATCAATATTTAATGTTTTTTTGAACTAAAATTTGATTACACTATATTCAACAAAATATTATTTTTCATTTTCCAATACAATCAAGATGGATACCGCAAAATTAATTTAATATGGCTGCCCTTCTAACATTATTGACCTGAAAGTAAATTTTGCCCTATTTTTTTACCTATAAGTCACAATTCCTAATGACAGGGCAAACTAACCACACTTTGAAGGCATTTTGTCTTATTATGGGAATTTCAGCTTTATGGTAAACGAATTTTGTTTGAATTTATTAGAAATGAAACATTTTCGTGTATAGAAATATATATTACTTATATCCGTGCACAGCGGAGAGAAATATGGAAATGATTATACAGCGCTTTTGATCTTCGACTCCATAATATATAAACATTAATAGAAAATAGAAACAAAATAAAATAAGTAAATAAACATAAACATGACAGCTGACCGTGTTGCCAATACTTCACTCCATTTGGCATGAAAAGGGATGTATTATATTGAAGAGGGAAACGTGCTGATTTGATACCAGCATAGATTTGAAATTCAGTTTTACTTTCATATACCTAGTAGTAGTAGCCGATAAAGTTGTCATACTTTTTTAGGATTGAAAAATGAGTTCTTCATTTGATGTAAGCCACTTTGAATGATCAGCATCTATCACTATTTTTCTGTGAGCATTCTTTACTACTCTATAATAGTTTGTAGTATGTCTGTAAACTGTTATTGGTTTCAAAGGGGGCATTGTAACACTATATTTGTTACTGGTGCACACACATTAACAACAAGAATAAACTTTTATTGATGAAGTTTATCAACTGACACACCTTTAAGATTCAAAAATGTATTTCACTGCTGTACACTTTGAACTTCGAGGACAATTTTTATTTCAAGCCAGATTTTATGGGTATTTTCAACTTGAAGGTAGGCAATTTGACTTGGAAGACCATTTCTGTAGTAATTATGACCTTATAGCCGATCAGAAAGCCATTTTAGGTTATCTCAGTGCCCAAAATATTTCCTGTGCTGTATTGCAATGAAATTGGTAATATATATGCAAGCTGGACTTCATAAGAAGACCTCCAATTTACTATACCACAGAGACATATTGCAGGTAAATATTAGGTAATAAATTACCTTAAAGTAGGTATTTCGGGTATCTGGGGTTGGTAGTCGATTTTCAGTCCAATTTAGGGCACACTTCGACCTAAAAATTACCAACTCTGGAATTGAAACACAAAAGTATATTCAATTATATTTTATGAGTTAAATTAAACCAATTTTTTCCCAATTTAGTTACTTGTAAGTTACTGACTTTGGAGTAATTTTAATAGTCAAAAATGAGCTAGTTCGGAGCCGCATTTCCAAATTTGTTGTCATTATGACAATCAAGGCAACATTTAATTAATTATTACTAAATTACAACTTGGTTAGGTTATTTGGACTCGAGCGCTGATTAACATGCCTTAATTTGTTGCTTGGGAACGTAGAGATGAGATATCAATTACAATGGAAAATAAAAACTTAACAATATATTGCACTAATGTCCAAGGAAATAATTATTATCTAAAAAGTGAGCCAACCATCTCCGGTTTTACCTATATATTTTATGTTTTATCAATTATTCAGCTAATATTTTTGTGGAAACCCATGCTTATGAAAATTCGCTATCACTACGCAAATGCTGCATCAAGATCTGTTAAGTTATATTTATAGAGGTTAAGCAAATTGCTTTTGCTAAAGTAGAAAACTTGTATTTCGTTCACAGTTAAATTAATTGAAAAAGGTAAACTTTCTGTAAATAGGTGTTTCAAAGGCTAACCTGTCTTTACTTTATTTACTGGTATACAAGGCAGCTAATATAATTCACTAACTATACTAGCACTTCTGGAATTTCTTTGTAAGTGTTAATAATCTTAAAAGGTATTTCATCAAGCATGGCTTAATACTGCTACCAGGAAACTTCATAGTTTATTCAAATAGAAGCTTCAAGTTTTCGACTAAGTCATCCATTAAAGTAAAGCAATATTTGTTATTCCGACAGCAGACTGACAATTAAATGTCTTATTCATGTAATTTATAATTCATCGTGTTGCAAAGGCTCCTTTAGACTTTAGACACATTCACTAATCTTGCACTGCGAGCTTGATTTACAAGAGAAATCTTTGTTTCAAGTGTGCATCTTTATAACAAACATGTTAACTATTAGAATATGTAGCAATGTGTAGTTATTAATAAATGCAATATTATGCAATAAAAGTCTGGATGTTGCAATTGCGTTATGGTAGCAAATTTTCATAAAAATGTTTTCAACTTCACCTGTGGCCTTTTCTGAAGAGAATACATCAAATTTGGTAGATAGTATAACCTTTATTGCAGAAACAATACCATATTTCATCAAAATTACCTGTTTTTTTGTGTGAAAAACTACAAAAATTCTCCGAAAAACCTGGTAGATTTTCCTATTCAAGCAATTTACCCAAAGCTGCCAAGATATAGTTATTCACAAAAATCTTTTCGACAAAAATTTTAAAAAAGTTTACAGAAAGATTACAAAAAAAATTTTATGAAAATTTCCTAAAACAATTTTTTTTAACGAAAACATTCTTTTCACGTATATTCGCAAACATTTTTATGAAATAACTTATTAGACTCATTAATTAACAATTGCAAATATGTTCCAAAATATTGTTAAAAATGATTTCTGCAAAAACACCAAAATAAAATTTCTGCTAAAACTGAGTTAATATTTTTTGCACAGAAATTTGCGAATAAAATACATAAATTTTATATTATATAATCCGTAATTAAAATTGAAAATAAGAGGAAATATGAAAAGTTGGTAATTAACTTTTTACGGAAATTTAAACCACTGGAACTAAGGGGGCGGAAAATAATCTAATAATATTTTCCTGTCCCAAGCTGTCAGAACTAAGAAGCCAGCGACTTTAAAGTTTCATTTGGCATTTGTGAAAACAATTTATCAATTCGATGGCGTTGCTCTAAATTCGGCTATCTATAGAAACACAGATTTTTCAATAAACAAAAAGTCTAGACGTAGCAAGTGCCTTATGAAAGTGAATTTTCATAAAAAAAATTAGAAGTAAATATGCGTCTTTAATGCAGTAGAAACAATATAACAGATTTTATCAAAATAACTTATTCTTTGACAAGGTACAAAAAATGAATTATTTAAATTTGAAGCATTTAATAAAAATTCGCTACCAAAACGCACTTACTGCGTCTCGATTTTTTTTTCTTACAAACCTGCATCCTATTTTAATAAATAATGCAAAAATGCAATAATATAAAGGTGTTCAAAAAAATTGTAGGTATCACCAACGACTTATGGTCTACCCTGTGATTTTCAAATTAATATTATAAGATGAAGGTCAGGACACCCTATAATTAACGTATACAATTTTTCTCGTATCTTGTATAATATTAATTGTTATTTTGAGCTTTACCGTAGAATTGCCTCACCCTGGATACATGTAAACATATGAAAACTGAAACTACCCCTGGATATGGACTCTAGGGCCCCTAGTTTGCACTCATTTGAAGAAATCTTTTGTAAATTCAAAAGTCGCGGTCTCTTTGTTTAAGAGTTTTTTCTACGAAAATTAAAAAATATATATAACTAAAACTATTTCCAGAACATCAGAGAAATGGTCTATTTGAAATGAATTTTCTGGAAATACTTTAGTAAAATGAAGGAAAATGGCGGTTAAAGCTGAAACTTAAGGGTTTGCAGAATACTCTTTTTGGGAAATTTTCTTTACATAACACGTATTTGTTTCAGTTTTTTTGCCTAATTGTTGCTAATTTTGAGGTTTAAAAACGTGACTTTGTCGTTTTGGGGAAAACGCTATTTTTTTAAAATGCCTATAACCTTTTTGTCTTCCAACCTACAGACCTAAGTTTTGGTGCGTGGTTCATATTTTATACTAAAAATACGTGCACCAAATTTGATCAAAATCGACCCATTATTTTTTTAGTTATCGGTGTGATACACACACACACACACACACACACACATATATATATATATATATATATATATATATATATATATATATATATATATATATATATATATATATATATATATATATATATATATATATATATATATATGACTCCGGATATGGGTTCTAGGGGGGCTAGTTCGCGCTCATTTGAAGAAAATTTTCATAATTTCCAAAAAAGAAACTGGAAACAATTTTATCAACATCCTTTAGTAGATATGTAATTTTTTTTCGGGATAGTTTTTTATAAATATCAAATTTTTTTGAAAAAAAATCAGGTAGACACATGTGGAACTATATATTATACTAAAACTGGTATACAGGGTGATTGCTGTGAAGCGCTCATTAGAAGTTTCTGACCTTCTCAGATGATTTGAGCGCTGAAGAATTGTATTCGACCACTATACGACATTCTCATTCAGATGTAAAATGTTGCAACTGTCTAGCACTACTGGTTATACCGGAAGTCTCCTTTAATTTCGTTATTTTAAATAAAAATAAGTTGCATATTTTTGCATTTACAGAATGGTGCTCCAATTTGGGATAGATCGTGTGTAGTACGCTCTACGGATAGCGTTGTTGGTTTTTGAAATACCCTTATTCGTTATTGCAGCTCTTATTATAATTAGATGTCAATTCGCAAGCGGGAATTTAGAAATTCGGTTTTTGGACCACAGATTGCTTGTAATCATGTCATGCAAAATCATTGGAATGAAGGTCTGTTTTTTATACTGGTTGTGCGTTTATAGCCTAACAAAATCTGGAAATGCAAGCGTGAGTAACTTTTTTCAAATGGACCAGCCTATATATTTCCATTTCAAAGCGTTCTACATACACAGCTCTGCAATTTCTATCATCTATGTCCCATACCTAAATAACATAATTTCTGAGATATTTTCACTTTTCTGAAATGATATATTAAATATCTCAGAAGATAAGTGTATTTTCATAGCATTGGATGATCAGGTGACTTTTTATATTCATAATGACACTGAGAGTCTGAGAAATATAATAAAAACTGCGATGAAGACCAAGATTTGAGAATATTAGTTGGTTGATGAACAGACAAAAACAGCCCTTGTCAGCAGTCGCCAGACTTAACCTCGGTTCACTTCACTCTTGATACCGCCGAAAGGTCTAGTCTATTCAATTTACTATTAAAGATGCCAATCTTAATGTTTAGATTGTCTAGTAGTTACTGAAAATACTAATACCAACAGCTAACAAGGGCCTAGATAGTTCGATTCAAGAATGGATTCCTCGCTCCATCATTCTTCCCTAAACCAGTAATCAGGATCATAAAACAACGAAGTACATGAATTTATTATCGTCCTATAATTGTATAAATAACTATTGAAGACATTACCATCATACAGTGACATTAAATGGATTGGATTCTGATTTCTTGAGTAAAGTTGAAAAACATTAGATACACAGTGAACAAAGAAAAGAAAACAACTTCGAGGGAATTGTTCAATGTGACCTCCGTTTTGGTTCAACACTCTGAAATTCTCGAATGTATTCCAGCGGTGGTCGTTCTTAGTATCTCCTCTGGACCTGACTCGGTGAAAGCTTGCGTTATGCGTTGGATTAGTTCCTCTTTGGATTAGGCATGTACCTCATCAACCTTGGAGTTTATTACACCTTACATATAAAAATTATACGGTGTTAAGTATGGAGGTCTTGTTGGCCGGTGCCAAGAGCAGTTTCTGAATATCCATCAGTCAGCAAATATACCATTTAACTGATGACACATACGTATGATATAATGCGCTGGAGTCCTGTTCATCTGGTACCAACAATTTATTGATGTATTTCCCAACAGACCGTCCACGATTGGCATCACTACTGTTCTCAGGAGCTGAATGCACTTCTCGCACGTGAGAGTGCTATCGTAAATATGAAAATGCACTCGGTAGTTCCTTATTATGCAGAAAACATTGCAACTAAATCTCTACTAGAAATTCCTTGGTCGTGTCATGTGCAGGTTTTCAGCTGCCCATTATTGCTGATTTTTCATATTTCGCACACCCTCTCTCCCGAAGTTAGACTCGCTAGTCCAGATAATACTGCTCAGCAACGTAGGATCTTCCTGTATCCGTACCACTAGGTGTTCGCAATAATTTATCCGCATCTTGTACTCGCTGTTATGGAGGTGTTGGAAATGAAAAAAAGACAGATTATGCACTTTGTGCTTCTTCAATATTCGCCGAATGATCCAGTAAACCATGCCAAAGTCTTTAGATGCATTTCTTATAGAATTTATTGGCCTTGCATGACAGTATGCAAGAGCTGTGACTTGGCATGTTTCCTTTTCTTGAAATTTGCCTCCACAAATTACTTGTCTTGATGTTATATTTCCACACCTAGAAAACTTTTCTTGAAGCCTCTTGAACTGGTGCCTGTCTAAAGATGCTGAGTGAGAAAACTTTTCATTGAATGCAGGAGATGTTCTTTCAACAACTATACTGCAGTCATCGTGAGTAATGAATATATTCATGATATCTTTATTACTGTAGCGTATTATACTTTCCATCGCGACTTATACAAAATGCAAATTAATAGTCTTTACTGCTATCACTAAATTAAACTATGTGTCAAATTTCATTTTTCTAGCCTGACATTCCAATCCAAATATTTTCATACATGAACTCCTGTATAAATTCCAATATAGATTCCCTGCTGGAGTGGGGGATACAGTATCTGACTTTCAATCGAAAAGTCTTGTGTTTTATCCCCGGCAGCGACGGGGAGAATAGAATGGCAAAACAAATTCAGCCTTTCAGGCAGTTTTGCTGTTTGAAGCTAACACTTATCATACTATAATCTATAAGTCTCATTAATCACCATTACCGACATCTATTAACCATAGCGGTTAATAGGATTCGGTTAAATAAATAAATATAAATATCTCAGACATGATGCTATTTAGGTATAGGACATAGTTAATAGAAGTTGCAGCGCTATGTGTGTAGAACGCTTTGGAATGGACATATACAGGTGTTCCGTTTGAAAAATCAAGTTATTCCCGCTTAAAATTCCAGATCTTCTCAGGCTAGGAACGCACAGCCTGTATGAGAAACAAATTTTTATGCCAATGATTTTGCAAGACATGATTACCGGAAATCTGTTGTCCAAAAACCGAAGTTTTAGATTCATACTTGAGAAAGATACATCAATATACATAGAGTTGCGATAACGAATATTTTTCGAAGATAGCCAATATTCCAAAAACTAACAGAGCTAGGTGTAGAGAGTACTACCTACATACATACATATATATATATATATATATATATATATATATATATATATATATATATATATATATATATATATATATATATATATATAACCATTAGTGCTAGACAAAGAAAACTATTTTAATCTAAGTGAGAATGTTGTGTAATGGCCGAATACAATTTTCCAACTCTGAAATCAGATGAGAACGTCATAAACTTCTATTGAGAGCCTTTCATCAATAAACCTGTGTAATAAAACAGGATATCTACAGAAAAGTCATTTTTATTGCATTCACACGGAATATAAAGGGTTAATAGGAGGTTAAGTCTACTAAAACAAAATATTACTGTGCAAAAATGTTTCTTCGTCGTCAGTGCCAATCACATCCGGTAAAAAGATAGTTTCGTAATTATTTTTCATAGTAGGGTCGCTCAGTAAATTTAAGGAAAATTACTGAATATCCTCGGGAGTGCTCCCTTTAGACAATTATTCATAGCATTGATGGTCGCTCGTCGACCTCTTCGAGGCATTACCAAGATATTACTGGATTCTTCATCAAAACAGGTCTTGACGCTCATTAAAAATGGAATTGCTTTTTCGCATCTTATGTATCCAATATGGTGCCAGTTTATTGTGTTACCATCTATATGCCTGTTACGATTCACCATAATCAATTTTGCCAATGTTGTCCAGTCAACAAACCCAATGTAATTTTTATGGAAAACATATTTTGGCTGTGTATGCTTAGCTGTTTTTGCTGTATTTACTTTCACTCATTCATGTTGCAAGTACACTCGTAAATGTTTTGAATTAGTTTCCGTTCTGGTATGCTTGGAATCGGACTCCATCTGACTATGGCTAAATACAAGAAACTTTTGTTAAATCACTACTATTGGCAAAGTCTGTATAGCATAAATAAACATGGCAGCCAGAAACTTGTTGTTCTGGCCCCCACACATATAACTAAATAATCTTATAGCCTTCACTGTATCTGGAACATACTATAAGTGGTGAAATAAACATGATGAAGTTTTGCATGCCCCACTAGAACCTTCTACCTCGGTCACTATGTTACATTTTCCACTACAATCGCCAACATTTAAAATTGCAAAATTATACGTACATCATTTAGTTTTACAAAATAATGCACGATCCATAGGATCCGTTGACATACAAAATTACAGAGAGGCGTTTTGGTAGGATTGACATTTTCACTATTGTTAGAGTTTCTTCTTCAATTTCTAGCTCCCTTTTTTGCACTATATGCTAGTTGTACCCCTCCTCCAAAATTAGTTTCATTTCAAGACTAGCAGACTCATACTCTTTACATTTTGGACATTGATCCTTTCGGAGTACATGGAAAGACAGATTAAAGTGGGCTTGGAAAATGTGGCGGTAGAAACTATTTTTATAACATTCTAAACTACATTGTCTGCACCTTCTTTTTGGTAAAGTTTATACATTTGGGAAATTGTAAGTTTCGTGTGTACATATTTTTGTGCTGAGTTCTTCCTGCAGTAGCGAGATGAAATTATCAGAGATTTGTAAATATGTATCTTTACGTTATAAACTGAACCTTTTTTTCCCAATTTCACATCCTGCTCTTTTTTTTTCATCACTGGTTCCACACACTATGTTTTTTAATTGCAAAATGGAGTACATCTTTTTTAATTCCTAAGGTGTTGAGGAACACATTTCTGCGTATGTGCACTCAAGAATTTTCAACATTGAAATAAAAAAAATCTGTGAATACCATTCATGTTTACTAAAATAAAATTAAATAGCACATTAACTGTTTTACGCCATAATTAACCCGTTAGCGCCCGGCGTCCTATTTATAGGACAATGCATTCTTGAATTTATTACCGGCACTTACCGATACATGATGAATACCGGGTATTCCCCGACTAAGAATAGATACACAACAGCCTGCCAAGCTTGCATTAGTTTGCCCGCATTAGTTATTACAGCTCGGCTCTTGCTGCCTGAACATTATCGTTTTTTTTTTTGTCACTGTGCACTGTGTGTTTACTTCGGTGAATTTGTAGATAATATACGAGGTAAGTAACTTTTTATTGTGACTTTGTCAAGGCATTAGGTCAAATTTACTATGGAAAATATAAATTCTGTTTGTTTGTGACTTGATTTTTGTGTGTAGGCCTGGAAATCCTGGTGTCATATAAATATGACGCTGGGCGTTTCAGGGAATATTTGAGCATCTTAGCCATTATCTCATAATATATGAATTTTATTTCAGGTTTCATTCTAAATCAACAAAAATGATAAGGGTATTCAAAACCATGGAGGAAGCCTGGGAGTATGCGCTTTCAGCGGAATGTGAAGTAGAAATGTTAACTCTACCACCTGAACCTGACCTGACCTGACCGATGAGGAAGAATTTGATGATGGAGATCTTGGCATACCTATGGTCACTGACATACTAGGAAATATAGAGGTAGATATCAACAGTGATGAAGAAGACCCAGATGAAAAAAGTGACACAACAGAAAAAGACAATGATGATGAAGACAGCTTGCCATTAACATCATTGGTAACCAAAAGTCAAACTTCAGCTAGAAGCCGGCCGTCATCTCCTTTCACAAATAGCCCTTCCACTTCAGCAGATTGCCACCTGCCTGCAAATAAAAGAAGATTTTCTAAACCAACTATCACAGCGGACTGGAAAAGAATTTCTCCAGAGTATAGATTTGATCCAATACAAGACATCCCAAGTCAAAAGCTCCATGAACTGAAACTAGTTTTACAAGAAGCAACTCCTGTTGTTATTTTTGAACAATTTTTCGAGGAAAATATTTATAGTATGATCGTGGAGGAAACCCTGAGGTATGCCAGCCAAAAAAATAAGCACTCTTTTAGTATATCTATAGATGAGATCAAAATTTTTCTGGGATTTCTAATATTTTCTGGTTATCACACTTTACCAAGTGAAAGGGACTACTGGTCCGAGAGTGAGGATTTAGGAATACCTTTGGTTCGTAATGCTATGAGTCGCAATGCATATTTAGAAATTAAATCCCCAATTCACTTTCAAGACAATACCAAAGCCGATGAAAATAAGCACGATAAATCTTTCAAAATTCGACCTCTTATTCAAATGGTAAACTCAAATTTTTCTAAATGGGGAGTATTTCAGTCAAATCTATCCATTGATGAAATGATTGTTCGATACTATGGACACCACCCACTGAAGCAGTTTATAAGGGCAAAACCTATCATATTTGGCTATAAATTATGGGCTATGTGTGGAAACGATGGCTACTGCTTCAATTTCTCCCTATACTGCGGCAAAGACCAAGCAGAAATATCGATGGATTCGCTTGGAACCAGAGTAGTTACCAAAATGTTGTCTGTGGTTGAAGACCCTAAAAGTTATTACATTTATTTTGATAACTTTTTCACTAGCTATACATTATTGTGTAGACTAAAAAACCTAGGTTTTCGAGCGACGGGGACCATTAGGGAAAATAGGACGCAAAAATGTTCACTAAAGTCGACTAAAGAACTTGAAAAAAACGGCCGTGGTTCATATGATTATCAGTTCGATCAAAAAAATAAAATCTTTGCCGCAAACTGGAATGATAATAAGTGTGTAACACTTGCCACAAATTTAGATGCAATTGAACCAATAGCGTTTGCTCCTCGGTGGAGCAAAGAAAAAAAAGAGCGAGTTGCTCTTCCCCAGCCAAGACTAATTTACAATTATAACCATTATATGGGCGGTGTAGACCAGCACGATTGGCTGTTGGAAAAACACAATATTTCAGTGAGGGGAAAAAGTGGTATTGATCCCTAGTGACACGCATTATTGATATGGCCGTGGTGAATGCTTTTCTTTTATATCGAAAAATTCATGGCAAGAAATCAATTTCCATAAAGGAATTTAGGAGATCAATTGCAGTTGAATACCTAAAAATTGGGCATGGTAAACGTGTTCTAAAAGGTAGACCCCTAAGTTTCCCTTCAACTTCCAGGTCAAAGGTTTCTGATGGTGTCAGGTATGATGAAAGAGGACATTTTCTGGAAAAACTTGAAAAACAACGGCGCTGTCAGTATGCAAACTGCTGGGGTAAGCCGACTACTTTCTGCAGCAAGTGCAACGCTACTTTATGCACTCAATGTTTCCCTAAATACCACCTCAAGCCATGAGTAATTTATTTTATACATCTTGTTTATTCCTTATTTGATCATTTATACTATGCTGCCTTATTTTTTCTCTGTAGAATCGACCTATGTTGTTGTAGTTTTTGAAAAATAAATATTTTAATCAACTTTCAAATTTTACTTTCATTCCGCAACACTATTCATATCCTCCCAGTGTCCTATTTATAGGACAGATTTTTTGAAAAAAACTAAATCTTTTTGATCATTTTGATCACTCTTAATGACTTTAGGTGCAATATAGCAGCAACATATTAATATTTTATAGAATTTTGACGAAAAAAAAAAGAATTTGGGCGTTAATGGGTTAACTGCAATTATTGCAAGTTTATTTCATTAGTACGACTGAAATATGTAAGCCCTGTGTATTTATGTGAGGATTCACCGAGTTTTTTTTCCTTTATAAACGGGTATCTATCTGCATTATGTCATGTGTGAAGTGTAAATAAAAGCAGTTCCAGAAGTGGCTAATTACATATTTACATATGGAACTGTATAAGTGACATACTTACAGATAGCTACTAAATGTAACTGAGATTTGTGGCTCGATTTTTAAAACCTATAAAATAGCAGTTGTTGGAACTAAGAGATAAAAGTTTACTTAATCCAATTATGTAGATAGCTAATTGGCAAATTTGTAGATAGCACATTTCGCTCCAAGCCATCGAATTATTATATATTATAAACATAGATAATCGTTTCAAAGTATTATTTATTACTTCTTTTTCTACCAAAGTTAACCTAAATATATATTTTTTAAATTCTCCAAATCATCCCATAATCTGTTCAATTATTCCTATGAAGGAAAAAACTGAACAGAAAAGAATTTTCCTTAAACTGAACGCTACGGACCATTTCTTCAACTTATAATTTGAATAATAATTTGATAGAAAGTTAGTTATAAAATTAAAAATAAATCGTTTATGAAAATGCGCTAACAAACTTACTACTGGATATATGATTTCTCCGTGTATCGATTTATTGCCTGAAGAAAGGAAATTTTTCAAATTTATTTTGATAAGTAACAATATTAGACTATTAACTCACATACTCTTATACCTTAGAGTACTGCCGAAGCATCAGAGAAAGGGTTTATTTGAAATAACTTGTCTGCAAATATTTTAATAAAATGAGGCGCAGTGGCGGTTGAAGCAGAAACCCACCTCCTACCCTCTTTTCTCTACATAGCTCGCATTCTTTTCATAATCTTTGTTTAAAAACTGACTTTTCAAATTGCCACGACAAACGATAAAATTTTTTAAGTAATTTTCTGATATTTTTTTCACTATTTTGAACGCAGAAAACTCAATACTTGGCTATAATATTCATTATATTTTGTTAGTTACATAATATATTTTGGTCGTATACCTTTCGCCGATTAACAATTTAACCAAAGTTTTAACTGCTTACAATTTTTTTTGTTTTAATATAGAGAGCTGAATCTTGTTATGTAGAACTCATTTTATAGTGGAAACTCACGTGTCCAATTTTGTTGTCATAGCTTTGGTATGTGTAGTAACAACAGTTTTCAATGAATAAAAAAACTGGTCTGATTTTCTGAATAACGAACATACCCAAACCACCTACAAAAGCAAGCTAACTAGCAAACTTTATGCAATTTCGCCGTTTTTTCGAGTTACTGGTGTAAAAACTATGTATATATATATATATATATATATATATATATATATATATATATATATATATATATATATATATATATATATATATATATATATATATATATATATATATATATATGAACATATAAAAATTAACACTTCTAGTTCGCGTTATATATTTTTTTAATTCAAGCGAATTTTCTCTAATACAAGTCTGTAACTTATTAGGTTGTGTTCCACGTTACTATTAACACACTAGGTTTGTTATTCTTCGAATTTTGTGCTGCTTCTCTTAAAAATTGTTTATACGAATGCCGATGCTTACGATACACTTGCCGTATATTTTCAATGTTTTAAAACTGCTCCTTTCGCGGAAACTGGATATGCTGTCAGGTATCCAGAACAAAAACCCAACAGCAGAAATATGTTTCACTGATTGTCAGGACGTCCGTGACAGGCCGGTAGTGTACATCCCGTTACAGTGTGAATCGAGGGATGTCTAACAAGGAGTGAAAATAACATTATAACCGTTTTCGCGTACGTGCTAGTGGGTGCGCATTTTATCATTAGAAATATTTCTTCACTTTTATGTAAAAGTTGCACTACAGTGTTCCGCATTATAAACGATTTTAAGCAACATCCATACCATGCAGTTTTAAACCAGGCCCGTTTAGATACCAATTTTGACAGGCGTCTGAATTATTGTTATTGTTTAAGAGATATGCGCAATCAAAGTCGCTAATTTTTCTTCCCGATTTTATGGACTGACGAGGCCACTTTCACCAGATGTGAGAAAGTTAATTCGTACAATACAGATTACTGGTCAGAAACCAATCATCGTTGGATGCAAGAAGTGAATCACCAAAACAGGTGGAGGGTCGACGTGTGGTGGGGAATGTTGGAAGACACAATTATCGGACCGTCCATCTCCCAAATGGCGACTTTTAGTTTAAATTTTACGAGATAACCTTCCTACTCTTTTAGAAGATGTGCTTTTTTCTATAAGAAGATCCTTATGGTAACAACATGATGGACGCTCGGTACATTTTTCACAACGATCCCGTGATTTTTTAGATGCTACTCTCCCATGTCGTTGGATTAGAAGGGGTAGTTTGTTTCCTCGGACACCTAGATCCCCGGATTTAACAATGCTAGATTTTTATTTGTAGGGGAGGGGTAAGATAGATTGTGTATCAAACAGAACCAACCCCGCGGAAGGACATGATTAATAGAATTTGAAGTGACACCATCATGATTTCACGAGCTGAAATTGAAACTGCCGTTTTCAGCATTATAAAAATAAAAAATAGTTGTATTTTGCAAAACGGTTGTCATTTTGAACAATTATAGAGTTTCTTTTTGTAGTTTGTTCAACAAGCTTTCTAATATTTGATCAATGAGGTCAAGGTGTTTGGTATTTTATTGTGGTTCTGGCACGTCGTGCTTTATATATGCTTCAAATCTTGCATCTGACATTGTTTGGACCAATCCTAAGCCTGGATATAGTGTGAAGCAGGGCACACAAAAACTAGACAAGAAACAAAAATAATTTTTAAGTGTGAAATAATAGAGTTAGTGAAAAAATGAAATGAAATGTCTAAAAATCACCGTTAGAGAGAAAATCATGTAACATTAATTATTATTTTAGTTATTACTCGGAAACTAATGAAGATATCGAACTTAATCTTTCCCATATTCACTTCCAAATTTATTATGCTTTCCGATTATGCTACAATAACTACAATAACTATTTAAAATTTTGAAGGAAAAATTAAAGAAAAGCAAGGTTCTCAGATAGCGTCCTCTGACGAGCGCAACGAAAATCATCGTGACTTAGCTATCATCTGGTTTAATGACAGACCTTCTTTTCTTAAACCAGACAGATTTCATCCAATTTGACTAAGCCAAACCAAAATTACGTACACTTTCATTAGTAAACGTTTCTCCTCCCCTCCTGTTCTAATTTTAACACTTACAACAAAGAGCTTTAAACCAAAAAGATGTAGAATAAAAGTGTGAAATAATAGATTGAGTTTAATGATGGAATAAAAAGTTTAAAAAAATCACCGTTAAGGAGAACGTTTTATTATTTGTTATAGTACGCTTGACCATACCTTTGAAAATAATTGTTTTTCATCAGGTAACATTAATTATTATTTTAGCTATTACTCTAAAACTAATAAAGATATCGAATTTAATCTTTCGCATATCCTCTTCCAAATTTATTCCACTTCCCGATTAGTCTACAATAATCATGGCATTATATTTAAAATTTTGAAGCAAAAATGAAAAGAAAACAAGGTTCTCAGCTAGAGTCCTCTGACGAGCACAGCGAAAATCATCGTGACTTAACTATCATCTGGTTTAACTGATAGACCTTTTTTTCTTAAACCAGACAGATGTCATCCAATTTGATTAATCCAAACAAAAATTAAGTACAGTTTCATTAGTAAACGTTCCCCCTCCCCTCCTGTTCTAACTTTAGCACCTACAACAAAGAGCTATAAACCAAAAAAATATAGAATAAAAGTGTGAAATAATAGATTGAGTTAAATTATGGAATAGAAAGTTAAAAAAATCATCGCGAAGGAGATCATTTTATTATTTGTTATAGTACGCTTGACCAGACATTTGAAAAGAATTATTTTTCATCAGGTAACATTAATTAATATTTTAGCTATTACTCCGAAACTAATGAAGATATAGAATGTGATTTTTTGCATATCCGATTCCAAATTTATTCTACTTTCCGATTATGCTACAATAAGTATGTCATTCTATTTAAAATATTGAAGCAAAAGTGAAAAGAAAGCATTGTTTTCTGATAGTGTCCCCTGGCGAGCGCAACGAAAATCACGGTGACATAGCTTTCATCTGGTTAACTGACAGACCTTTTTTTTTAAACCAGACAGATTTAATCCAATTTGGTTAAGCCAAAACAAAATTTGGTACACTTTCATCAGTAAACGTCCCCCCCCCTGTTCCAATTTTAAGACTTACAGCAAAAAGCCTCAAACCAAAAAGATGTAGAATTTCAGTAGGATAACACTGTATAAAAATGCCTTCTTCCACAGGACCATAGCAATAACGCGCACTAGCGGCGTAGTTAAGAACTTAAAAATTATATTCAACATTTCTCCCTTAGCCCCTTTTTTTACCAGGATTTTTTTGCAGGTCTCCTGGATTCGACTCCTCAATTCCTGAGATAGGGTACCTCTTCACCCTTGATGAATACCCGCCAGTTAACTAGCTTCTTTTCTGCATTTGGTGCTCTTCCAGGGGAGTATATATATATATATATATATATATATATATATATATATATATATATATATATATATATATATATATATATTTGGTGACTTTCTAGAACTGTCTGAACGGATTCTTAGATTGCATCCTTTTGGCTCTAGTGTGACTTACAATAACGTCAGTTCTAGGCAAACTTGCTTCTGGTATACTAATGCTTTGCTCTCAGCGCTGTTGAACCTGTGAGAGAACAAAAATTTAGACTTTGTTTTTTTTGCGCAATATCTGTAAATTTTAGGTCTTTCACAAGATCGTAAGATAAATATTCATGGACATAACCTTCGCCATCGATGTAAAATTAACTTTTTTAGGGATGTGTTATGATTTCGACTAACAGCTATTAGTGAATTTTCTTAAACAAGTTCACTAAGTAGGAGATCTCGACTTTCGAATTTTGAAAAAAATTCTTCAAACAAGCGTGAACTAGTTCCCGTAGAACTTATATCCAGGGTTAGTGTGAATTTTTATATATGTATTACACCGATAACTCAAAAAATAAGGGGCCGACTTAGATCAAATTTGGTGAGTACCTTCTTTGTGTAAATGGGTTTATAAGTTCTTTGGCCAGAAAAATCAATCGGCCCAGTGTTTACCGAAAAATGTTGTTTTCTTTCGAAAAATTTTCATATTGCCGGAAATAACAAAGTAAGGGCAGCCAAATCTGCTATTCTGCTTTATGTCACAAAAAGTAAACTATTTGCCAAAACTTAGAACTATAGGATGAAAAACAAAAGTTATAGGCATTTAAAAAATTTTGGTGCCATTGGTGAGCAGATAAATGCACAAAAGTAAAATATTTTGTGTGGGTAACAAAATCCTATGTATGTTACAGACAAATACCACGTTTTTTCGCGCAAGAACGTCAAGAAATGCCAGAAAAATTACTTTGAAAATTTGATACCTTTTCCTCTTAAAACGTCAAAGTTGGCAAGTTTTATGCAAAATCTATATAACGACCAACGATTTTGGCATTTTGTTGTAGAGGCTCTTAAAAAAAATAGGTGTAACAAATTTCAAAACTTAATCTCAACGCATACGAGAGAAAAACGCAAAATATGAATAAAAAAATGAAACCTTGTCATCCTGTCTATCAAAAATGGTGCGTTTTTCCCTATAAATCTCTTAATATTTTTTTTCTTATAGGTAATTAGAAATAGATAATGACGTAACATATTAAAAACAGAGAGAGCATACAAAAGCAAATTTTACTGTCAGCTAATTTTCAAATAAAATTTCTGTCCCCGGATTGTCGAGAAATATCTAATGACAAAATATTTATCTTTGTGCCAAATTTTATCATCACACTGTAAAATAACATATAGCTGAAACGTTTTCTTATAAGATGCACACAGGACAAAAAAAAGTGAAAATATTTGCTGGTATTTCGTATTTTCCGACTTTTCAAGTACATTCGTTATATCTGAAACAAAACTCAGCAGCATCAGATATACGAGTCTGTGAAAGTACTTAACAAAAATGCATAGCTCAGAAGTTCCAGAACTTGCTGACGTAAAAATTATACTTTGATGAATCGAATGAAACTCTCACATCGCATAGTTAAATGTGAAATGAATAGTAGACTCGCCAAGTAAAGCTTTAAGAAGAAGGAATGATGCATGACTAGCGATCTAAAACTTTTGAAAAGGTAGCGCTCTCGCAAACTTTTCTACATAAGTTTGTGTTTCTTATCGAGCAAGTTTACATTTGGTTTTACCTTTCTGGTATTTGTTTTGCTTGCTTGTCGGTGCGTTTGCACTGTTTACTTGGCCAACAGTTGGTTGTCAGATGTGTTTGGTCTGTATTCCCCATAGAAATCCTGTCGTTTGTACTGAATGATACTCCAGAGTTTCAAATAACTTTCTTTTTCCCATAATCATCTCGTTTACTAAGAGTAATATTAAATGGAATCGTAGCTGTCTTAACAACCTCTCATCTGAGGTAATCTCCGAAGACGAAAACGAACATATGCTAACAATCTCTTTTTATTTAATAAAACATATACGAACATCCTCCAGCTACAGCTTTTAACGGTTGCGTTCTTAAAACTAAAAACTTTGTCTTATATAATATTTGAGATATTAAACAAGTCGTCGCGTGTACTTGTTTACTGAATTATTAAGAATCTATTCACGAACTGAAAAATATTCACCGATATAGTAATGAATATAAATAAATTCTCTGTGGCTGAGAAACCTCTTATTTAAAGCTAATCGCTCACACACACAAACCCACACATAAAACACACGCACGCACGCAAACATTGTTTACTACGTTTAAACGTTTAAGTGAACAAATGGATGATAGTAAACCTATTATATTAAAATTAAATTTTATTAGCACACTGGCGGTGTCAAAACTTCTGAATATGGACAAACGTACTAACCAAATTATTTTCATTTGACAGAGGCTTAGCCAGTATAAGCATAATCACACAAAACTCAATGCTATACTTACCTATTTTCAAGGTGTGTGTACCTTTTGACTGTATCTAGAATCAAAATGCTTTACAAAATAATCTATAGCTGGAAATAAGTGTTTAAGTATAAAAATACGTATACAAAGCGGAAGTTGATATCTTCCTCGACGAAATTTATTTTAACTAAAGCTTTATTTCGATTCTAAATTCGAACGTCCATATTTGTAAAAGTAAATGGGAGCAAGATTTATCTGTTTTTTTTTTCTTGTGGTGGGCGACACAACAAACAGTCAAATTGAATATTAGTTTTCACTAGTTTGAATGGTCACCTAAAATACTACCGTGACTTATTAGTATTTGGAAAGGCAAGTAACATACATCTGGACATTGCAATAAAAATAAGCGGGCCATTATATTTAAGCTGACATATAGACTACGTGTAGTGCAAAACTGGGAAATCTGCCGATATCATTGTTCAATTTCGCATGCCCAGAAACCCCCTAGATGCCTAATTTTGTAAGCGCAACTTTAATGGTTGTGAAAATATTTTAGAGTTTCTCTACTTTTTAATGAAAATGAAGTGTTGTCATATCTTAGCCGCTAGTAGACATAAAATTTTCAAAATTTGGAATCTTACTAAAGTTGAGACGCCCAAGTCATTGCAATAAAATAAGTGGGCATCATATTTAAGATAAAAAAGAGACCAGGTGTACCGCAAAACTGGGAAAACTCCCAACAGTGCCGATATCATTCTCAGCTGCAAAGTTGCATAAATTTCTTTTCCAAACCAGCGCAAACTAGAAAATCTAGGCACAAAAAACAGTCACACTGGATGAAATTCTAGTAGTAGTTTTTAAACTGTGAAGATCAAAGTCTTCTTCGATCTATTTCCGCGCCGTTTAGATGTCATAAAACGTAGGGGTTTTTCACTTCCTGGAAAAAAAAAGCTAGAGTTTGGCCTAACCAAGGAAGAAACTACAAATCCGACATGGACGTCTAACATCTAATTTCCATTATATTTGTTTTGTCCAAAGTTATGAAAAAAGCTAGAAATTTAGAAGCTTGGAAATATCCTAACAAATTAAACATCCTACATGATTTTTAGTAGGGCTTTCTGGCGAGATTTCATGAAGAAACTTTTTATCTTAGAACGCTAACAACGTTTGAGGTTTCAGACTTTTTTTTAAATAAGGAGCGCGAATTAGAGACTGTAATTTATACACAGGATGAGGCACACACAATGGTGTCACAAATATAATGTATATGTGTGTGCGATGGTGTGTGGGTGGGTGTGCGCTCGCGTGCGCGTGTGTGTGCAACATGGTTTACAAAGCTTCTTCGCCGCCTAAAGTCTTCCGGTTTATTTAGTGTACTGAAAAATCTTTTTCGGGAACTCAGTTTGTTGGCCACTGCTGAGAGAAGTGTTTCTATGGAAAACTGCGAATTTTCGCACGCGAATGTATGTGTATGTGCAACATGGTTTACGAATCTCCTTAGCCGCCTAGAGTCTTCCGGCTCATTTACTGCACTCAAAAACGCTTTTCGGAGGCTCAGTTTGTCGGCCAGTGGTGAGAGAAGTGTTTCCATGGAATATTGCGAACTTTATTGTGGAAAATGCTATATCTATGAAACTCGTCAATTTATTTTTACAAAATTCATCACATAGAATTCCATGAAACTACAGAGTCAATACGCTAAGATTAGGTTTAGTTGAATAATTGAAATCCAAATTTTCCTTAAAATACAGCTAGTTTTATACTTTATGGGATTTTATAGTTCACTACATGTTTATATTTTGACTTCAATGGGTATACCGATATGCTACTAGTATTTGTTTTATGGTATATATTACACTAATAGGTCGTGTGTGCCTTTTTGTCTGTTTGACAAAATTTCAAGATCAGTTTCAATTTTTACATGTTGATATATATATATATATATATATATATATATATATATATATATATATATATATATATATATATATCACACCGATAACACACAAAGAATAATTGATTGAATTTGGTACGTACCTTCCTCTTGCAAGTGGCTTGAACAAGTTTGTTATCCAGGAAAATTGGGCCAGGTTTTTCTGGAAGTAATAAAGTCAGGGCAACCCAATCTTGTACGCTGGTTGTTTCTATCATGAAGAGTATGCTATGTACCAGAAATCAGATCTCTATGCTAAAATCCAAAAAAGATATAGGTATGCCTCTGACTAAAAAAAAGTTAAAACGTCAAGATTGATAATTATGGTAGTCATAATAATGTGAGTGAAAAATTCGACACGAAACAACTAACAAGCTCCTAAGCTCCTAGATTTTTATTTTCCTTCACTTCGTTAAAATATGAGTAAAAAATCCATCGTAAATAAAAATTGTTTGGTAGAAAATTAACATACTAGCGTATATACCTGCTAAAACATACATCTGTCATGTCGATGGTGGTCCAGTGCTTTAAGCGGATGCATCAGATAATCGAGTCCTATAATAAAACAAATTTAATCCTAGCTGGTGACTTCATTTTTTATTATTATTATTTGGTCTTTTATTTCATTTTACCTTTATTTGAGCAAGTTGTTGTTACTTCGATAAATTTTTTAACGAGTTTTTGTATACAAAATAATTTAATATTTTCAAAGATGAAAACTTTCAAGACTTATTTCAATTTAAATAGTATATCTGGTTGTTTGGCCTTGTCCTAACTTAGTGAAACCGTTTCATATTTAACATAATCGTAGACTTTTCCCGTGGTTTTACAAGTGCTTGTGTTTTTTACTGCAACAGACTCCAATTTTTAGTCAATTATCTTTAAAAAAATTCACTATTAAAATGAGTGCGACTCTTGAATTTTAAAAATCTCTTCAAATGAGCGTGTGTAGGCCTCCTAGAACACATATCAGATGCCGGTTTCAATTTTTATACGTTTATATATATATATATATATATATATATATATATATATATATATATATATATATATATATATATATATATATATATATGTGTGTGTGTGTGTGTGTGTGTGTGTGTGTGTGTGTGTGTGTGTATTATGTATTAGTTTGCTAGCCTAAATAATTAACCCTTGAATGTGACAGCCTAACTGGAATAAAAATTGTCGATACGTATGTAGGACTATTATACTAAGGTAAATGTTAGTGGACTTTTATAAGTTTGGTGACCCAGTGTAGTTAGTAAATTAACATAAAAATATGACACTTATGCAACATGCATAAAAATACGGTACAATCGCAAACAGCCAAAGCCGAATTTGCTAGCTTAAATAATTAACCATTAAATGCGACAGTCTAACTGGAATAAAAATTGTCGTCCGTATGTAGGACTATTCTTCTAAGGTAAATGTTAGTAGACTTTTATAAGTTTGGTGACCCTGCCTAGTTACTAAATTAATACAAAAATATGGCACTTATGCAACATGTATAAAAATACCTTGCAGTCGCAAACAGGAAAAGTCGAATTTACTAGCCTAAATAATTAACCATTGAATGTGACAGTCTAACTGGAATAAAAATTGTCGATCCGTATGTAGGACTATCGTCCTGAGGTAAATGTTGGTGGACTTTTACAAGTTTGGTAAACTTTTTTTTCCTCAGGGCTCGTCCGCGACTTCGCCGCCCTGAAGGCACTGCAGCCTTTGGCTTATTGTGCATGCCCTTAGTCTTTTTACCCCACCCATTCCAAAATGACTGTGCCTTGAACTTGTCTGCACAGCGGTTGGTAGGGTGAAGTTTTATATTGCTCTGTCTCCGGTCTTGACTGACCGTAGATCAGTTGTCTTTTACGATCCAGAGCTTTACACTGTCACAAGATGTGCTGCCTCGCCACAGAGTCTCAATGCGTGATCTCCCTCGAACCGCCCCATTTTATGCCGGTGTTTTTTGACGGCCATGTGTCCCATCAAGATACCTGCTATGTTTCTGAGCTGCTGGTGTAGCCCCTCCTCTTGTTCTCTCGCACACAGCGCAGGATGGCGTACATTTCGGCCTGAAAAACCGTTGCATGGACTCCGAGGGAAATACTATGACTTACCTTGGGTCCTTCCGAATAAACACCTGACGGGCTTACTAAACTACGTTTGCATTACACCTGCATTACGGCTTTTTACGCACTATAGTGATGACTAGTAAAAAAGGTAAATCTAATAGAGAGTGCTGGTTGAAGGATGTTAGTTCATAAATGACATGTCTGGACACAGCAAGTGCGTTATGGTATTGAATTTTCATAAGAAGTTTTTTAATAGCCAATATGTCATTTCTTTTAAAAAAGTAGGCATGAAATTTGGTTACCAATATAACCTATATAGTAGAAAAAATGTACCATATTTCATCAAAAAAACTTGTTTGGTTGAAAATGTAAAAAGTTTTTCGAAAATAAACACAAAATATTCCCGGAACAATTGGTTCTTAGCAAACGAACGTTAATAGCAAATTCAGCTTTTGAAATCTAAAACAGGTAAAGAAAATTCGCTACCATAACGCACTTGCTGCACCCTAAGTTTCTTTTCTAATAAAAATGCATTATATTTCGATGGAAAATTCAAAACTGTAATAATATTGTTGCGTTTTCTCCGGGTTCTGGATAAGTGAGACTTTAAATTTTAACAAAACAACTTTATTTACACTCTCAATATGGATACAATAAAATTTCTAGAATGTCTCTATCACAAAACACTTAATTTACTGGCCTTACAATTACTAATCTGCACACAAGTTACTATACTGGAACTACAGTCTAACACTTCACACTGATTACTGCTTGTTCAAGTCACTTCAACATTTCCTAACTGACCTGTTCTCGCCTTTATATACCCGCCGTACCTCGTTTCTGGAGCGTTCTATTCCAGAAGATTCCAGGACCTTCTCTTACTAGAAGGTTATGTGAATACAGATCGGTCCCGTGTGTATACAGGGGGATGTATATACAGGTGATCCAAATGTGGTCATCACTCCTATGTTACACAAGAGGTGTTTCTCGTAATATAAGATCTCTGCGTATACAGGGTGTAAGGGTTATCTGCGCATACAGGGTGTATATACAGCGTGTTCGGAATGTGCAGACCTCAGTTATCCGTTACTACAGGGTACAAGTTGGTAACTTCGTTATTTTTGGTCCTAGAGGGTTGAGACTTCGCCTAAGGGGGGTCACCCCAGGCACCCCGGGGGGGGAGTAGGTGTTGCCAGATTGTGCAACAATTCCCAGATGTTGGGGAAGTTCTGGAGATGTGGCAACACCGCACCTACATCTATTGAGATGCTTTGTAACACTGCCCCCCCTTCTTAAGACTGTTCGTCCCGAACAGTATTTACCGGCCGCCAACTTGGGGGTTCGTTGCCTCGATAGGGACTCAACCTCTCTATGTGAACAACTTTGGGTTTAGTTCTTGGAGACAGCTGGACTCTGTAGACTAGGTCGTTAATTTTCTTAGTCACCAAGTATGGCCCTTCCCATGGTTTCTCAAGTTTGGGACTGAGGCCCTTTCTCCTTGTTGGTTGGTACAGCCACACTGCATCACCTTCCTTGAATGTATGGGGTGTTGCTCTGCGATCCAGGCGCATCTTCATCCGGTCACTGCTTAAGAGTAGCCTATCTCTGACACATCTGTGTATGGTGCGCAGTTTTCCTTCCAGGTCGGCGACATACTCAGGTAACGTAGCTAGGTCCGCTATGTCCTCGTTCGGTGGTGGTCTCGTCATGTCGATTGGTAACCGCATCTCTCTGCCGGTCAACATCATGGATGGAGTGTAGCCGGTAGATTCATGCTGAGAGATTCTGTAAGCTAGGAGGAACAGAGGTATCAGCTTGTCTCAGGTTCTCTGATTCTCGTCGACAAACATAGCAAGATACTGATTGATGGTCCTGTTATGCCGTTCTACCATGCCGTCTGATTGAGGGTGGAGTGGCGTTGTTCTTGTTTTCTTTATGCCTAGCAAGTCCATTAGGCTCTTCCAGACCTCTGATTCGAAATTCCGGCCCTGGTCGGTGTGAATCTCCAAGGGTACGCCATGCCGTGATATGACATTTTCCATCAGGGCTTCTGCTACGGTCGTTGCCTCTTGGTTGGGGATCGGCGCAACTTCAGGCCATTTCGAGAAGTAGTCCATTGCCACCATTATGTATCTGTTCCCACACTCTGTGATTGGAAAAGGTCCTGCGATGTCTACGGCAACTCTCTCCCACGGTGTACCTGAGATGTACTGCATCATTTTTCCTCTGGATCGGGTCTTTGGTCCTTTTTTTAAAGCACATTGGTCACACCTTTTGCACCATTCTTCCACGCTTCTTCGGCAGTTTATCCAATAGAAGCGGTCTCTAACTCTGGCGAGAGTCCTGTTGACCCCAAAGTGGCCTCCACTCCTACTATTGTGTAACTCATGAAGAACACTGTCTATGCACTCACTTGGCACAACGGTCTGGTATATACAGTCTCTACCATCGGCAGTTTTCCATTTTCGAGTGATCAAGTCATTCTTTAGACACAAGGAGTCCCATTGTAGCCAGTAGCCTTTAACCTCCGCCCCAAACCGGGACACATCGTGCCACTCAGGTCTTTTCCCCTTTTGTAGCCATCCTCTAATATTTTTCAAGTCTGGATCTGTCTTCTGTGCGTCTTTGATGTATTCAAGATTTACGTCTAGATCGGTGTTATTCTTCTGTTCCGTCACCAGTTGTTTGATCTTATGAGTTACTTTGTCGATCTCTTTGTTCTCTTGTCGCTCGCAAAATGTTCATTCATGCACTAAACATGGTCTTCTTGACAGGCTGTCTGCATTGGCGTGACTTCTTCCTCTTCGATGTTCAATCCGGAAGTCGTAGCTCTGCAGTTTCTCTATCCATCGGGCTATCTGTCCTTCGGGATTTCTAAAGTTCAGAAGCCATTGCAGAACAGAGTGATCCGACCTCACTCGGAATGTTCTTCCGTACAGGAAGCTGTGGAAATGCTCGATGGATCTGACAACTGCCAGCAGTTCTTTGCGGGTTACACAGTAATTTCTTTCTGCTTTTCCGAACGTTTTGCTGAAGTAGCCTATCACAACTTCTTCTCCGGCTTGGAGCTGCGAGAGTACTGCCCCAATGCCATACTGGGAAGCATCGGTGTCCAGTATGAACTCTTCGTCCTGAGGATAAGCCATTATAGGAGCAGTGAGAAGACGATGTTTGAGTTCTCTAAAAAACTCTTGGCAATCTGGTGATCAGATGAACTCGGCCTTATTTTCAGTCAGGCTATGCAGAGGTTTCGCAATGCTGCTGAAGTACTTCACAAAGCGTCGGTAGTAGCTTCAAGGTCACAGAAAACTTCTGACCTCGTGTTTGTTCTTCGGCACAGGCCAGTCTCTTACTACCTTTATTTTCTCTGGATCGGTTTTTATCCCTTTCTCAGAAACGACATGTCCGAGAAAACTCACTTTCTTCTGGAAGAGGACGCATTTCTTGCGATTGAGTTGCAGATTGGCACCCCTCAGCCTGGGGAAAACTTGCTTCAGATTCGACAGGTGTTCATCGAAGGTCCTTCCAATCACCATGACATCGTCGAGATACACCAGGCATGTTTCCCATGTCAGTCCTCACTGCACTAACTCCATTAGTCGCTCGAAGGTGGCAGGAGCATTACACAAGCCGAATGGCATGACCTTGAATTGGAACAACCCATTCCCGGTTGAAAAAGCAGTCTTCTCCTTATCGTCTTTATGGAGTTCTACTTGCCAGTAGCCACTTTTCAGGTCTAATGTAGAGAACCACTTTGATCCGGCTAAAGTGCTCAAATTGTCGTCGATCTGGGGCAGGGGATAACTGTCCTTCTTGGTGACATCATTCAGCTTCCTATAGTCCACGCAAAATCTCATAGTGCCGTCTTTCTTGGTGACCAAAACTACTGGGGACGACCAAGGCCTATTAGACTCCTCGATGACACCATCTTCCAGCATTTCGTTAACCATCGCCTTGATTTCTGGTTGCTTGGCAAAAGGCAGTCTTCTCGGCGGCTGTCTAATTGGTCTTGCGTCGCCAGTATTAATTATGTGTTGCACTAGACTCGTACGACCTGCGATTTTATCTTGAGCGAAAATATCGGCCTCCTCCAATATGAACTTCAGGGTCATTTCCATCTCCATGTCGTTCAATTGGCCCCATGAATTCTTGAACTGTTCTACTATCTCTACTGGCAGTCTTCTGTCTAATACAGTGGGTGTCACGTTTTTGGACAACGTCACTCGGTCAATGGGTTCGCAAGTGGCGATAACTTCGCCTCTCTTCAGTGTGACCCTGTTAGTTTGTACGTTAGCCACTCTTATGGGTATTGTCCTCTTCGGGTCTACTAAGCAACGTGCGACGAGGGCACCATCATGTCTATCTTTTAGAGGCTCCGCTATGAGAGCATTCATACCATCAAATTTCTTCTCTAGTCTGCCTCTGACACTCTTCTCACTGTTACCAGGAATCCGTGTATCCTCGTCGACAATAAGTCTCACCCTGGGGTCAGCCTTGCCTGCTGGTGGAGATAAATACAACTCTTCGTTGCCGATTCTCAAGATCTTATTCTGGAAGTCTATTGAAAAAACATCGAACTCTTCCATTATATCCAAGCCCAGAATAAATTCGTCGACGATTTCTGCGACGACAGCCTTTACCTGTAGCTCAGTACTGCCCAGCTTAATGTAAACAGCGGCCTCTCCATAAACAGGTATCCTATCTCCTTTTGCCCTCTCCAACACAGGCTGTTTGTTGGTCGTGAGTGCCGACCTCTTTGGCAAGATGTCTGGACGTACAACGGATCTAGTGGCACCAGTATAGATGGTGAAACTGCATTGTCTTCCGTCTATGCTGCCAGGTATAACGAGGCTCTCGCGGTAGCGTCGGATAGTGGAGACCCTGACCTTGGGGCCTTGGGTCTCGCATGCCACGTGTCGCCCACCTACACTGGCGTTAGGTCGTTTTCCCTGATGGCGCTCCCTGTTGGTGTATTCTTGTCTTCTGCGAGCCACCTGTTGGGTTTGTGAGCACTGCCTACTTATGTGCCATTTCCTACCACACTTGTAGCATTCTATGTCTGACCAATCTGCTTTCGTCTTACGTGCTCCGACCGTTGCAGTGAGCTTGCTTATGGCTTCCTTTATAAACTTTATTTCTTGCCTTAGTTCCCCAGACGTGTCTGAAAGGTCCTCTTTCTCCTTCACTTCGCGCAGCCTGTTGCGGCGAGGTTGAGATGCATTCTTCGCTGCTTCAAATTCCAAGCCGTAAATGACGCAGTCTGTAAGTGTTTTGAATCTTCCGAGCCCTAAAGCTTGTTGCATTTCATTGTCAAGTACCCCATCTATGAAGGTCTGTACGGTGATCTGGTTGACAAAATCTTCTGGGGCTTGGGGATATGCCAGTCGCACAAATTTCTCCACTTCGGCACTGAATTCTTGCAGAGTCTCATTTGGCTTCTGGACCCTTGTCTTTAGTTGTGTCTGGTAGACCTGGCTCATGTACTTGTTACCATATGTCAAATCTAGGGCCTGTATCACTGTTAAGTAGTTTTGCTGTTTCGACTCCGGGATGTTCTGTAGAATTTCTAGGGCTTTACCTCGAAGCGAGAGAATTAGAGCAGTTGCTGCCTGTTGTTTGCTCCACCCATTGCTGAGAGCTGCCGCCTCAAACTGCCTCCTGTACATGGGCCACGATGTTTCTCCGTCAAAAGTCGGCGGCATCAAGGTTCCATGAGGCTGCTGCACGGCTGGTACATCCGCCTCCGGGCGATTTTGAACTGGGGCCATTCCAGTAACTCCTCTTGGTTCAGTTCTATCAGTCTGGACAATCAACTGTTCGGTCAGTTCTTTATGTGTGCATTCTGTTTCTTTCATGATCATCTTCATTCGTTCTTTCAACCCTTCCACTTCTTCCCATCGTTTATTCAAATCCTCTGTTACATTGTCTACTTTCTTGTCCACATTTTCTATTTGTTCGTTGATCTGTTCAATTTCTTCTTTTACATCGACTCTTATATTGTGGAACATACTTCGGAGCTCTTCTTCATCTTCTTGTCGCCTCTGTTCCTCCTCTTGCCGCCTTCTCTCGTCTTCTTCGCGCCGTCTTCTTTCATCTTCTTGTCGCCGTTGTTCGTCTTCTTCGCGCCGTCTTCTTTCATCTTCTTGTCGCCGTTGTTCGTCTTCTTCGCGTTGCCTCTTGAGGTCTTTTTTATCTTCTTGCTGCCGTTGTTCGTCTTTTTCACGTTGCTTCTTGAGTTCTTCTTTATCTTCAAGGCGCCTCTGTTCTTCCTCTTGTCGTCTTCTCTCGTCTTCTTCGCGCCGTCTTCTTTCTTCTTCTTGTCGCCATTGTTCGTCTTCTTCGCGTTGTCTTTTCAGTAAATCCATCAACTCTTTGATTTCAGCCATCTCGTCGTAGTCAGTCGATCTAGTGTTTACCATTTACAGCTAGCTTGCTTGTTCACTTCTTCACTCACTTATCCCACACTTCTGACACCAAATTGTTGCGTTTTCTCTGGGTTCTGGATAAGTGAGACTTTAAATTTTAACAAAACAACTTTATTTACACTCTAAATATGGATACAATAAAATGTCTAGAATGTCTCTCTCACAAAACACTTAATTTACTGGCCTTACAATTACTAATCTGCACACAAGTTACTATACTGGAACTACAGTCTAACACTTCACACTGATTACTGCTTGTTCAAGTCACTTCAACATTCCCTAACTGAACTGTTCTCGCCTTTATATACCCGCCGTACCTCGTTTCTGGAGCGTTCCATTCCAGAAGATTCCAGGACCTTCTCTTACTAGAAGGTTCTGTGAATACAGATCGGTCCCGTGTGTATACAGGGGGATGTATATACAGGTGATCCAAATGTGGTCATCACTCATATGTTACACAAGAGGTGTTTCTCGTAATATAAGATCTCTGCGTATAGAGGGTGTAAGGGTTCTCTGCGCATACAGGGTATATATACAGGGTGTTCGGAATGTGTAGACCTCAGTTATCCGTTCCTACGGGGTACAAGTTGGTAACTTCGTTATTTTTGGTCCTAGAGGTTTGAGACTTCGCCTGAGGGGGGTCACCCCAGGCACCCCCAGGGGGGTGAGGAGGCGGTGTTGCCAGATTGTGTAATAATTCCTAGATGTTGGGGAAGTTCTGGAGATGTGGAAACACCGCACCTACATCTGTTGAGATGCTTTGTAACAATATAAAGGGTGTTCGATTAAGAAAAAAAAAAAGAAAATTTATATCACCAACAACTATGATTGTAAAACTAATTTTATAGGATGGATAGGATAATTACCACATAATTTTTTTTTCGTATCTTCTATAATAACGGGTATATTAAGCTTTGCCGTAGAAATGCGTCACACTGTATGTAGGAAAACAGATAAAAACGGAAACTAACCCCAGATATGGGTTCTAAGAAGCCTACTTTGTGCTAATTTGAAGAAATCTTTTTAAAATCTAAAAATGGTAGTCTCTCCATTAACGAATTTTTTCTATAAACATTCGGTAAAAATTATAGACCATTAAACGATAGACCCTATAATTGAAACAATTGCCAAGACATCAGAAAAAGGGTCTATATAAATTTTCTGCAAATATTTTAATTAAAAGGATAATTACGGTTGAAGCTGAAACTCAATGTTTTGCAAAACACTCTTTTTTCTATAATTTCTCTACATAACCCGTATTCGTTTCACGTTCTATGCCTAAATGTTGCCAATTTCGGCGTTTCAAATCGTGACGTCTTAAGAGCACAATCCAAATCTTTCTTTACACCTACAGATCTAAATGTTGGCACGTAATTTACCTGTAATGACGCAAACCCGCTCACAAGATTTGGTTGCGATTACCTTGTTATTTCTGGAGATACAAAAAATTCTCAAAAGAGAACACAAAATTTTCGGGGAAAAAGCAACTGTTTTTCTTGGCTAACGCTTGTAAAAGGAAGGGACTCAGAATTCTTCATTCTCTGATGACACTCGCTAACTTCGTTAGTGAAACGATCGTTAGGTATTTAAAAAGATGAGTTGTGGTGATTTGTGTTCTCCAAGTATACTTATCAGTGCTCATTACAGGTTACAGTCTTCACTTCACTTAGGAAGGTACTCACCAAATTTGTTCACAATCGGCTGATTATTTTTTGAGTTATAGGCATATATATATATATATATATATATATATATATATATATATATATATATATATATATATATATATATATATATATATATATATATATATATATATATATATATATATGAATTGGGGTTTGCTCTTAAAACGTCGCGATTTGGAACGCCGAAATTGCCCACATTTAAGCAAAGAACGTAAAACGAATACGGGTTATGTTGAAAAAATGTAGCAAGAAGAGTGTTTTCCAAAGCCTTAAGTTTCGGCTTCAACCGTAATTGTTCTTTTTACTAGAATATTTGTAGAAAATTCATTTCATATGGACCTTTTCTCTGATGCTTTGGCATCTATTTTAATTATAGAGTTTATCGTTTAATGGTCTATAATTTTTACCGAATGTTTGTAGAAAAAATTCCTTAATGAGCAGACCACCACTTTTGAATTTTGAAAAGATTTCTTTAAATGAGCACGAATCAGGCTCATTATAACCCGTATCCGGGGTTACTTTCATTTTTTCTCTGTTTTTATATATACAGGGTGCATTTCTACGGTAAAACTCAACATATCCGTTATTATAGAAGATACGAGAAAAAATTCTATGTGGTTATTATAGGCTGTCTTAAGCTGTATCCTATAAAAGTAGTTTTACAATCATAGGTGGCCCATAAGTTGTTGGTGATAAAATTTTTCTTTTATTTTTTTAATCGAACACACCCTATATTATTATATCTTTGCATTTTCCATCGAAATATAATGCATGTTTGAAAGAAAAGGAACTCATGGCGCAGCAAGTGCGTTATGGTAGCGAATTTTCATTATATGTTTCAAATTTCAATTCCAATTCTTTCAGGAACATTTTG
Source organism: Tillus elongatus (assembly GCA_964006375.1). Taxonomy (NCBI): domain Eukaryota; kingdom Metazoa; phylum Arthropoda; class Insecta; order Coleoptera; family Cleridae; genus Tillus; species Tillus elongatus. The sequence continues at coordinate 106,641,195 of OZ023263.1, read as the reverse complement.
AGTTTATTTTTGAAAAATGTTTTACACTTTCAAACAATAAAGTTATTTTGATGAAATATGGTACATTGTTTCTACTTTATAGGTAACATTGGTAACCAAATTTCATGTCTGCTTTCTTTAAAAGGAAAGACATATTTGCTATGAAAAATATTTTTTATGAAAATTCAATACCATAACGCATTTGCTATGTCCAGAATTATAACTCACTAACTAAGCAGGGTGACCAAACTTGTAAAAGTCCACTGACATTTACCTGAGGATAATAGTCCTACATACGGATCGACAATTTTTATTCCAGTTACACTATCACATTCAACGGTTGATTATTTATGCTACTAACTTCGGCTTTGTCTGTTTGCGATTGCACCGTATTTTTATACATGCAGCGGGTCCAGTAGCACATAAAGTGGAGGCTTGTGATAGCATGTTTAAAAATATCTTCATTTTCTATTCAAAAATGCTATGATTTTAAATATTATTGGAAAACTGAACTTTCGAAAAAATAAATCCGCTTTATTGACGAACTTCGCTAAAACACACTAAAAAAGTCATAGCTGATCGCCAGGTAACAATAGTATATAAATAAGAACGGGTCCCGATCCAACACCGCAGAATAATGGAAAACGAAATAGAAGTACAATAGAACAATAGAGCATTAAAGAAGTTTTCTAAAATGGGTGTTTACCGATTGGTTGTTTAATCAAGACCAACTCAGCAAACAACCTCCTGCAGAGATCACCTTCAAAACAGAGAACTCGTCTGGAAACCAGTTTGCAAATCCACGTCCCACCAAAAACTATAAAGGAAGTATCCAGACCAGGGACATAAGATTCCTGCATTACTAGTAGAGTCTTCAGTTAGACTTGTCAATTCATTATTTTATATATATTTTTTATTTTATATGAGTAGTTATTATGTGTGTATTTTTATTAAATAAATTATTTATTTTAAAAAGTCAAATGTGTTAACCACAAAGTTAACTCGCGTTTTATTATTGATACTGAGAACACAAAAACATACATCAATCTTAATGTAGAAGATTTTCAAAAGACATGCCCTTCACATATTGGCAGGGTCCGAATCGTAAATAAAAATGTGCTCTAGCGTAAATTAACATCTGAGACGTGACCGACCAAATTAGAATGCTTAGTCTTCTTTTTAAGTCAGTGGCTTAGTTCCGTATATCATACCTTTTACATTCCACAGATTTCTAAATATTAAGTCGAGGTACTGCCGGAGATTGATATGGTATTGTGCTGGTGCTCCATCCCGCTGGAACCATATGACATTCGCTGGAACTTGTGTGTTTCCTCGATCAGTATCTAAACTTGGCAAAGCTGGCGCGACATTTTTCTGGAGCAGTGTTAAATAATTATCTATTTAATTTGCCATCAACGAAAAGAGGACCATTGACATGGTTTCCGACTATTCCTGCCCAAACATTAACCTTTTCAGGATATTGCGTATGTTCTTCTGTCATCCAGTGTGGATTTTCTTTAGACCAGTAGTGAAAATTTTAACGATTAACATGGCCGTAAAATGTAAAACTGCGCTGACCAGAAAACAAAACATAGTCTAGTTGGATTGCATTGTTATTTAACATTTGCATTATTTGTCCACAAAAAGACGTTCTTCTGTCAAAATCGTCTTCCATGAGCACCAAACAAACAAAGTATCAATTTATAGGCACGCATTTTACTTTCGTTTTATATTTGAATAATCTATGAATGGTTAACCTTATTTGTCCATAAAAAGACGTTCTTCTGTCAAAATCGTCTTCCATGAGCACCAAACAAACAAAGTATCAATTTATAGGCACGCGTTATACTTTCGTTTTATATTCGAATAATCTATGAATGGCTAACCTCCAATCCTGTGGCTGCTTGTCGACCCGAAGTAGGTGGGTTTTTCTCAAACTCAAGCATTATATCCAATTTGGTATCATTATTTAGTGCATTAGAAAGTTTGGTTTTTACTTCCTTACATCGCCAAGCTCGTGAAATTGCTTTACAATTTTACTAGTTGTTCCTTAGGATATAGGGGCCAAATCGAGAATTTCGTTTTGCAATAGCTGAGGAGTGTTTTGTTTGCGTAACCGTTTATGTGTAGATTTGTTATTTTATGCATTTCTGTTAAATACACTATGTTACTGGATTGCAGTTAAAATCTGACAACTATTGTGCGGGTTGCTAAAGCGTTTTGAAGGACGCTGAGAACTTTCATGTCTCCTTTTTAGTGAATTTTTATTAAAAAAAATTCACTAATAGAGAGGTATCGATGGTGAGACTTTGCAAAAATTTTTGCAAATGAGCGCGAATTTGGGCCCCTAGAACCCATATCCGGGGACAGTTTCGATTTTTATATATATATAAAATTCAGCTTTCTAGGGTTACAGAAAATTAAGCTATTCAAACTTGAAACATTTATGTTTAATTCCACCGCCTACATTGAATAGTTTATATGAGATCTAGTTGTGGTTGTCGTGGTAACGTAACATATGATTATTATTGCGCAGGTCTGTTAGACGCTCTAACTGACATTTACCGTATATGATATGAGATCGTTTATATTATTTTTTTTTGTTTTTTATTTATTTGTTTGGACGAATTATTTGTGTCATTTGGGAAATTTTTTTATACAAGTGCAAATAATTCCTTTATTAATGTTAGTGGGTGGATTAAACAGTGTTTGTTATATTTTATTAACACATATATACGTAAATGGTTTATAAACTATGTATTTGCACATTGAATAAATAAATAAATATAAATGATGGAAGTTTTACAAAAGGGCTGATATTATACAGGGTGACGCGTTTCTACGGTAAGCTCAATATAATTATTATTATACAAGAGACGAGAAAACATTGTATATGTTAATTATAGGGTGTCTTGAGCTGCATCTTATAAAATTATTTTGACAATCACCGGCTGTCCCACAAGTCGATTGTTGGTGATCCCTACAATTTTTTTTTTCGAACAGCCTTATTTTATTGCATTTTTTATCGAAATATGCTTGTAAGAAAAAAAATCAAGACGCAGTAAGTGCGTTTTGGTAGAAAATTTTCATTAAATGCTACAAATTTCAATAACTAAATTTGCTATTTGTTGGTTAGAAAACCAACGTTTAAGGTATATTGGGGGAAAATGTTTGTACATTTTTAAACAATAAGTTATTTTGCTAAAATATGGCACATTGTTTCTACTATATATTTTGCTCGTAACCTTATCTCGTTTCTGTGCATCTGTGTGCTCTGGAAAATGCATTAACAAGTCGTTATTGTAGTGTAAAATTAAAATTGACTAAATGTAGTTTTGATAAATCAGAATGAAAAAAGTGAATTTATTGACTGAGGAGTAATATTGTGTTGTATACTGGGAGAGTGTTGGAAAATGATCATGTTATATTCTATAAATTAATTAATTATCAACATATTATGTACTTTATTTAAAACGTTAAAATGGTGTATGTGCTTGTCATAATAAGGTTACTTAAAGCACGAGGGATATACTGTTTGGTTTGTTTTATTAGTGAATTTTTATTTAAAAAAATTCCCTAATAGAGAGGTATCGATGATGAGACTTTGCAAACATTTTTGCAAATGAGTGCGAACTAGGACCCCGAGAACCCATATCCGGGGTTAGTTTCAATTTTTATATGTTATATATATATATATATATATATATATATATATATATATATATATATATATATATATATATATATATATATATATATATATATATATATATATATGTGTGTGTGTGTGTGTGTGTGTGTGTGTATGTATGTATCTGCACGATAACTCAAAAAGTTATTAACTGGTTTTGATTAAACTCGGCAAGAATCTTTCTTTTAATCATGGCTTAGATAAGTTCGTTAGCCAGGAAAATCGCACAAGGTTTTCCTAGAAAATTTTGAGTTTCCTTTCGAAAAAAATGTTTGTCTCTGAAAATTACATAGCTATTTTGGTGAAATTTGGTGAATATGTTGCGTTGTTTTAAGATTTCTCGCATTGTAAACTGACGTCCAAACTGCGACACATTACATAGAGCAACACTTATAAGAAAGAACACAATGTTTTTATATGTTGTGTATTGTGTGCTGCCTAAGATATCATACTAAGTGCAGCAGGTCCCTTCCAACACTATAGGATTAAAAATGTATTGCCAAAAAAAAGTTGCTTATTCTTTAACCAAAGCTGTTTTAATACAATTTAAAGGGTATGTTGCCCTGGGAGAGACCTTACTACGTATCAAAATTCAACTTTCTAAGTTTATAAAAAATTGAGTTATTCAAATTTTGATTTTCCTTTCGGAATTTTTTTTCCAAAAATTACAAAGGTATTTAAATGAAATTTTGGTGCATATGTTGCCTTAGGAAAAACCTTACTACATACCAAAACTAAACTTTCTAAGTTTCTAGAAAATTGAGTTATTCAAAATTGAAGCATTTAATAAAAATTCACTACCATAACGCACTTGCTGCGTCCCGAATTTTAATTTATATCACCAAAAAAGAATATCTAAAACGTTTTTGTTCACTTTCTTATTATAAAGAATAAAACGAAATTAGTTACCAATCTTTAGTATGTTAAAGCAAAGTGTGTCAATGTACCATAACGTTTAAAACCATACTATTTTCAAATACAAAACGAAGATGCCTTTAAATAAGGTATAACAAGCCCCTACTTTCTATTTAAGGGTTGCAACTGTCACTTCATGGGATATGAATATAGGGGTAAAGTTTTCACGTGGCAGGATGTAATTTTTATTCTTCTAAAATGAACGTGTTTCGGTATGTCATATAAATATGTATAATAATTGAGATACTTACACTACTCTACTTGTCTGTTCCAGATTGTATATTCTCCAGGTTTAAAACGCAGTGTATATATTTAAAATTATGGCCATGAAATGACTACACGTTTTTTAGCGTAAAACAACAAGCTTGTTTTTGTAAATTAATGCCACCGATATGGTATTACACCGGCGTTGAAAAATAAGTAGCTTGCTGTAAAGTTTTCCAGAAAATAAGGTTGTCTCCCTTTTTTCATAGTTTTCTTAAAATAATTCTCGCCAAGGAGATTAAAGTCTTGAGTGAACGCGTGCAATATTAACGTTATCTTCCATCCCGGAGTCAGTGTAACTGTTATGATGTGTGTATAATATCAACAATTTCGCGTAAACGAATTTGTTTGTAAGAAGAAATTGGCAATCTACCTTTGAATACGTAAGATATGCACGCTGCTTTGAATATAGTTATTTTTACGTCAACCGCTTTCAAACGAAAACTCTTTCACTCCCCGTTATGCTCGAGTAAAGTAAATAAAATTCAAATGAGTTCCGCAATAAAATACGGAATACTGTGTATTTTATTATCTTTCAGCTTTTGCATGAGGGACAATTATCTTTTATGGCTTCATAAAATTCGATAATAAATGAAATTAAGTTTAGCTTAGGTGACAGCTCTATAGGTGGAAAAATTACGGAAAGAAAGTTTTATGCTATTGTCTCGTAAACACACATCGAAAACTATTTTTTTCCTTATGTCTTTGTGAGGTTTTATATATTTACCTTGAATCTATCCAGAGGATCAATTTAAATGTACAATATGGAACAGCCTAATTAAATAAATTCAGTATTTCAAAAATCTGAAACAAATCAATTTTAGACAAAAAAATGAAGTCCTGCAAACTTAAAACTTCACCACTGCGTTGAGTGACAGTTAAACCCTCAAATTTTCAAGTAAGAAGTGAGGTGATGAAATATCATTTGAAAGATCACTTTATTTTGTATTGGAAAATGCTATGGTTTTAAAACATATTGCAAAAATGATTAGTAAAAAGCTCTGGACGCAGCAAGTGCGTTATGGTAGTGAATTTTCATAAAACTATTTTTTTATAGAAATAATGTGTTTTTTTAAAGAAAGCAGGCATCACATTTGGTTACCAGTAAAATCTATATAGTAAAAACAATGTGCCATGTTTCATCAAAATAAATTTATTGTTTGAAAATGTACAAAAATTTCCGAAAGTAAACAAAGTGTTCCCGAAAAAACTCGTTTCTTGGTCAACCTTATAGGTTAATAGCAAATTGAGCTATTCAAATATTAAGCATTTGATCAAAATTCGCTACCATAACGCACTTACTGCGTCCAGAATTTTTTTTCTTACAAACATGCATTATATTTCGATGGAAAATGCAAAAATGCAATAACATAAGGCGTGTTTGGTTAAAAAAAAAAGAAAATTTGTATCACCAACGACTGTGATTGTAGAAATAATTTTTTAAGATGTTTTTCTTTAAATGCCTGTAACTTTTTTGTCCTTTAACCTACGGAGCTATATTTTGCCTATAGTAATATAAACCCGCGTGTGAAATTTGGCTGCCCTTACTTTGTTAATTTTGAAAATAAAAAAAAACGATTTTTTTTCTAAATAAAACACAAAATTTTCCGGGAAAACCTGGGCGGATTTTCCTGACTAACGAACTTATCCAAGCCACTTGCGAAAGGAAGGTACTCACCAAGTTTTATCAAAATCGGTCCATTACTTTTTAAGTTATAGGTGTGACACATAATATATATATATATATATATATATATATATATATATATATATATATATATATATATATATATATATATATATATATATATATATATATATATATATCATATAAAGTCTGAAACTGACCTCGGATTTGGGTTCCGGGGGTCCTAAATAGCGCTCATTTGAAGAAATTTTTTGAAAATTCAAAAGTCTGGATCTCCTCATTAGTGAATTTTTTTTAAGAAAATTTACTAAAAGAAAGAAATTTATCTGGTTTACAAACTTTCTACAAAATACTAAAACATTACTAACTAATCGTGTTTCATTCTTGATAACGAGAAAAAAAACACATCAATCCTAATGTAGAAAATATTCAATTTGCATGCCCTGAACGTTCTGCATCATCCTAAGCGCAAATAAAAATATTATTTCTGAACGTCATTAAGTCTGGGTTTGACATGATTAAAGGAAATAACTAAAATGCTTTTACTACCAGACAATTACTTAATCCTCAACCCTACGCGTTTCGGCCCATTATTGAGCCATCTTCAGGGCTTTAGATTAATACCTGTCTTAAGTTACAGAAAAGTGCGATATGAAATGTTGCGGAGATTTGGCTTTTCATTTATTGTCCTCAGATTTCCAAACGAAAACTGCATAGAATAAGAAAGCAGAAACATCACAAGACTTGAAGCAGTCAGAGGTGAATATAAAGGACGCTTATTTTTTATTTTATCAGAAGGCAAGTAGAAGTCTGGACCTTCGGACATCTAATTATGAACTGCGAAATAAAAATGTCTTCCAAGGTTGATAAACATCTGACGCGTGATTGACCTAATCTCAATTCGTTATTCTTCTCCTTCATCCAGTTGAAGCAAGTGGTTTAGTTTTGTAGCCATACTGTTTACATATCCCCATAAGAAAAACTTAATAGCGTAAGATGTGGTGATGGGGGTCGAGAAGTCGTGGAACAAAGGAATCCAGAGGACAAGCTGAGGAAGTGGAAACAACAACATCAGCTTTCGATGAAGCTTTCCCCAAGACCGTCATGCGCGGTGAAGAGCCGCATCCTGCACGAGGTGACCCTGCTGATAACTGGGAGGTGGTGTTAGCTTCGGCCACAGATTTGTCTCCGACACCCAAGCTGGAGCCTGGGTGCCATCGGAGGGCGGCGAGGTCCGCGGACTCTGGGGGCCCCTCGACCAGTGAGCACCCTACTGTAGGGGTAGAGAGACTGCCCCGGCAGTCCAAGCGTCTGTCCGGGGCGCAAAAAAAGAAGCCCCGGAGGGCGTAGAAAATGGAAACCGGGACGTCGACGGTCGTGAAACCTGTAAGACGCAAGAGGGGAGTGCAATCAGAAGTGGACGCGCTCGAACCCTAGCACGCCTACTACAGACAGACGTCCCAAAAGGCCCAGTGCCGGAAAACCGGCGCAGACTGGCTCTTATAGCGAAGATGCGGAGGGCCTCGGGATGGCGGTGATTGACAGACGCAATCCTGAGGTCACACTAGACCAGGGGAAGACGGATCTGATCCCGACTGCGGTGGTACCTGCGGTGGACTCTCTTCAGGAAGGGGAGCACGCTTACTACAGACAGACGTTCCAAAAGGGCCAGCGCACCTGTAAAGGCGCAAGAGGAGAATGCGGGTCAGAAGAGGCTGCGCTCGCGCTCTAGCACTCCTACTAAAGACAGACGTCCCAAAAGGGCTAGGGCCGGAACACCGGCGCAGACTGAATCGTATAGGGAGGCTGCGGAGGGCCTCGGGATGGCGGTGATTGGAAGACGCCATGCTGAGGTCACGCTAGACTATGGAAAGGCGGACCTGATCCAGGCTGCGGTGGTAGCTGCGGTGGCCTCTTCAGGGACGGGAGAGCCAGCCTCAGTCCCACCGGCCTCGCTCAGATTTGGGAGGGAGCGGACTTGACAGCCGTCGAGCCCAAGAAACTCCCCCAGAGACGCAAGGTCCTCGTTCGGATCCCACAGGGGACAGTGATCAGTAGACTCAAGATCCAGAACCCTGAACTGGGGACACAACACATGCTCTAACGACCTATAACCAAAGACTGAGAAAGCCAGGAAGGAATCGTGGAGGAGGCACTGCGAGGATGTAAAGAATACATCCGAGAGCGCTCGACTACACAAGATCCTGTCCAAGGCCAACATGGACCCCCTTAGAACATCCACAGGCTTTACAAGCTCGGGGAAGGAACCTATAGAAGTTTTAATCGAGACGCACTTTCCCTGTTGTAACATAATAAACCAGTCATCTCCGAACTTGGAACACTCAGAAATAGAGGCGCCTTAGAGGGGATCATCTACAGTAGACTGGGCAGTCGCTAAAGAGGTGGTTACTTGGAGTAAAATCAGAAGGACCATTAACAGCTACAAGCCAAAAAAATCCCCGTGATTTGATGGAATATAAAGCATCATGTTCCAACAGGGTATAGATATACTGGCTTACCCTCATTATAAGGGCCAGCCTGGCTCTGGGGTACATTCCGAAGGCATGGAGCCTGGCCAGGGTTGTATACGTTCCTAAACCTGGGCTTCCAACAGACCAGGAAATTTCATGTTACCATCTGCCGACCGCTCGGTTCTGTCTAGCCCGTCAATGGCTGGTTTTGACGCTGGTGCGGGCGGTAGATGTTCACATGTTTACTCGGGGAGGTTATTTTCAGACTTACTGAGATAGAAGAAGATTATATGGCTGAAATTAGAAGTCGAGTGGAAACTGTTGCTGATCTTGCTGGACAAATTTTAAGTCAAAACAATGAGCTGGCATATATCAAAAATTTAATATATACTTGCTGCAATCATAACCGTCATCTCTAAAACATAGATGTTTACCAGGTCGTTGACCATGCAGATTACAGCAGGGCCTTAAATGCTTGTCATCTCCTAATTGGTCTAGACACTTGCAGTATCTATGACAGTGTCGAAGTTTTGCGCTGTTATAAATGCAACTTATTCCATCAGTCAGCTAACAAATGTGTATCTGATAATATCATTTATCGTAGGTGCAGAAAGTCCCACGAGGTAAAAAAAACTGTAAAAGTATAATTCTGTCGGGCATCAATTGCACTAAATATAACCTTAAGCTTAAAGCTAACCTCAGTACCGACCATTCGTCATGGGACTACGCAAAATGCGGCTCGTACAAGCAGGCATTCTCAAAACTAAAATTAGAGAACAATCACAGCCTTTTTTGATTCAGAACAATACATCAAAGATGTTCCGTAAGTCTGAGTCTCTTGTATATTGACAAAACACTCAAACAGTAACCTTGAAATTTTACCTCTTATTGATTTATTATGTGTAAAAATTTCTTTACAGAACACAGCTTTGTACATAATTCAGACTTGCCTTGTTCTTGGTATCTCACTTCACGATTTAATTGCGCTTCACGTATATTGCTTTTAGGCAATTTCAACTTGTCAGAGTATGTTGAATATCTGTATTGTTTCCAGCGAGGTTCAGGTGCTATTCTCGCTGCAAGACACTTTTAATTTTGGGCAACTAAGTGGCATTAGAAAGTCTGCTGGAAGAATGCCTGATCTTGCTCTTGCTATTATTGAGGGTTGCGTTTCCTGAGCATCTGATGAATTGGTGAGGGAGAATGATCATCATCCATCTATCTATGGAGGCAACATTTAAATTAGAAAAAAAAAAACAAGAAACAAACATATTTTGGCCTCTTTTCGTCGTTGTTATCGCCGGCCCAATTTTCACAGTCTGTACACCCATCTTTTCTCTGTCAATTGGTCTTTTCTGGCAGATGTGCCTGAAAAGGATTATTATTGTGAAGTATTTTACAATAAGTTGTTTTCAATAATTGATCTACATGTTCCAAAGACCCGCTTTGTTCGCCGCCGAAACTACCCAGCCTGGTATAATTATTCTAAATTGCTACATCTTATTCGTCTAAAATATAGAGCATGGAGAAGATACAGGCAGATACAGGCAGCTTGGGGATTCGTCTTTCTATGCAGAATTGAGGAGATTTGGGCAGATGGTTAAATCCCTCTCCAAGACTAGGTAGGCACTTTATACTGAGCAGATCCCTCCACGTTAATCTTTCCTCAACTATGTCTTACAAAGGTGAAACCAGGTCTGATCTCTCTGATATTGTGGACTCTCTTGCAGACTTCTTCCAGACTGCATTTCACGTTGATCCGATGACTGCTAATTCTTCTCATGGTCTGCAGTCATTTGATTTCGGCTCTTTAGCACTGGACGTTCTGCGGATCTCAAAGGAACAGGTCATGCGTCGAGTCAAACCGAAACACACTTCAGGCCCTGATCAGATACTAGCTTTTCTGGTGAGAGACTATACTTCTGCTTTGTTAAAGCCTCTAGCTATCGTTTTCAACTTCTCACTTCGGTAGACTAAGTTTCCGGCTGTGTGGAAAAAAGCCAAATATACACCTGTTCTTAAAACTGGGGAGAAATCGGTGGTAGACAATCATAGACATTATGGACAATTTTTCTAAAGTGTTTGTATTTGTAATACATGCTTCTTTCAATTCAACTTAAAGACCCTTATTAGCAGTAGCTAGCACGGCTTTGTCAAGGGTCGATCTACGGTAACAAATCTGGTCTGCGTTACAGATTATATTTCAAATGGAGTAGACATGGGACTTCAGACTGATGTGATCTGTCTGGATTTCTTAATGGCCTTCGGTAGAACAGATCACGAAAGATTTCTCATAAAACTAGAGAAGATGGGGTTTGGTACTAACTTTGTTGGTTTTACTAGATCTTACCTGACCAATAGAGCCTTTTCCGTCTCATATTGTGGTTGCAAATCTGATAAAGTTATGGTAACATCGGGAGTTCCTTAGTGGTCTGTACTAAAGCCTATGTTATTCAACGGGTACATCAGTGTCTAATGTAATCGATGTTCCACGTCTTTTTTACGACGATAATGTAAAGGTTTTTGCACACGTTCTCGGCAGAGATGATTGTGACAGACTTCAACATAATTTGCTAAGCATACAACTGTGGGCACCTTTTAACTCGTTTTCACTAAACACGACAAACTGCGAAGTTATGTCCTATACTCATAGAATATTCTTACAGCATAAATGACGTTGTGCTTAGAAGGTCTGAAGTTATATCAGATCTTGGAGTCCTCTTTGATTCCAGCGTTTCTTTTTCTGACCATGTTGAGCTCATCGCAGCTAAGACTTATCGGGGAATTTTGATCAGAGGATTGGAAGCTTTCCGAAACTCGGATATCTTAAAGCTATTATATTGTGCATACGTTAGGCCTCTCATGGAGTATGCGTCTGTGGTAGGGTGTCCTCAGTACGCGGCTCATATTGGAACGCTTGAAGTCGTTCAGATGAGGTTTTTTAAGCTGCTATTATTTTGAGAGAATAACAGCTTAAAGATCTTTAGATAATTTTGACTCATACGTCCAAATAATTCTGCAAATAAAATTTGGATCTTCTTGTATTTTAACAAGCATCATTTCGCAATATTGTACCCGGTGAAATGGATCTTGTGGATGTAATTCTTGAGCGGTTGAAAACTTTAAATCATGCATTTTATGCTTATTTATAATTCCCAGTATTGAATTTCGTGGATATCCAAGATCACTTACCGCTAAATGAATAGAAGCTCTAGGAGACACATTAAAATGTCCCAAGCCAGTTATCTCCACAGCTTCACCTGATCTTATTGGTTTTGGAAAATAGGCGCAATTAGTTTTCCAAAAGTCTTAAAAATTATTTTCCGGAATTTTGTACCCGTCATCTTTGGCAATTGCGGATATCTATTCTTAAAAACTCGGCAAGTTCAAAGTTTAATTCATCCAGTTTCTTTATGGATATAAAATAAATTCAGTATGTCCTCATTTGTGTAGTCCATGTCACCCCAAACATAACACTTGATAAATTGTAAGAACTTTTGTTTAAACCGTGCGTTTAATTGATAGATAATTTTTTTCAGTTTTGAGATGAAACGATTTTTATCTCCGCAAGTTGACGTTTGAAGTTAGTGAAATGTCCCATAAAGTCAACTTAAAATTCAACATACTAAAGAGTCAGATTCATAAAAAAAATACAAAACATGGTCATTTTATTTAAAATAACTAAGTTTTTATCAATTTCCGGTAGTTTCGGAAGTTCCGCCATTTTGTAATTTTTTTTTAAATCAATAGATAGAAGGCTCTAACAGCTTCTTGCCAAATTTTGATATGCTAGCTTCTGCGGTTCTCCAAATACTTCTAACCAGCGGTGACCGTGGAACACTTTATATATATATATATATATATATATATATATATATATATATATATATATATATATATATATATATATATACATACATATATATATATATATATATATATATATATATATATATACATACATATATATATATATATATATATATATATATATATATATATATATATATATATATATATATATATATACAGGGTGGCGCATTGAATACGATTGAATACGAAGCAGACCGATTTGCGTCCAGAGAAATTTTTTTGTTAAGAAACGCTGAAACACGTCAATTTAAATACTGAGGGGGACATGTTTTGACATACAACTCAACTTTGTGACGTCAACCCCTTAAGGTTGGTTATAACAACCCTTATATTTTAAATAGAGAATATGGGTCGAGTGTTACATGATTTGAAAGATTTTTCTTTTCTGAATTCAGCACACTAATCTTTTGGGAAGTTTTATCAGCTCGTTTAAAAATTATTCACAGTTGAAAATTCAAAAACGCATTTCAGTAAACAAAAAATTGACTATCAGAACATTTCTTATCGGAATGAGAGAAATGCGGTTTACTATTTCAGTTTATCTGTCGGTTTGATACTTGATAGTACTACCGAAAATTAATTTCAGAATGGTGTATTCTGTAGAAGAAAGAGTTGAAATAATTACTCTTTTTTTCAAAAACGATGACTGTGCCAACCCTACTGCAAATTTGTTTAATGAACGACATCCGAACAGACATGTTAACAGAAAATACATCTTGGAGTTAGTTGCAAAGTTTCGACAAAGTGGTTCAGTAGCCAACAAAAAACGGGATCCTGAGCGTGAATTTCCGGTTAGAAATGAGACTACTGAGATTGAAATTTTAGGACAAATTGCTGCAGACCCAACTTTGAGCACGAGAAAATTGGCCACTGTTTCAAACATCAAAAAAGAACTATTCAGCAAACAATGAAGCATCATAAATTTCACCCGTATAAAATTCATCTTGTACAACAACTGAATGAAGATGATTTTGATCGGCGGCTGGAGTTTTGTGAAGTTATGACTTCACGAATAGCTGATAACGGAAACTTTCTGTTTAATATCTGTTTTCAGACGAGTGAACGTTTTTATTAAACTTTACAGTCAATCGTCATAATTGTCGTTATTGGGCAGATAATAATCCAAGAAATTTTCACGAAGTCCACACTCAAACTCCACAGAAATTGAATGTCTGGGCTGGCATTTTTGGAGACCGTTTAATCGGACCAATTTTTCTAGATGGCAATTTGAGTGGCGAAAGGTATTTGGAGTTACTAGAAGATATCGTTTACCCTCTACTAATTGACACTGTTGAAAATGATGATCGCTATCAAGAAAATCAATTAGTGTTTCAACAACATGGAGCTCCTTCGCATTTTTTCACAACGTGTTAGGGAGTTTTTAAACAGAGTTTCCAGAGCAAAGAATTGGGCGTAGAGGTGCTATTCAGTGGCATCCTAGATCACCGGATTTAACTTCTTTAGACTTATTTCTATGGGGCCATTTAGGGAGTAGAATTAATGCAACAGAACCGGAGTCTCTGGAAGAATTACGACGACGCGTTGTTGAAGAATGCCGTCTAATAACTCAACAAATGCTCCAGAATGTCAGAGCTCAATTTGAACAAAATTTGTACTTTTGTATGGAAGCTGGCGGTCAACAATTTTAACACTTACTTAACTGAATATACATTTTTGAATGTCTGGTTTTGTTTTTTGTTTTTTTAACGAAGAATTGACTAATTAGTGCATTTCTTATCACAATGAATAAAATACGTTCTTGCAACTCCAACTGTGAATAATTTTTAAACGAGTTGATAACACTTCCAAAAAAAAAAAAAATAGTGTGCTGAATTCAAAAAAGAAAGAGCTTTTAAATGATGTTACACTCGACCCATGTTCCCTATTTAAAATATAACGGTTGTTATACCACCCTTAAGGAGTTGATGTGACAAAGTTGAATTTTATGTATCTCCCTCAATATTAAAATTGACGCTTTTCAGCGTTTAAAAAAAATAATTATCGGGACGCAAATTGGTCTGTTTCGTTTTCAATGCGCCACCCTGTATATATATATATATATATATATATATATATATATATATATATATATATATATATATATATATATATATATATATATATGGGTGAAAATGACTAAAACTACTATGGGTTGCAGTGGGAATAGTTCGCGCCTATTTAAAGAGACTGCTTCCAAATTATAAGTTACGACCTCTTAGTTTTACGAAAATTCCTCAATACAAAGATCCTTTTGTCTCTTTACTTTACAATTACTAAGATTTTTCGTATATATACATCGAGTTTAAAACACAGTTGTAACAAGGCAGAGTGGAAGGCTAACTCAGTTCCATCTAGTAAATATTCAGTAGGCGCAATACAGTGCCAAATATTTAAAACCGATCTAAAATTCAACTCTAATCCATTGTTGGTGTATGCTTAACTCCCAAATGTTTTATCCAGCTCACGTGATGTTATTAGTATACCTGTACCTTCTAGAATGAGCATAAATAAAACAAAGCACGTATGTTGCTAATTACGAAACATGCGTAACTCTGGGAAACTAATTTGAAACACTGATAAAGTCGTTGAAACTTCTCAAATCCCAACATTTATAAAGTATTTATACATTATAATGAAAGTGAAAAAATGTAAATTGTATTAAAGATAATTGGATCATAAGTAGTTTTAACGAGTTTTATTATAACGAGATTTAAAATATACCTACTCCAGCTACTACGTATGTAAACACGATGTTTGTATTAGTGAATTTTTATTTAAAAAAATTCACTAATAGAGAGGTATCGCTGGTGAGACTTTGCAAAAATTTTTGAAAATGAGCGCGAATTTGGGCCCCTACAACCCATATCCGGGGTCAGTTTCGATTCTTATATGTTTATATATACATATACATATATATATATATATATATATATATATATATATATATATATATATATATATATATATATATATATATATATATATATATATATATATGTATCCGACCGCTAACTCAAAAAATAATTAACCAATTTTGATAAAACTCGGCAAGTGCCTTTCTTTTATTAATAGCTTGGATGAGTTCGTTAGCCAGAAAATACTGACACGGTTTTCCGGGAGAATTTTGAGTTTTCTTTCGAAAAAAAAGTTTTCTCCGAAAATTACAAAGATATTTCGATAAAATTTGGTGTGAATATTGCCTTGGGAAAGACCTAACTATGTCCCAAAATTCAGCTTTTTAGGATTACAGAAAATTGAGCTATTCAAATTTCAAACATTTATTTTCAAATCACCGGGTTTTATTCACAATGGTTTATATGAGATCTAGTATGCTGTTGCCTTGGTAACGGAAGAGTCTTGAAAACTGGTGCAAATCAGCTTTTAATAGCGATACAAAAATAATTTATTTTCAATTTGACCCTGTTATAGTGCATAAAGGTAGGTAAAGCAGTGTATTGGTTATATTCGGACACCTTCCTAATATACTGTAATTCTTTGGTATACCTACTATTACTTTAAAAACTAAAGTATACAGAATTAAAGTATATTAAGAACGTGGCCGAATATAACGGAGAGACTGCTTGTCTAGTGGAGAAATTCACTAACAAACAGAAAGCAAAAAAATGTTAGCGGAATCAATGACCTTTAGAAGAGTGAAAGCCGAAAAAACTTTGTTTGCTTACCATTTGAACCTAGATTCACGAGGGGTCTAGATGGCATTATAAAAAAATCCAATTTGCAACTAACATTTTCTACAAAAAATACTCTAAAAACTTGCTAGGTAACCCAAAAAACCAGGCTAGTACGGCCAAAATGTCAGGAATTTATGAAACAAGTTGTAAAGATTGTGATCTTAAATATGTCGAACAAACAAAAATATTTATTGAAATTAGATTAAAAGAAAATTTAGCACAATTAAGATAGATCTTCCGTCGCCCGACATAGTTGGGATAACAATCACCACGTTAATCAGGAAAATCTAAAATTAATTAAAAAATCTTAGACAACCAGGGCAGCTAAACGCCTTAGAAAGTATATAGAATGCTAAATATAGTAATAATAAAAAGAGAATGAATCTCGCTCCGCCGCCTACCGGTAGCCCCCTGATAGTTTGTTTTACAAAATAAATGCCGTCAGAAGCACGTCCAATAGATAATAAAAGAATACAGATTTTTCGGCAAAACGAAATATGTTAATTTTTGTGTCGTTAAACATCGCTAAATCGTTAATGACGTCTACCAGCAGATTAATATAAATAGAGTTGTGGATATAAGTTACTTATAATTATTCCTCATTTGATGACGTTAACTTGGTTAGTGAAAGATCAGCAGGTTTTTTAAAATGTGTTGTGGTGATTTTGGTTCTCCAAGTGTGCTTCCCATCGTATAACTTGAAGAGAGCAGCCTTTTAAGGATTGCTTAGAGGATTATCCAAGATTAGCCGGACATTTATCTACAGTTCTCACACTGTTAACCGAGCCTGTGTCTGTCTATTACAAGTTAAAATCAGTGATTCACAGATTTGTACCAAAACATTCAATTGATCAGGCTAGGCATCGTTTTTGGTCCGCCAGTGATATAAGATCTGGACTTAAACTTAAAAATGCTCTTCATGGAGAGTATAAAAATAGCCTGGCTGATGAAGACTATAAGGAATTTTCTAATTGTACAGATAAAATTAAGACAATAATTATAAATGCGTACCATTTTTTTTTTTTTTTTGTTCCCTCAGGGCTCGTCCGCGGCCTTGCCGCCCCGATAGCACCGCAACCCTTGGTTGATTGTGCATAAAAATGCGTACCATAGTTACACCTCTAGTATATAAATTAATATTCTGTCAAATCCTTATTCTTTTTAATCCTTTATACAACCTAAAACCATACAAAAAATAACTCCCGGCTAGATAACTTACAAAGACAATACATATATTGTGTCTTAAAAAAAATGTAACGCTTTTGCAGATGTCTTTAGAGATTCAGCTGTGCCCACAACTGTCTGCATATCACTCCCTTTTGACACCTACTGCGGCCCATTATACCACCTTAAACAAATCTCGTTAGATCATTGTTTTTAAAGGTAGTAAAACATTTAAACAAAATTCACACCGGGGCCTGATAGTGTTCTCAGTGTTTTTAGAAGGAACTGCCCTGCAGTATTTTCAGAACCTTTGCATTGTATTTTAAATCTTACTGTTAGTATATCCACTTATCCAGATAGCTGGAAAATATCAAAGGTTGGTCCTATACACAAAAAGTCGCAGCAAGTGCGAATTTTCATAGAAATGATCTGGTAACAAATATTTTTCTATAATTTTTTTTCTTGTAACGTAGAAATCTAAATTTTGTTGAGTAGTTTACTTTTTATATCGTAAAGATATCTGCCAAATTTGGTTACCATAGATTTTTTATTTTCTCACAAAAATGTATTTTGAAAGAAAACTCAAAATTTTCCCAAAAAACTTAGTCCGATTTTTCTGGCTAATCCAAGCCACTCACAAAAGGAAGGTACACGCCAAATTTTACTAAAATCGGCTTATTATTTTTTGAGTTATCGGTGTGATACATATGTATGTATATATATATATATATATATATATATATATATATATATATATATATATATATATATATATATATATATATATATATATATATATATATATATATATATATAAACATATAAAAATTGAAACTGACCCCGGATATGGGTTCTACGTTTCCTAGTACGCGCTCATTTGCCAAATATTTTTTTAATTCAAAAGTCGGGATCTCCCCATTAGTGAATTTTTTCTACAAAAATTCACTAAAAAGATGCGACTGGTTGTTGATAATTATAGACAGACTGTGTTAATTCCTAATTTTACTAAAGTCCTAAAATATGTCCTTGTGAATTATATATCCGAACATGTACGCCCACACATCTCAAAAAACCATTTCAACAACCTTAAATTGTTTATGTTCCTTCACCCAGTATGTTGCTGAAGTTTTATATCCTAGTGGAGAGGTGGACGCTATATACTTGGACATGAATAAACTTTTTGATTGCGTATCACATCGATCATTAATGATAAAATTTTGACACTTTGTATTTTATGAAAAAATTGTGATTTTTTTTACTTTACCTTATAAAACGGAACACAACACTGTGAGCTGGACGACAGGGTCGCCATCTCGGTGCGACATCAGGTAGTATGTTGTCACAACAGCTCCAATTAATACAAAATATTAAAGATAGAGACTGTGTCAAACCAACAAACAATTTTTGTGAATTGTCAGCCCTGGCCCATTTTCCCTAATACTGGGACAATGTATGTAAGGCTAGATGTATTATCACCATAATTAGAGACGCAGACCGGTTTCGCTCTAATTAGAACTCATCAGTGCGCTATACTAATTAGAGCTGAAACACACCTATAAAGTAATACAGCTAAGGCAGCGAGCCTACAAAACAATGTGATACGGCCGACAGGGTCGCCATCTCGATGCGCGATCTCTTCCTGATTTTGCATTGCTTGCGGTACCATTTAAAATTAAAAATACTTATAACCTTCTATTAGTACTTCTGGGAAACTTTTAATTAGAAACTTTTGATTATAATATAATACTTTTTGAGATATCTCGTCAACATAATTGTAACTTTACCTTACCAGAACATTGTGAGATGGACGACATGGTCGACATCTCGGTGCGCCATCTCTACCTGATTTCGCACCGACATGGCGACCCTGTCGTCCATCTTACAATATTCTAGTAGGCTATCTACCATAGCTGTATTACTTTATAGGTGTGTTGTCGCTATAACTAGTATAGCACATTAACGAGCTCTAATTGGAGCGAAACCTGTCTGCGTTTCTAATTATGGTGAGAATACACCTAGTCTTACAAAATCGTTTTAGTTATGTCAAGTATGTTAGAAAGTCTCATACTATATTACCCTGCTTTATCTGGGGCTCCTGAGTGTTTGGTTTGGGTCCACTTTTTTTCAATGTATTTATGACCTACGCACTGCTATTAGCATACTGCACTGCGAATAATATAAATATCTTCTTGTCACTACGCACTGCTATTAGCATACTGCACTGCGAATAATATAAATATCTTCTTGTCAATTAAATCAAACCTAGACTGTGATTAGTTGCAAAAAGACCTAGACAAGATCGCAGAATGGTGCTTAGCCAATGGACAGAAGCTTGTCTCTAAGAAATGCAGGGTAACGCTATTTTCAAATAAAAAGTTTCCTTTTTCTCATCTCTACAATATTGGTATTTATTCCCCTGAAAACGCATTTAATATGACTTACGTGAAACCTTTGATCTGCGCTTCCACCATCACATTACCAATGTTGTTTCTTCAGCAACGAGAAGACTGGGCTTTCTACTGCGGCGCTCTAGATGCTTTAGACATACCATCACAATACGTGCAGTCTACAATGCATTTGTACAACCTAAATTATAATGCGTAAGCATATGCTAGTCTCCCTTATATGGTTGCAATGAGTTGATGCTGGAATTAATCCAGCATAGATTTCTCAAATAGGTAAGCTTCCGTGAGAGTGGAAGCTACACTGGAAGTTACAATGATATCCTCAGGATATTTTGTTGGCAGATTTCAGTAGGAGTTTCCTTTCTGACAGAAGATCTCTTGAAAGCATAACATTTGTAGATAAATTAACTCATGGCTACATTGATTGACCTAACCTGTAACAACAGTTAACTTTTTATATTCCAACTCCTGGTCCTTCCTTAGGATCCTATCCTATATTCTGCCTCCTTATTCATAGAAGAAACTACTAATAATAATAAATTTTTTGCACGCAAGTATGGGAAAACGCAGTAAAATCTTTGTTGACATTATCTTGCCTGGTGATGTAGCTGCTGTTTACAATGATCTAGAATGTGATTGGATTACACGATCCTTGTTTTGTTTTTATAGCTCTTATAGTAAGTTGGTTTTTGTTAGTTTGTGATGTTTAGTGTGATATAAATATACTTTCTGTTTCAATAAATTATTAAATAAATAAGTAAATAAACAAATAGGCATGCTTCTGTATTTTCTAAAGAACAGCTACACTTATGAAATGATGCTAAAATCAGCATTTTTCAAATTTCTGCAATTTTAAAAGTATCTGCATGAATCTAATATGAGCAACACTTGTGTTCACCACGGATTAAAAAATAACTGATTAAACATGAACACAAACCATATTTTCTCACTTTTTGATAGAAACATAATAACTTTTAAAAGCGGGCATTCTCACTGCCAATATTTATTTGCATTCTCATTTCTAAGTTGGAAAGGATAAAAATCAGATTTATTTAATAAATTATTTAGACGTGAGGTATATAACGAATAATAAAAATAAAATATATATTATGACTATAAACTATTGTTAAGCACAAACATTACATAGCCTCGTCGACAAGATAAACACATAATACAACAATGTTGTCCCAATCAACATGAATAAATAAAAAAACATTAAACCGCTGGATATTAATTGTAAAAACGTATACAAATTAAAATTGAACAACTTTGCGAACTTGTAAATTAACTTATATATATATATATATATATATATATATATATATATATATATATATATATATATATATATATATATATATATATATATATATATAGAGAGAGAGAGAGAGCGAGAGAGAGAGAGAGAGAGAAATGGTGTTATTCAATCCATATTATTTGTGTATCAAGGCATTCTGACAAAGGATAAAACGAGTACTATAGCTGTGTATGATGGGACTAACAAAAATCTGTCCAGCTGTAAACTCCTGGACATTTTGCTGGTGGCTGTTGTAGTTGCAATCTAGTTGCTATACTTATGACCTTTGTTTCTTTTTCATTAAGTTTAACTTAATTAGCAGCGAACCAGTGATTAGCACTCTGCAATGTACCAGTGCTTTGCTCACTTACCTTTTTTGAATCGGTGCTAAAATTTATGACGGTAGTGCCATCTGCATAAAGACAAACTGTCCTAGCCCTAAAAGTTTGCGGTAAGCCATTAATGTAAATCAAAGACAACAAAGGCCCAACGAGTGAACCATGAGGTAGTCCACATGTTACTTGTTTTCAGCTAGAATAGCTCGAATAAATTTTAACTCTTTGGAATCGGTTGTTGGAGATGAAATAAATAAATCTCATGGCAGTACTATCATTCCATACCTTTCAAGTTTTATTAGGAGCATTCGGTGAAACACGGAATCAAGTATCTTCCCAGGTCACAGTGAATTCATTGAGCTATGTTGTCATTATTTAATGCTTCTGTGTTTTTTTGTGAGCAGCTATGGTTCTCACTTTGTTTTTCCATATAAGCCTGCAATCTTGTTTTCATTGTATATTCAATAATTTCGGATAATGCTTGTGCTAAAGAAGGTAGTCTTAAGTTGTATATATTACTTAGGCTTCTAGACATAAAAGCCCAAATAACATTAGCCAGTGTTACGTCATTAGGAAACACAGCTTCCTATAAACACATGTTTATTACTTTTGTTCAAGGGGATGGACTACTGTGTATTATCTTTTTTAGAAACCTTGCTGACATTTCATATCAGTCTAATATTGGCGTGGATTTAGTTGATTTTATTGCAGCTGCGCTCTTTCTGTCAGATAAAATGAATATACGTTTGATACAGTTAGACCTAACTGCCCTCTCAACTCGCCTAATTTTTTCATCAAGAAAATTCACTAACAGAGAGGTAACGATGGTAAGATTTTCAAATTTTTTTTCAAATGAGCGCCAATGGGGCCCCTAGAACCCAAATCCAAGAGCCGTTTGAATTTCTACACACACACACACACACACACACACACACACACACACACACACACACACACACACACACACACACACAAATATATATATATATATATATATATATATATATATATATATATATATATATATATATATATATATATATATATATATATATATATAAAGCCCATTCAGAAGTAGAAGTAGAAATCAGGTCCGCTAATGTTCTAGATGAGGCAAAAGATTGGTTTCAAAGCAATAACCTAAAACTAAATAAAGAGAAGACTAATGTCTTAAATTTTTCATTAAAAAGTCATGCATCTGAAAACGTAGTCAAGTTTCTGGGACTCTTTATGGAGAGTGGCCTAAAATGGACAACCCACATTGAAAAACTTTGCAAACAATTGTCTAGTGTAGTATACAGCGTTCGTTATTTAAGAAAGCATGGTACTTACCTTGCAATTCTAACTGCTTATTTTGCGGACTTCCATTCGTTGATGTGCTATGGAAATTTGGTGTGGGGAGGTTCCGCCAGTATTGAGTCGGTTCTAAAGCAACAGAAGGCAGCAATTCGAGCTCTATGCGGTGTATCCCCGGGCGAGAGCTGTAGAAGACTTTTTTTTACAAGAAGGAATACTTACCGTTGTCAGTGCTTACATTCTTCACTGTGTGGTTTATGTCCATGACAACAAAGATCATTTTGTGAGGAACAAAGATTTTCACACTTATAGCAATCGATGTAGACTATTTAAGCTTGCAACATTTTCGGCTTACTTGCTCACAGAGAAATATGATATACATTGGTGTGAAGTTATATAACAAGTTGCCAAGCAATGTCAAAGACATAAATGTCACCAAGGGTTTTAAGATGCAGGTCAGGAGATTACTCCTTTCAAGAACCTGGAATTTTTAAGTGGTGAAAGTGTGACCGGTTAGCCTTATGATATTAAAATTTTAGAGTAATGCTTTATCTTGGTTTTGTTCTTTATTTGACCCTATGTATCAGTACGTTTTTCAATTTTGTCCCTTGTATACTTAAGCGATTCATTTGTGTAGTTGTTTAAGATTTTTTTGTGCCTTTTAAATTTTGAATCTTAAGTCTGATACAGATTTACATATCTGTTTTATTTTATTTCGTTTTTTTAAAGGTGACTTTACTTGTGTCTAGTATGAAGTATATGTATCTTTGTATTACGTCTGATTTCAAGTGGTGGATGTGGTATGATGGGGGGGGGGGGGTAGTGGTGCGATTTTTCGAGTTTTTGTAAAGTGTTGTAGATAGTGGAATTTTCTGTGTGTGTGTAGCTGATATATTGCTTTCGACATGCCATGTATGATTGATGGTAATAAAGATATTATTATTATAATATAATATTATATATATATATATATATATATATATATATATATATATATATATATATATATATATATATATATGCGTGTATGTATCAGAGCAATAACTCAAAAAATACTCAACTGATTGGAACGAAAGTTAGCACCAATCTTCATTCTATTAAGACTGCGGACGACTTCGTAAATCAGCCATAACGGACACTTTCTTTAGGTCCAATGCCTGGTAGGCAGAGTAGTTAACTGCCATGCATAGACTGATTCATACAACAGATATAAACCATACATCAACGGTAACCAGACAAAATAAATAACAGGCATCAAATATAATACCCGACCCAACAATTGTGAAATCTCGGCAATAAATATCGCAAATGACAGCTGGGGGATTCAATACATTTTTAAAATAAACTATATTTGTAGCCTAATGGACAACCCCAGATACAGTTTTAGACTGAAAATGTAGCATAATATAGTAGAAATATAAAAACAATCAACCCAAGTCACCATCGAAATGATTTTAAAATAGTTTGTTCTCTTATCTTTAAACTCAAACATACGACGACATTTAAGATCGAAACAGTCGTTGAATGTGTCTTAAGTGACAATTATGTTAGTTCTGCAATTAACTGTAACGGTTATTTTTAATATAATATAAAATATCCCAGGGCATAAAGCCGGCGTCAACTATTATGTAACGTATCCTTAGATAACTCAGTTTTCTACACAGTAGGTTACGAGATCTATTCCCGCTCCATGGATGTATTGTTTTTTTTTGTCTACCTTTGACATTTGGAGAAACAATAGTGTACAGATTTCAGACGTTTTCAAGAAGATCTAATTTTTGTTTAAAACGTCTGAATAATTTTGAAACCTTTGGGTTTGAAAATTATAATTTTCAGCAGATATTTTGTTATTGTTGATATTGAAAAAAATCGGTTCACTAAAACGAAATCACTCAAGCGATTAATGGGGAAAAATAACGGCTAAGTTAATAATTTGGCAGATACTTTAATATGAGGTAAGTTTCCTTCTGGAAAGCTTTCGTAACTTTAATGAAATTTGTAATACAAGTTTATTTGAAAGAGACTTACATTATCTATAGATATAAAGAAATTAAATTTTCTAGCTTCATAGAAAATTAAGTTTTGAGCATTTTTTTCAAAAGGGGTTAGAACGCAGTATTCTTTTGATAATAGAAAGATATCGACGGTAACACTTTTAAAAGAATTATTTAAATATGCGCCTACTAGGACCTCTTATATAAATCTTCAAGATCTGCGTAAGTTTAAAATATTAATTTTAATAATAGTGTACAATTTTGATGAAAATTCACAACTATATGACACTTGCTGCGTCCCGAAAATTTTAGTTGCATTTGGTATTCTTCTTCCCACACTGGCAAAGTGATTGCTGCAGTGATCTGGTGCCTTACCTAGTAGCTGCGAAATTTTTTTTTAAATTTCTGACCTAATGACAGTCCACGTTGCTTTCTGAGCATTATCAGCTCCATTTTAAAATTCCCCAAATTGATTTATGTTGGTTCTTGTAGTTCAATACATTGCAGCAAGTAAAGGTAGCTTCATTTTTAAACAGTATTCTATTTAAGGATAGATGCATTCTCGAAACAATTAGAACCGTAGACCGGTTTCGCTCTCATTAGAGCTCTTGAGTACGGCATAATAATTGCAGCAAAAATACACCTATAAAGTAATACGGCTATAGTAGCCAGCCTTTCAACTCTAAGTGAGTGGTGGACGTGCCGGCGCCTAGTTGCGGAACCAGGTAGTATGTTTCCATACTAGCTCCAAATAACACAA